>OV651823.1:10099844-10699844 GCA_927349885.1 Psylliodes chrysocephalus | reverse complement strand
TTCTGCGTTCGGAGAGCCATTTCTGAGTTCGATATCGGATTCAGCGTCGAAAAATATATGGGAATACATATGTCCGACCGGCAAGTCTGAACACTTTTTTTTGTGGGGCCGTGTTATTCATTCGGTCATTCATTCGATTATTTATTCGATTATTCATTCGGTTATTCATTGGTTATTCATTGGTTATTCATTCGGTTATTCATTCAATTATTCATTCGTTTATTTATTCTATTATTTATTCAATTATTTTTTTGTTTTTTCAATTCGATTATTTATTTGTTTTTTCATTCGGTTATTTATTTGATTATTTAATCCGATTATTCTTTCGATTATTTTTTAGAATAATATGATTATTTCGATTATGCATTCAATATTTCGATTCGATTTTTAAATTGTTTTCAATTTTATTCTTTTTTTTTATTTCATTTCTTTTTATCGATTATTCCATTCCATTATTCGATTTTTTTCTTTGGTTTATCGCCCCCGATCTATTTAAAAACAATATTGTTATAAAATAAAATAACATTGATTTATTTACAAGCCAATTTTTAAGAAAAAAATTATCTGTATAAATTTGGTTGTGTCTATAAGAAATAATATTGAAAAACACCCGTTAATTTTATATTTTATCCAATATAGGAAATGTTTGTATTTTGTAATTATTATGTAAATATTATGTAAATAATCTGTGCATATCTGTACTACCATATCGAATAGGTACGAATGTTTGAATTAATAAACATAAATAAAGTAAACAATTGTTTTTTTATCACTTGTTGGTTAATCACTATTTTATATTTAAAGAGAGATAGAGAGTAATAAAGAGCGTCCAAGAAAGACCGTCAAAGAGAGAGCATCACAGGATAACACAAAAGCGAGGAGGTATTTCAAAAATGACGGGAATATTAGATTCCTAAATCAAGTTACATTAAAATTTTAGGTGTCACTACCATTGAGGGTAACGTAAAATCGACGAATTTAATAATCTGAATAACTCCTAAACGGTGCCAGATAGAAAGGATCAGCAACCAGGAATGTAATATAACTGTACATCCCTACGTTTGTGGAAATTTATAAATAAATTCGATAACTCTTATAGATAGAAAGCAACTGTTTCCACCCAGTAATTTGACAACTCTATTTTCATTGTTACCAAATTTTCAATATGTAGATCTCAAAAATATACTGTTTTTCCTAGCAGCAATATTTTAAAAAGATATGAGCAAAAATAAAAATTTCCGATATCTCCTCGCGTTTCTATTATCCTGATACAAAGTTCCGAATTCGAAAAGATCCAATTTTGTCTACAAAATTTTGGTATGAGGATAGCAGAAACGCGACAAGGTATTTGACTTATTTTTAAATGTGAATAACTACTAAACGGCGCAAGATAGAGGCAAGCGGCAAAGGGCATTTTAAATTATCCGTCCGGCTCTACCTTTATGTGTATTTATGGAATAAATCGATCATTATTAACTGAGGAATTACCAAAAGAAAGTTAACCCTTATAGATAGGGAGCAACTGAGTTCACCCCTTAATTGCTCGTGCTTTCCTTTATACGTACCCCAATTTTCATCAAGATCTGAGACAAAAAAAATTTTTGTCAAAAAATTTGGAAGGCTATACCCTTTCGATTTTTTTGAAAGCATAAAAAATTGTTTAAATTTGCATACGGATAGAGGGTCACATGTGGATCTTAAAAATACACTCAGTTTTTTTCTAACAGCAATATTAAAAAAGTTATGGCCAAAATAAAAATTTCCGATATCTCCTCGCGTTTCTATTATCCTGATACAAAGTTCCGAATTCGAAAAGATCCAATTTTGTCTACAAAATTTTGGTATGAGGATAGCAGAAACGCGACAAGGTATTTGACTTATTTTTAAATGTGAATAACTACTAAACGGCGCAAGATAGAGGCAAGCGGCAAAGGGCATTTTAAATTATCCGTCCGGCTCTACCTTTATGTGTATTTATGGAATAAATCGATCATTATTAACTGAGGAATTACCAAAAGAAAGTTAACCCTTATAGATAGGGAGCAACTGAGTTCACCCCTTAATTGCTCGTGCTTTCCTTTATACGTACCCCAATTTTCATCAAGATCTGAGACAAAAAAAATGTTTGTCAAAAAATTTGGAAGGCTATACCCTTTCGATTTTTTTGAAAGCATAAAAAATTATTTAAATTTGCATACGGATAGAGGGTCACATGTAGATCTTAAAAATACACTCAGTTTTTTTCTAACAGCAATATTAAAAAAGTTATGGCCAAAATAAAAATTTCCGATATCTCCTCGCGTTTCTATTATCCTGATACAAAGTTCCGAATTCGAAAAGATCCAATTTTGTCTACAAAATTTTGGTATGAGGATAGCAGAAACGCGACAAGGTATTTGACTTATTTTTAAATGTGAATAACTACTAAACGGCGCAAGATAGAGGCAAGCGGCAAAGGGCATTTTAAACTATCCGTCCGGCTCTACCTTTATGTGTATTTATGGAATAAATCGATCATTATTAACTGAGGAATTACCAAAAGAAAGTTAACCCTTATAGATAGGGAGCAACTGAGTTCACCCCTTAATTGCTCGTGCTTTCCTTTATACGTACCCCAATTTTCATCAAGATCTGAGACAAAAAAAATTTTTGTCAAAAAATTTGGAAGGCTATACCCTTTCGATTTTTTTGAAAGCATAAAAAATTATTTAAATTTGCATACGGATAGAGGGTCACATATAGATCTTAAAAATACACTCAGTTTTTTTCTAACAGCAATATTAAAAAAGTTATGACCAAAATAAAAATTTTCGATATCTCCTCGCGTTTCCATTATCCTGATACAAAGTTCCGAATTCGAAAAGATCCAATTTTGTCTACAAAATTTTGGTATGAGGATAGCAGAAACGCGACAAGGTATTTGACTTATTTTTAAATGTGAATAACTACTAAACGGCGCAAGATAGAGGCAAGCGGCAAAGGGCATTTTAAACTATCCGTCCGGCTCTACCTTTATGTGTATTTATGGAATAAATCGATCATTATTAACTGAGGAATTACCAAAAGAAAGTTAACCCTTATAGATAGGGAGCAACTGAGTTCACCCCTTAATTGCTCGTGCTTTCCTTTATACGTACCCCAATTTTCATCAAGATCTGAGACAAAAAAAATGTTTGTCAAAAAATTTGGAAGGCTATACCCTTTCGATTTTTTTGAAAGCATAAAAAATTATTTAAATTTGCATACGGATAGAGGGTCACATATAGATCTTAAAAATACACTCAGTTTTTTTCTAACAGCAATATTAAAAAAGTTATGACCAAAATAAAAATTTTCGATATCTCCTCGCGTTTCTATTATCCTGATACAAAGTTCCGAATTCGAAAAGATCCAATTTTGTCTACAAAATTTTGGTATGAGGATAGCAGAAACGCGACAAGGTATTTGACTTATTTTTAAATGTGAATAACTACTAAACGGCGCAAGATAGAGGCAAGCGGCAAAGGGCATTTTAAACTATCCGTCCGGCTCTACCTTTATGTGTATTTATGGAATAAATCGATCATTATTAACTGAGGAATTACCAAAAGAAAGTTAACCCTTATAGATAGGGAGCAACTGAGTTCACCCCTTAATTGCTCGTGCTTTCCTTTATACGTACCCCAATTTTCATCAAGATCTGAGACAAAAAAAATTTTTGTCAAAAAATTTGGAAGGCTATACCCTTTCGATTTTTTTGAAAGCATAAAAAATTATTTAAATTTGCATACGGATAGAGGGTCACATATAGATCTTAAAAATACACTCAGTTTTTTTCTAACAGCAATATTAAAAAAGTTATGACCAAAATAAAAATTTTCGATATCTCCTCGCGTTTCTATTATCCTGATACAAAGTTCCGAATTCGAAAAGATCCAATTTTGTCTACAAAATTTTGGTATGAGGATAGCAGAAACGCGACAAGGTATTTGACTTATTTTTAAATGTGAATAACTACTAAACGGCGCAAGATAGAGGTAAGCGGCAAAGGGCATTTTAAACTATCCGTCCGGCTCTACCTTTATGTGTATTTATGGAATAAATCGATCATTATTAACTGAGGAATTACCAAAAGAAAGTTAACCCTTATAGATAGGGAGCAACTGAGTTCACCCCTTAATTGCTCGTGCTTTCCTTTATACGTACCCCAATTTTCATCAAGATCTGAGACAAAAAAAATTTTTGTCAAAAAATTTGGAAGGCTATACCCTTTCGATTTTTTTGAAATCATAAAAAAATATTTAAATTTGCATACGGATAGAAGGTCACATGTAGATCTTAAAAATACACTCAATTTTATTCTAACAGCAATATTAAAAAAGTTATGGCCAAAATAAAAAATTTCGATATCTCCTCGCGTTTCTATTATCCTGATACAAAGTTCCGAATTCGAAAAGATACAATTTTGTCTACAAAATTTTGGTATGAGGATAGCAGAAAAGCGACCAGGTATTTTGAATGAAAATATAGTTCCATAATCAAATAATCGTATAATTTGGGGTAACGTAATTCGATGTATTTTTGAATGTGAATACCAAAAGATCCAATTTCGGTATCAGGATAACAGAAAAGCGACAAGGTATTTTGCATGAAAATGCCCCTTTCAAAATACTTACTCTCTTTTCGGTTATCAAAATGTTATTGACAAAATTGGATCTTTTCGAATTTGGAACTTTGTATCAGGATAATAGAAGAGCGAGTAGGTATCGAAATTAATTTTACGTTGTCCTGAATTATACAAGGTAGCTGGATTGAGTGCTTTTTCCCTATGGTAATTATTATTTAAATATTAAAAATTTTGTAGTTGAAAGGCAACATCGAATACACCAATGCGTAATATTGGTTGCCTATGCATTTAACAGCATACATCCCATGTGCGCATGCCCGTGAATATATGGCTCTTGTGAAAATAGGCAACCAACATTATACATTTTTGTATTTTGTGTTGCCACAAAGCTTTAAAATTAATATAAATAAGGAAATAAAAGGATATAATTAGTTTAACGAGGTGTTTATTTATGAAAAATATACAATTTGAGATATAATAAAAGCATAAAAGACACTGTAGAATATTTAAAAGAAACATACATAATAAAGAATATATAATAGGAAAAACATTTTGAATTAAAAATAAGAGTCATGGCAAATTCAATGGATTAAAATTACTTATCAATGAAAATCAACATCAGCCAGGGACCTATGGCCCCAACGGGAATTTCCCGGTTGGCCGATCCAACTGGCGACAATAGGCGTCGCCTGTTTTTTCTTCTTGATTTTTTAACAATTTGAAAAGAATTGGCGCGGCGCCATTTCAAGTAACTTCTTGTGCCGATCCGAGGAATACCATCCGCCATTGACGTCAGCGCCGTAGGTTAAATCATGAGCGTCCAAGACAAGATTTCAATTTTGCGCCCCCTAAAACATAATGATTGTGACAATCGACGGGATTTTTCCAATAATGCTACAAAGAAGACCTGATATTTTTTATACAGAATACTCTGCAGTATACTCAGAAGTAGGCTGGCCTTTGGATACATAACAAGAGAATGGCGACACATTAGGGTTACTTTTATACCAAAACCTGGGAAAATCGGATAGGAATGGAGGACACATGTGTGACCTGGATTAACTCTATGCTAAGAGGGAGAATGATACTATATGTGAGTGACGATATATAGTAAGCAACGGTGTGAGGGGATGTCCTTGGGGAGGAGTACTGTCTCCACTCCTCAAAGTTTATAAAAAGTGACTACAATTTTAATCAAATGGGTGAGGAAGGATACAATAATAAAACCATTATTTGAAGTAACACTCTCAAAATGTGATATCTGCAGGGATATTTAAGTGCAAATTAGCATAGGCTTTTTTTAATTTTAGGTAAGATCTTAATGTGCCTGTGCCCCAGCGGCCTGCAGTCTGAGGGTTTGCAAATTCCCCTGGAGCTCTGCGTCGCTGGCATCTGCCTCCGGGGCGCTGATCAACGTAACATTTACACATAAATATTCAGTGAAAACGTATAGGTTGGAATAAATTTAATATTTTGCTAACTGTATTTTAACCAAATGCTTTCACACGTCAATTTTCATTTTCAACAGCACGTGATACGCTACAATTGGATGTACTAACAGCGCCGGCGTCACTACTTTCGTAAACATAACGTCATACTGTTAGACAGAAAAATATCGAATTTATTTCAACCTATATTTCCCCTCACTGCATAATAAAAATTTAACAACATTAATTTTACAATAAATCTATCACCAAATTCCTTTTTACAATCTGAATCATTTTGTAATTCCTATATTACAAAATCATAGACATCGCAAAATTAAACAATTAACCATATAAAACACTAGCAATTCTTTTGAATATTCAAGATTATCTGTAAATGCACCCATTTTATTTAACCCTAGATTGTCAGTGTACCCCCATTTGACTTGTATATTTTCAAAGGTCTTCCATATCTCCCTACTCTCCGTTTCTATCACATCGACGTTTTAGATATACTTTCTTTAGAATTAAAAGCATGTAGACGTTTTTGTTACTTTTATAGTTAATAAATATGTCTAATTCATCTATATCTGCAAACAATAAGCCATCCAAAAACGAGCCTTCTAAAGTGGCAGGAAATTCACAATAATCTACATCAAACACTACCCAAGAAAGAACTCAAAAGTATTTTCATGTGTTCTTATATCAAAATAAAGACGAAAATAAAATGTGTAATTTGCATGAAACCTATAAGTATGTGGTGAGCATCACAATAAGACATGTAAAGTATATTAAGATTTTTAAATGTGTTGTAAAAGTTAGATTATGTCCTAGTTCACCTCCTGAAAACTCTCAAAAAGTGACTTAGGTTGTTTCTGAAATAAGCGATTCAATGAGAGTCTCTTTCTTTTTAAAATGAACACGTAAAGTTGACGTATTGCAGGAAACAAAAGATCACTGAGTAACGCTGTCAATCTACAGTTAAAGACTAAACAATTTAAAAATAAAAGCTGCAGTTTCGCTTTTGACAGTACAACTTGGATGCGTGATTTTTAATTAAAACGTAATTAGAATGTAATTTACATAAAGAGGTAAATTATAGAAATTTGAAGAGCAGCTTGAAAACCATTGAAATTGAAGTTATTTCTAGAAAGTGGTGTAATATCTCCATGCTGCAGTTACACTCGTATAGGCATTCAGCACAATCATGTTACTGCTGGATGGTCAAATTTCAATTTCTGAAATCATAAAACAGTTAGTGTTAATTAGAAATATAGTAAGAGAAAAAATAAAAAGTTTCAGATTCATCTAAAATCGTTCGTTATAATTTGAACAGGTATACAGATTGTACTTGGAAATAATGCATATTTTGAAGAGTTTATTAACCTTCTACTCAAAATATCATTAACACATATTAAATGCTTATTACATATCTGCCGATATAAGTCTTGAATATGGGTAAATTGCATTTAATGAAGAAGAAAAATAAAGTCTTCACAAAGGCGGACACATGCATTACAGGGTTAAAGAAATACTATAATTTGTAAGACAAAGGTAAGTAAAAATATACGTTACTGTTTTTAAATATACATGTTTATATGTTTTTTTAATTTAACTAACAACCAAAAATAAATAAACAATCCCTTCATCTGTTTTGTTATTTTTGATTTATTGTCTATTCTCATTCACTATATGAAAGATATGACAGGACGTGATGTGAAACTGAATAGTATCAAAAGATAATTATTTTTTTAGATTGAGGAATTGATAATAAATCTAACAGAAACCTCCAGATACAAAAATTATTGTTTATTTTTTATTGCAACTTCTTTCTCATTGTCTATTTTCATATTTACCCTGTACAATAGGGTAGCGCAAAAAACGACTACGAAAATAAGTTAATTAATCGATTTTTAAGACCACCCTCCAAAGGGCAGCTCAAAAATTTTTTTTTCTTCAAAATTAGTCAAAATTCCATTTTTTTTATTTTTTTTTGCTCGTGACGGTAGAATTTTGTACGCCAAAAAAGAAAAAATGTCTCAAATTTTTAGCTCAAAATATGAATTTTGAACGGTCGCTCATAATTTATTATATACAACATTATTGCTTTTGATGTTTTTGAGCGACCTTGTAAATCGTAATATTAAGAATTAATTTCAATTTTTGCTTTTAAGTAGCATTCAGAATTTATCATGACAGAAAAAAATCCAATAAATACAACAATGAAAGCATAATTTAATAAATCGAATTTTGACCTTTTAAAAAATTTTTTTGAGCTGCACTTTTGGAGGGGGTTTTAAAACATGATAAATTAACATATTTTCGTACCAGACTCAAAAAAAATAGCCACCCTTATCTACAAGATAATATATATTGCATTGTGAGTTAAGAAAATGCAAAAACTTTTACAAGGTATAAAAATCAATTTTCCTTGAAACTTCTGAAATATTTTTGCACATACGTTGTTGCACTGGATGTGTAATATTGTTGTGCCACCACTTACTTTGTTTACCTTTCAAGTTGCCCGTCTGTGTTCCGCCACCGCTGGACGATCGAGACAAACGACCTCTTATGAAAAGTTACTGGAAAGATCTAGCGCAGGTGTGGATTCATGGACAAGGTCCATCTAAAAACATCTCCAAGTCTACGGAACAGGACTGGATTTGTCTGAAACATAATATTTGTTTGTATAAATGAATTCTTTTGCCATTTGAGTTTAGTTTTGATAACAAATAAATAAGTTATAAAATAAGTGTATTTAGTAAATATAAATTATAATAATTAAAGGGTTTAAAATAAACAGACATAACAATATGTTAATATTTGAGGAGTGCAGTTTCAAAACTTGCTAACTCCATGCCACAAGGCCCCCTCTCACTGGAGCCGCCCTTGCCTAATAGAAAAGGTGAAAGATGTAACTTGTGTTACCAGAATATTTAATTTCTTATTATAAGGCGAAAGTTGTCACTTGTTTGTGTTTAATAAAAGAAACTATAATTTTCCATTATTTTGTTGTATCAAAATCCGTAAAATAGGCTGTGCAGTTTAAAACAGTAAGTTCAACATATTTTTTACTGTATTTGTTTTTCTACCTGCCAAAAAAGTTTAAATAAGTAGTTAAACATTGTCTTAGAATGTCTTTGAAGTACCTTATGTATTAGCAGATCTGAAACTTTAGTAATTTTGAAGTCCTAGATTTTCCAATTCTGAGAAATCACTTAACAGGAACTACAAAGTTTTGAAACTACACTCCACATTTAATCCTCATGTATATTTTATAAACCATTTGCCCTAGCAGTGTTATTTTTTTCTGACAGAAAATATTTTATACCTAAAATATTTATCCAACTGTATTCAAGATATTACAAATGGAAATTTAAATTCAAATATAATCTGTCATCAGTCACCTGTCACTCTTCTTCTTTACCATTGTGAAATCACTGGCCTCTTTTTTAAAGAAAATCGGCCAATTACCACTAGCCTATTTTTATTCAATAATTTAGCCAATTTATTAACTTCTTATTGTATAAGATGAAGGCCAACGCAAATGACAAATAAAAAAGAAGAATACCAAATTTCTTCAAGACAAAGGCAATGAAAATATTGAAAATAGAGAAGAACGAAATAACCTAATATAACCTAAAATTTCTTGGAAATACATACAAATACGAATTTTAGACCTTCCTCCATGTTTTAGACAGGTAATCTAAACAATTAAGAGTTTAGGACATGGTGTTACTTATGAAAAATTTGAATAAAGCTACAAATTGGTATGTTGGTCCAATTCGTTGTCCAATAATCCCCTATTAAATGCTCCGGAGCTACTTATTGCCATTGTATTATAAAACACAAAACAAACCATTTTCTGCAATAAAAACGCTTATAAACTGTAGATTCTGAACACTTGGTGAATGTAAAATCTATTTGAATTATATCACTAACTTTTACAACTTAATTTTTCTTTTTAATGAGAGAATATTCGACTGTGTACTTAGAACTTATAACAAAAAATGTAATGTAAAGCAAGACAATAATGTGCTCTGACACAAAGGATAATTAATTTTTTAACAGTTGAAACAAGTAATGCCATACATGATCATGTTACTTCTATGCATATCCTCATTTGTCAACTGATATAGAGGGCTTGATTTTAAATTGTATTACTAAGAAGTAGCGTCAATTAAGCTCGACTTCATACAAGTGAAAAACATTAATCAAAAGAGAAATAAAACATAAAACAATAGGTAATCAAAATCTACAGAGTTAAAAAGTTATAGTATGTTAAGAATGAGATTAATCAACAAGTTTATTAAGAATTATATCAGTTTAGAGTTTCTATAACCTGCAATTAAAAAAAACTCACCATTATCGTCTTCTATGGTGTTCAATATGATTAATAGCAACTCTCAATTTATAGTTTTGAAGAAAATCGTCATATTTCTAAATACTGCGATCGACAATGCCGATTTCACTCTGTTTTCTATCATTGTGTACCTCCGTTTCTCCCTCTTTAGAAGATATCACGACTATACCTCTACCAACTAGAAGAAAATGAGATTTTTTAGGTACCATAAAAAGAAGTTTTTGTATTTGAAATTACAAATCATAATAACTGTCAGGAGCTCTGCGTCGCTGGCACCCGTCTCCGGGGCTACCCCCTAGCTACGACGCTGACCAACGTAACATTTACACATAAATATTCGAGAATGTATAGGTTGGAATAAATTTGATAACTTTCTAATCGCATTTTAACCAAACTACAATCGGATGTACTAATGACGTCACCACTTTCGTGAACATAATGCCAGAAAAATATCGAATTTATTTCCCCTCACTATATAATAACAATTTAACAACGACATAAATTTACAATAAATCTAGCATCAAATTTCTTTTTACAATCTGAATCATTTTGTAATTCCTATATTACAAAATCATAGACATCGCAAAATTAAACAATTAACCATTTTGAATATTCAAGATTATCTGTAAATGCACTCACATCATTTAACCCTAGATTGTCAGTGTACCCCCATTTGACTTGTATATTTCCATATCTCCCTACCCTCCGTTTCTATCACATCGACGTTTTAGATATGCTTTCTTTAGTCTGTCGACTGAATAGCGTAAAAAGTGTGTCGACGTTTTTGTTATTTTTATAGTTCCTAAATAAGTTCCAAAGTGGGAGGAAATTCACAATAATCTATGACCAACACTATCCAAGAAGGAACTTGAAAGTATTTTCATGAGTTCTTATAGCAAAAAAGAAAATAAAATGTGTGATTTGCATGAAACCTTTTTCTAAGTATGTGGCAAGCATCACAATAACACATGTAAAATATATTACGATTTTTAAATGTTTTGTAACTGTTACATTATTAATCTTAATCTTTTTAAAATGAACACGTATTGCAGGAAACAAAAGACCACTGAGTAACGCTGTCAATCTAGAGTTAAAGACTAAACAATTTAAAAAGAAAAGCTGCAGTTTCTCTTTTGATAGTACAACTTGGATGCGTGATTTTTAATTAAAACGAAATTAAAATGTCATTTACATGAAGAGGTAACTCTGTAAAAAGCGAAACAAGCAGTCAGTTTTATTTAATTACCATTGAAATTGAAGTTATTTCTAGGAAGTGGTGTCATTTCTCCATGCTGCAGTTACCTTGAATAAATAATTCCCATATCACTTTAATGCTGGATGATTGAATTTCAATTTCTGAAATCATAAAACATTTAGTGTTAATAAGAAATATGGTAAGAGAAAATATAAAAAGTTTCAGATTAAAAAGGAATCAACCGTCCTCTAAAATCGTTTGTTATAATTTGAACAGGTATACAGACTGTACTTGAAAACAATGCATATTTTAAAGAGTTTATTAACCCAATCCATGTATCTGCCTTGAGGCAGACTTTATTGTTTCCTCTACTCTAAATATCATTTACACATATCAAGACTTATGACATATCTCCACCCACACCTATATAAGTCTTGAGTATGGGTAAAATGTATTTAAAGAGAAAAATAAAGTCTGCACCAAGGCGGACAAATACATTACAGGCTTGAAGAAATACTATGATTATGGCTTGTAAAACAAAGGTAAGTAAAAGTATACCTTACTGTTTTGGAATATACATATGTTTAGACATAAGATATTCTTTATTTTTTAATTAACTAAAAATAAATAAATAAACAAACTCTCCATCGGTTTTGTTATTTTTGATTTATTCTGTCTATTCCCATTCTGCATTTGAAAGACATGATAGGATGCGATATGAAATTGATTAATATCTAGGGATATTAATTTTTTTAGATTGAGGAATTGTCAATAAATCCAACAAAAATCTTCATATATAAAAAATATTTTTGATTAATTTCTCACTGTCTATTTGCAGGCTTACCGTGTTCAAGATAAAATCTATTCCATTTTAAGTTTAAGAAATTGCAGAAACTTTTACTAGCTATAAAAAAGATTTTGCCTGAAACTTCTGAAATATTTAAACTCTCGAAAACCTGCATTAAAAAACATTCAAGTGGCCGAAACTTCCACACTAAGAATCATTACCAAGATGCGACATCCTGAAAACCCTACTCACCATCCAGCGAATGAATATCTTTACGAAAAAACTAAGATTCAGCCTATCCTGGAAAGAATTAGAAAACTAACAAAACATTTCTCGAAGAAACGAAACAATTACATGCTAATAAACATTTTTTCGATGCAACGACAAATTGGTCAAGCAAAGTTTAAATACCCAGTGAGATCAATAACAGAAATCTTAAACGAATTTGCCGATGAACAATAATTAGTGACACATATTGTTTTTTTTTAAGTATCTTAATATTCGTATTCATCTTACACATAATCCTCATACATACTATACAAATTGTACTGGCTGAAGGACCTAAGTCGATGGCCATTTGGTTGTAATATTCATAACTATAAAGTGCTTTTATTATTATTATTATTATTATTATTATCACTTCTGAAATATTTTTGAACTTACGTTGTTGCACTGGATGTGTAATATTGTCGTGCCGGTTTAAGCCTGATCTTCGTTTACGATTTTTTCGTTCCATTCTAGCCGCCCGTTTGTATGCCGCTACCGCTTGATGATTGAAACAAATGGACTCCAACGGGAAGTTGCTGGAAAACTCTAGCACACGTGTGGATGCATGGGGAAGAACCATCTAGAAGTCTGCGAAACAGGACTGGATTTGTCTGGAGTATAATATTTTTTTGTATATAAATGGATTCTTTTGCCGTTTGAGTTTTGATTACAAACAAATTAGTTATAAAATAAGTTGCTTTATTTATTAAATGTAAAATAGAATAATTAAACATAACAATATGTTAATATTTGTTGAGTCCATGCTCCATGACCCCCTCTCTGTAGCCACCTTTGCCTTACATACATTTTATTTTTTTTGTGTGTGGTGTGTGTGGTGCGTGTGTATGTATGTATTTGTGTGTGGTGTTTGTGTGTGTGTGTGTGTGGTGTTTGTGTGTGTGTGTGTTGTTTGTGTGTGTGTGGTGTTTGTGTGTGTGGTGTGTATGTGTGGTGTGTATATATGTGTGTGTGGTGTGTATGTGTGGGGTGTGTGTGGTGTGGGGTGTGTGTGGTGTGGGGTGTGTATGTGTGGTGTGTATGTGTGGTGTGGGTGTGGGTGTGTGTGTGTGTGTGTGTGTGTGTGTGTGTGTGTGTGTGTGTGTGTGTGTGGTGTATGTGTGTGTGTGGTGTATGTGTGTGTGTGGTGTGTATGTGTGAGTGTGTGTGTTGTGTGTGGTCTGAGATAAAGTTTGTGAAGGTAAATAGTAATAAAATCATTTAAGGCAATATACATATTTTATTAAAAAATTAAGTTAGAACAAATACAAAAATTATCACTAAATATTGAAATCACAATAGCCTGCGTGTGGTGTGTGGTGTTTGTGTGTGTGTGTGGTACGTGTGGTGTTTGTGTGTGGTGTGAGTGTGGTGTGTGGGTGTGTGTGTGGTGCGAGTGTGATGTGTGGTGTGGGTGTGTTTGTGTGGCGTGTATGTGTGTGGTGTGTGTGTGGCGTGTATGTGTGTTGTGTGTGGTCTGTGTGGTGTGTGTGTGTGTGTGTGTTGTGTGTGGTGTGTGTGTGTGTGTGTGTGTGTGTGTGTGTGTGTGTGTGTGTGGTGTGTGTGTGTGGTGTGTGTGTGGTGTGTGTGTGGTGTGTGTGTGGTGTGTGTGTGGTGTGTGTGGTGTGTGTGTGGTGTGTGTATGTGTGTGTGTGTGTATGTGTGTGTGTGGTGTGTGTATGTGTGTGTGTGGTGTGTGTAGTGTATGTGTGTATGTATGTGTGTGTGTGGTGTGTGTATGTGTGTGTGTGGTGTGTGTAGTGTATGTGTGTATGTATGTGTGTGTGTGGTGTGTGTGTGTGGTGTGTATGTGTGTGTGTGGTGTGTATGTGTGTGGTGTGTATGTGTGTGGTGTGTATGTGTGTGGTGTGTATGTGTGTGGTGTGTATGTGTGTGTGTGGTGTGTATGTGTGTGTGTGGTGTGTATGTGTATGTGTGGTGTGTGTGTGTGTGTGTGTGTGTGGTGTGTGTGTGTGTGTGTGTGTGTGGTGTGTGTGTGTGGTGTGTGTGTGTGTGGTGTGTGTGTGTGTGTGTGTGGTGTGTGTGTGGTGTGTGTGTGGTGTGTGTGTGTGTGGTGTGTGTGTGGTGTGTGTGTGTGTGTGGTGTGTGTGTGGTGTGTGTGTGGTGTGTGTGTGGTGTGTGTGTGTGTGTGGTGTGTGTGTGGTGTGTGTGTGGTCTGTGTGTGTGGTCTGTGTGTGTGGTCTGTGTGTGTGGTCTGTGTGTGTGGTCTGTGTGTGTGGTCTGTGTGTGTGGTCTGTGTGTGTGGTCTGTGTGTGTGGTCTGAGATAAAGTTTGTGAAGGTAAATAGTAATAAAATCATTTAAGACAATATACATATTTTATTAAAAAATTCAGTTAGAACAAATACAAAAATTATCACTAAATATTGAAATCACAATAGCCTTACATGTTTGGCACGAAATGTCAATATAATACTATACTTAGTTCCGACATAAAGATGTTAGCATACAATTATAGGGGCATACTTTTCCATTTCATTAATATTTTACTGGATACAATTTTTACTCTAAACAATGTTACCTAAGTAACATTTCTTGAATCTCATGAAAATTTTTACCAACAGTTTCAGGGAACATAAAATACAATATGACAAAACCGATACTACATATGAAACTAAAAAACCACAAATTATAACATAAACCGACTGATTCACTGATAATAGGAAAAGTGAACATAATGAAAAGCACGAGTAACCCAGAGAGACCCATACACAAGCTTACCCCCAGCACTCGTAATTCATTAGAAAACAACTCACTGGCTGAGGGTAAAATTAGGCAACCTAAACCCATTCCGTACCCTACTATGAAGATGACAGCACACGGTATCGGAAACCATCTAAAATGTGCTACCCAACTCGATTGTATATCTGTCAGATAAAAATAAATACCCATAAATAACATTGATATACTACAAGTGAAGGTAGATGTCAATATAAGCGGTCGTTTACCGATCTTTTCCACAACTAAAGCAGTCAGGATAAAAAAAATGAATAGTAGCACACCGATTATTATATTCATAGCATTTCCAGATAGAGAAATACCAGCACTATCGATGCTTGAAGCTAAAAAAGGTAATATAAAATGTATCCCTGAGAATTTTTGAGTAAACGTTAGTACTGCCGATACAAATAAACCTTTCCTACCAAGTCTACTACTAAAAAGACTTAATAAACTAGGTTTACTAGATGTATTATTAGTTTTAATATCGTCTGTTATTAAAGTTAGCTCTAATTCGATGTCTTTATCTTCACTGGACGTTCTCAACTTTTCCAAAGCCAACAATGATTCGAATCGTTTCCTTTTCAACGCCAAATAAACCGGTGATTCCACTATTAATGAGTTTAAAAGTACATGCAGTACTGCTGGTAGTGCGCAAATTAAAGTAAAAGTAGTAAAATTTGTAATAGACCCAAATACGTATCCATAAATGATACCAAACGGATATCCTAATGATGACAACAAAGTAAACATTCCTCTTTTATTTTTTTCCGCTATTTCGTTACCGTAAATGCTAGTATTTATCATAATTAAATCTCTAGATATCCCATATACAAACCTACTAATATAGTAAACGTAAATATTAGCAACGAATGCTATAACTGTTAAGCTAGAAATTAATATTAAAGAAGCAAGAAGCATCCACTGTTTTCTTCCTAGCTTATCTGCTAGCCGATCCATTAAAAACGGTGTGATTATTAAAGAAAAAGATGGTGTACATGCTAGCAAGGAAAGCTGCACTGTAGTAATTGGAGTTCCCAAAGGATTTATGTCGGGATCGCTGGATTTTAACATCGAAATAACCGGAGATATCCATACCAAAACTGCTCCACATGGAATTGAGAGTAGGTTTGCTGTAATAGAAAAAAAAATTATTTAGATAAATATAAAATAATGAAAGGGGTAGACAGGGAGAAAGTTAAATGGACTTAAGAGGGAGAAAAAAGGTTGGGTTGAAGGAGAAACAATTTGGAGAAGTGGAAGTTCTTCCAGCTGTCATTCATAAAAAATTTTTCCCTTCAAAGTTTTCTCACGTGCCAGGTTAAGTACACACAGTATCGGTAGTTCACACAGCTTTTGGATTTGAAACGGCTTAAAAACAGATGCCGGTTTTCACAGCCACAATACCAGAAAATCCTGAAGTTGAACTCACCAAAAACCACTAAAACCAAAATAAAACGAACTGGACAAACATATGTGAGTACCAATATATTTGACGCTCTTTGCCCTATCATAAAACCTGAGAACGTAATGCTAGAAGCCCCCCAGGCAAAAATTTCTGGAGAGTCACCTTCAAATGACCCCCAAACACTTGAAACACCAGAAATAGACGAAACAATCATCATAGAAGGTGCTCAAACGTCTCCTAAGTCGTCCGCGGCTGATTCTGAGGAATAAGAAGAATTCCTAGACAGTCAAGAAAGTCAACATGAACAAAATGAACATGATAATTCGGTCCAGAGACTGTTAAACGTAGTCGAGAGCTCCGGTGATTCAGAGAAAATGGACACCACAGAACATCAAAACAAAAATCTCGAATCAGGCGAATATCCCCCAGGAACACCACCAACCCTTTCGTCCTAATATAGTCTTTAAAATCCTGCCTTTCCCGACTAATGTTGTGCAGAAAAAAATGGACAAAATGGACAACACCGATCAAGGATTAAACCTCCCCCCAAAATTATCCATTCCACCTACTGGAAGTGCGAATAACACCCAAATGAGGGGTGAATTGAGTAACCTCGCTCAAGAGCCAGCATCCACACTCTCAGACCCAAATAATCCGACATCAACTAGAATAAATAGCGACCCCAGAATAAGAATTGAAGTAAATACTAGTGATGTGCCTAGCAGTATTGCTAAAGATATTCTTAAATATGACTCCAATAGTCACACGTCACTCCATTTCTAACACCGAAAAAGTTCAGTAAAAATTTTGAAAAACTGATTCGTGAAAAATCCAAAAAGACAATTACTCCCACAAGAAACCAGTTTCAACCCCTAACGGATGAATCCGACTCTGAGGGGGGATGATGACATAGGAAAAATTGTTAAGAAACGAAAAAAAGGTCAGAAATTTAAACCTCTCATACTGGAAGACTTAGATGCGCCAAGTACATCAAACGCCAGACATCACACTCAGCCAAACCCACACGAGTAGAAATGAGAGCTAACAAGAGAAAAGACACTATGCCCCCCATAGTAATAGACGGGAAAACTTCGAACCAAATCAACTTAGTCAATGGTCTTAAAGCAATAGTAAAAGGAGAGTTTAGTATTAAGCATACAAACTATACAAGTTTGTAGAGCTTTCAAAGAGGAATTTAGTGATGCACACCACTTCTTCCTAGTTTATACGATAATCAAGTTATTTAACAATAACAATTTTCTCTTAAAATTCAATCTGACAATCCTACTATCTTGCTCTACAAACAACCTAGCATGAATTAGTAAAAACCATTTTATAGAGCTGTTAAAGAGGAATTTAATGATGCAAACCACTTCTTCTTAGTTTAAACAATAGTCAAGTTATTTAACAAAAACATTTTTCTCTTAAAATTCAATCTGACAATCCTACTATCTTACTCTACAGACAATCTAACATAAATTAGTAAAAACCATTTTATAGATCTGTTAAAAAGGAATTTAATGATGCAAACGACTTCTTCCTAGTTGAAACGATATTCAAGTTATTTAACAAAAACACTTATTTCTGTTAAAATTCCCCCAAATTTAATCTGAAAATACTGTACGGTCAACTCGACGTTGACTTTATAAAAACCATTTTATAGAGCTGTTAAAGAGGAATTCAATGATATTTGTATATCGTGGTTTTTTTGATTTTTCAATTCTTGAAAACTTTGATATTTCTGTTAAAATGTTCAAAGGACACATTTCGGTGTTAAATATTTTTTATTTTCATGTCATTTTATTGAAATTTTGGGGGAGATTCCGCAAATGCATAATATGCAGTTCTGGCGAGGTATTTAAACTACATCGAATTTTTAAAAATTCTAAGATAATTTTTAAAATTATAATATTTTAACTTTTGGTTCATCGTCACATTTCAGTGTTGATTTAACAACAACTGAAATAAAAGAACACGTGGTAATATAGTTACTAAAAAATAAAATACAAGGTATTTAGTCTAGACCTATTACACAGACTCAAACTAAAAGATATAAAAATTGAAATTATGAATTAATTATTCCAAATTATCCAGTTTAACCTAAAAAACAACTATCCTAATTATAAAATAATGATTATTTTAAAAATCATGAATCACGCTATTTTCCATAGATATAAAATTGTTTCGTCTATTCAAATTGCAGATTTCTTTAAATAACAATAATTATTATTCATTACAAAATAAAAATAATTTAAATTATGACACTTTCTGTACCTACAGATATTAAAAAAAAAGTGTTTTTCCAATTATAAAATATTTGTCAGATACTGATTCCATGTAGCTTTAAGTCAGTTAAGTGAAGAAATGTATTTGATTGCGTATTAAATTTTTAATTTTAACAACACATTTTTTTCACATAACTGATTTAAAGCATCTTAGAAAGACATTGAACTTAAATGTTATTGAACTAAATATCCTTTCGAAGTTTGATTCCATAGTTCTTATTTACTCAGTATATAACATAAAATAATTAATAATAATGTAGATTAAAAAATTTCACAATAATTTATTTTTGGGGTCATGAAAATTCTGCAAACATTACGACCTACTGAAGTAATTTTGATTTTTTAATTTGTTAGTTTTCTATATACAGGGTGGCTCACGCTCAACGGGACGGAGCTTTATGGGAAAACGACCAAAGATATAAAAAATTCGTTTGGGAGGAATACGTAGGTTACAAACGGCTACAATTTAAAATTTGTTAGATGTATACAGGATGTCCCACATAAGAGAAAATATACAAAGTTATATTATTTTTAATGGAACACCCTGTTTTTTATTTTAGAATTAAAAACTACATCAAAAATAATGTCAGTTAACTAAAGGTTCCCTATTACTATTATTATTAGTTTTCGATTTATTTGAATTTTTAAGGAAAAAAAGTCTCCCAGAAATTAATCGTTTACTCTTGTTTGAATAATTTTTAATGAACTTTTTTTTTCTTATGTGGGACATCCTATATACATCTAACAAATTTTAAATTGTAGCCGTTTGTAACCTACGTATTCCTCCCAAACGAATTTTTTATATCTTTGGTCGTTTTCCCATAAAGCTCCGTCCCGTTGAGCGTGAGCCACCCTGTATATTCAAACCTAAAATTAAATTGACGTTACAACTCTTAATGAATGTTATAATATTATAAACAGTTTTAAATTAGATTTTTGTAAATAAAAGAATTTAAACATACCAACAAAACCACAAAACCACATGTACCAATTAAACCTTTGCCTAATTCTAACAGCACCAGTTGGTCTTTGAATTTCAATTTTTTGTTCTTTTTCCACCAACATCTTGAACAGGAGCACTCAAAAAAAAATTGACCGAACTGTATTTATTTTGGTGATATAAAAAATAAATAATTGCTAAGTCGTTTTTAATTCATTATATAGCATATTAACAAAATTTCTTTTGGTTAGTTTTCCTAAAATCCACAGGGAAAGTGGGACGTAATGAAATAAGAAATTGCTTTAATTAATTACCAAAATACGGAATTATCCACGAGAAATGATTCTAAACTAAGCCTACTGGAAGCGTAAAATTTATTTTCTATTCAAATAGGATTTATTATCCAGTTTAAATCATTAAAAAGATAGAAAAAAATGTCTTTAAAATTTGTACATATCTCCCCTATTTATTTATTATTATAGTCACTTTTATGACAATATTTCTCATTAGCGAGCAACTATGTTCAAGTAATGATTTTTAGATCATTAAATAATTGTTAAGATTTTATCATTTAGCCTTGTGGAAATAAATAAAAAAGGTGAGAATTTGAAAGGGCCTGATGATTTTTTCTTTAAAAAGAAACTGCTTGTAAAGAAACCTTTTTCTTTTTTTTTATTTAATAACTATAACATAAAATCACAATCAGTTAAGAAATTTCGCTTCTCCAGAAGAACAATGACGCAAGTGCATGTTTTACTTTTAAGGCCTATAAATCTTCAATTGTTTCAAAAAGCATAAAATAAAGTAGTTCTGTCTAAAACTAAAATAAATTTGCTATCTAGAAGTCCCCATCGATTTATTTCAAAATTTTCCTTAACGTCTTAGTTGTAGAGAGAGAGAGAGAGATATGCTTTATTGTCGTAACAAAATTTACAAAAATTTTATAGACAAAGCGTGTAACTTAAATACTAAACATATTATAAAAAATAACTAAACAGCAGAAAAAACAAACAGAAACAAACAGACAAAATAGGAATAACAATTGCAATGGATATGCAATATCCGTCATTATAATTATTCTAATTTAATTTTTAAATTTAAATTTAAACTTTAATATTTAATTATTTAATTAATGCCATTGTATGTGGAACTCAAATGTCTAAGGTACGTTATAAAATTCTGCTACTGTGTAATATGGTCTTTCTAGAAGAAAAGCTTTAGCCAGTCTTCGGAACTTATCGTATGTATTTATAGATTTTAATTGCATCGGAAGGTTATTATACAATTTTTTGGCATTGTAGGTAATGGAATGTTTTAATAGGTCAGAAGTGGGCATTGTTAAATAAACATCAGTCTCTAAATTTCTTGTAGGATATCTACGAGTCGGTCTTTCGGATAAATTTTGAATGTGCTTGCGAACTAAGCAGACGGATTCGAAAATAAATAGAGCAGGAAGGGTTAGAATTTTGAAATTTTTGAAGTAATTTTCGCAATGTGTCCTACTACTTAAACCAAATACATAGCGGATTGCTCTTTTTTGCAGTTTAAAAATAGATTCGAAAAGGTATAAGCTACAAGAACCCCAGAAAGGTAAACCATAGCGAAGGTGAGATTCGAATAAGGAAAAGTAGGTTATTAATGCAGTAGAAGGAGTCAGCTCTTTAGAAACCGATTTAATGGCAAAACATGCGGAGGATAATTTTTTTGCTAAGGTATGAGCAGACCATTTTAGAGAATCGTCTATATAAAGACCTAAAAACTTGATTGAAGTCACCGTTTGGATCAGATTATTGTTTAAAGTTATAGGTTGTAAAGTACCTCTGTAAGACAATGCTACAGTTTTACTGGTGTTGAAACAAAGTCCATTCGAATCAGACCAGGACTTAATAGTCACTAGATCTTCACTTATGATAGATTGTAATGTCTGCATGTTAGAATTATTCCAGGTTACACTGGTGTCATCAGCAAATAAAGTAATTCTACCACTTATTCTTAAGTCTGTGATGTCGTTGATGAATAATAAAAACAAAATTGGACCTAATACTGATCCTTGAGGTACTCCACTGCTTATTGCTAGATTTGTAGAATCCTCACCATTCGCCCGCACCTGTTGATTTCTATTTTCTAGGTAAGTTTTAAACCATTGTAAAGGAGAACCCCGTATGTCATAAATTTGTAACTTATTAATCAAAATATCATGATTTACACAATCGAAGGCCTTTGCGAAGTCACAAATTACTGAAGCGGTGAAAAGTTTATCATTAAGTGATGTGTATATTTCATTAAGAACGGAAAACATTGCGTCGCTAGTGCATTTTTTAGGTAGAAAGCCATACTGATGAGCTGTGAGGATGTTATGCTTGAAAAGAAAGGGTAAAAGACGGTTTTTCATTAGCCGTTCTACTATCTTCGATAAGGTAGGCAATAACGCGATAGGTCTATAGTTACAGGTTTTGGTTTTGTCGCCACCTTTATGAAGTGGGATTATTATAGCTGTTTTTAGACAGTTAGGAAAGAGACCAATTTCAAAGGATTCATTAATCAGTGAAGTTAAAATGTTGATTACTACATCCGGTATATTTAGAAATATTTTGGTGGACAGGCCATCAATTCCACAGGAAAATTTATTTTGGATGTTGTTTATGGTTTGCACTAGTTCATGCTTGTCTACTGGTCTTAGGAAGAAACTTTCAGTGATCCTTTTAGTAGGTAGAAGGAAGGAGAGAGCATCCTGACTCGGAGCTATGTTAGATTTGATATTTTTACTTACATTTACGAAATAATTGTTTAGTTCATCTGGGCTAGGATTTACACTGTTTGAAGAACGGGTTTTATTCCTTAAGTCATTTATTATAGACCAGGTTTCTTTGGAGGAGTTTTTAGCTCTTGCGATGCGATTTTTGTAATAGTTTTTCTTAGCAGATTTGGTGATTTTCCGATACAATATTCTGTAGTTGTTGATATAGTTTAATATTAGGGGATTATCTGTGTACTTTTTAATATACATGAGTGACCTCATATTTTTAGATGATGTTCTTATTCCTTTAGTTGTCCAAGATTTATGACATTTAGTTTTAATGGGGCGAAGGGGGAAAGCTGTATTGAAACACATAATTATTTTATTTAAGAAGTCTAAAAATTTAGAGTCAATATCTTCAGAAAGACCATTCCAATCAGTAGTTAGACATAAATTATAGAAATTTTTGAAATTATGCTTAGAGAAAATTCTACCTAGCTGACAGACTTTTTTTGGAGCTGTACGGGGTATCAAAAATTTGGCAAATACTGCTTCGTGGTCTGAGAGACCTGAGCTAATTACTTGGTGCTCTACATCAACGGGTTTAAAATCAGAGACTACGTAATCTATAATTGTAGATGTTGTTTCTGTGATTCTAGTTGGAGAATTTACGTGCATAGTGAGACTGAATGATTCAAAAATATTGATCAAAGACTTTTGAGTAGCACATACATTAGCAAAGTCAATATTAAAATCGCCGCATAAAATTTTCTTACTTTTTATAGGCAATGCGTCAAGTAGATTAAGAAGATTCTCTAGAAAGAGGTGAACATTTGATTTAGGTGTTCTATAAATACAAATAATAAACAAATCAATGTTTTTGTTGTTTACAATGGAAAATTCGAAGAAATTTTCAGCTTGTAGAAAGTCGTATTTAGATACAGCAGAAAAGTCCTTGTCTAAGGATAAAATTAGAGTTCCAGCATGGTCTGTATTACTTCTATCATATCTGCTGACGATAGTATATTTTTCGACAAAAACTGGTTCACCAACTTGTAACCAGTGTTCTGTAATAGCAAATACAATTCATCAGTCTTATTCCGTATTGATCGAATATTAATTAGAACCATTCTTAATTTACTGTCGGCATAGCCAGTAAGACTAGTTGGGGATTCTAGTTCCCCAGGACACGTCGTATTAATTAAAAATTTTTCCTAGGTGAATCGGCAGTAAAATAACGATGATTGTACTCCCTTTGCTTCTGCAGGTGTATTCTTCGTTCCGCGGATATATATGCTCTGTAGGTAGGTTTCATATTACATTTTACATACAGATCCAGGACTGATTATAAAATAACTTTTCTGGCTCTCTGAGAAGCAAATTTGTCAATAATTTTGCTGAATTTAATTTTTTCGAATTCAATAGAGATTATGGCCATATATGAACACCTTTGTTGTGTAATTTTTCTCAAGTATTTTTTAACTCTTTAAATAACTCTTTCATCTGAAATCACAGAAACAAAAGTAAGTTTAAAAAAATTCTTATTACTAGAGCAAAATTTGGAAAACGAAATGAGATCATTTTTGACTATAAATTCTAATACCTCAATTGGCTGTTTTTAACCTGGAAAAATATCTTTGAATGAAGTAATTTCATTAAAGAGTTGTATATCGTCTACATCTTTAACAAAACTTTCTTCCTCTTGTACCTATCACTTAATATCTAAGTCCATGCAGGTTTTCATGAGATCATCATTAGAAATGTTGTGAAACTCGAAGAAATCGCGTGATCAAGAATTTTAAAATAGAAAACAGTTTTGAATTGCTGGAAGAGATTACAAACTGCTTCATCACTGCCCTAGTGATAAAATAAACGGACCTTTCTCCTGATCTTTGATTTGGGAAATACCTAAATCTCTAGCCAATATTGCCAAAGTTTGGAAATCCCGAACAAAGATCATATCGTCAAATCCAGCTAGTTTAAGATCCTGAACGAGGACCAAATCGCCAAATTTAATATGACAAAAATAATCCTAGAAATTGCAAATTAAAGGTTGAAGTAAAAACAATAAAATTATTTTCATCATAGAAATCCCAATTGTGGGGAAAGAAAATTACAATTTATATCAACTTTTCCCTTTACCTTCTTCTAAAAGCAATGTTTTCCAAATGATTATTCCAAATTCGAAATGCCTTGTCGTAAACGAGCAAAATTTCATGTCATTTGTTTCAGATTGTCAAGAAATTAGTAACCATGAACTAATATATTACTAATCAGTAAAAGACGACGCCATCTGCGAAGTTTTATTGTTGTTTTCCAAGAACCTCACCAACTATCAAACTATCACTTACGACATTGTGGACATAAAAATCTCGGAAGACAGTGGCCCAAATAATCTGCAGACAAGACAATGACAATGTCCCATTAGAAGAAGGAACATCAATGTGTAGTGTTAGAATAGGTAAAATAGTTCTACATAGCAATGAAGTTCCAAAAAGTGAATTTAAAATAATTGAACTTCCTAAAGTTAATATTAAAAACTCTAATGATATTATTTGGAACAATTAACCATTCTAAAAGACTTTCTAAATTTTTAAAAACACAAAGTAATTTTGACACAAACCAATCCATTATATTAATAGAAGAACGACAACCCAGCATGATTTAGTAAAAACCAGCTTGTAGAGCTTTTAAAAAGAAATTCAACTATGCAAACCACTTCTTTCTAGTTTAACGGGTAGTCAAGTTATTTAACAAAAACACTTATTTCTGTTAAAATTCCCCCAAATTTGATCTGATCCTATTTTTTGGCCTTACAGACAACTCAGCGGCGACTTTTTAAAAACCATTTTGTAGAGCTTTTAAAGGGGAATTTAATGATGCAAACCACTTCTTCCTAGTGGAAACGATAGTCAAATTATTTTAAAAAAACATTTTTCTCTTAAAATTCAATCTAAAACTCCTATTATCTTGCCTTACACACAACCTAGCATGAATTAGTAAAAACCAGTTTGTAAAGCTGTTAAAGAGAAATTTAACGATGCAAACCACTTCTTCCTAGTTTAAACAACAGTCAAGTTATTTAACGAAAACACTTATTTCTGTTAAAATTCCCCCAAATTTGTTTTGAAAATCCTATTTTTTGGCTTTACGGATAACTCAGCGGTGACTTTTTAAAAACCATTTTGTAGAGCTTTTAAAGAGGAATTTAATGATACAAACCACTTCTCTTTAGTTGAAACGATAGTCAAGTTATTTAGTAAAAACATTTTTCTCTTTAAATTCAATTTGAAAATCCTACTATCTTGCCCTACAAACAACCTAACAGGAATTAGAAAAAACCAGTTTGTAGAGCTTTTAAAAAGAAATTCAACTATGCAATATTAAAAACTCTAATGATAAAAATCCTATTTACCTTAAACCTATTAAATTGAACATTATTAATTGGAAACAATTAGCCATTCTAAAAGACTCTCTAAATATTTAAAAACACATAGTAAAACATATTTTTGACAACTCAATTCATTTTAACAATAGAAGAACTCATTGAAGAAGAGCTCCAAGGAAGAAAATCCAGATGACAGCCCCCGGATTCTCCTCTAAGAGTGGAAGAGTTATGATAACACAATCGTAACAAATACAATTAAAATTATGCAAACACTGTAAGTCCAAGATAAGGCCCCCACCAAAATCTATCGGTAACAAAACAAATTCGTTCTAGCGTTTATATTTATACTTTTATACTGTTGCTACTTGTTTGGGACTATGATCTATCAAGAAATCAAAAATTTTTTTCGTTGAAATGTTAGGCAAAATGCCTGGATCATTTAGAGCTATTTGAGTAGGAAATTGGGGAAATGAGGAAAACGTGTGGAGAGTGAAAGTTTGTATGGTAGGAACTTGAAATATGGAATTGTAGGTATTTTTCATAAATAAATAGACATGTTACAAAGTATTTGAATTTTACAAATTAAGAGAGGAAACTGAAGGTGAAAGTTTGAATAAGGCTTTCGGTTATTTAATAGTAGAAATTTAAAAATTGGAATTGTAGCTACTCATCATAAGTAAACAATGACGTATTTCAAGGTTTTTGAAATTTTCACCTTTTAAGGAGGAAGGAAAATGGGGAGTATCGTAAAAATAAAAAAAAAACAAAAAAAAAATAAATAAAAATAACTAAATATAACTAAAAATAAATAAAAATTACTTAAAATAATAATAATTAATAAAAATTACTAAAAATTATAAAAATTTATAATCATTCATTTTTTTAAATTATAAACACGACACCACGCGTGCAATGCCGCGGGCAAAAGCTAGTGAATACATAAATAAAAATCTGATGTTTCCAACACATGACTTTCCTATCTAGTTTTTTTTTTCGATCTATAGCCTAGGTGTATGTAGGTACCTAATATGTCAGTATCTGTTTTTGTGTTTTTTTAAATTCTCAATCATGTGTGTTCTGTGTAGGGCTTTCCTATCTGGTTATTACAGACTTTTTCCGGTAATTTTGTACAACCTATTGTAGCACCTCTGTAAATGTTTAGAGCATAAACTAAATAGTTCCACATACTTCTAACTCATTAACAATGAAAATACTAAAAAATTTTAATTTTACACTTTTCCTCCACTTTTTCCATTACAGTCCATTTTAGAAAAATTATGTATAAAACAAAAATTATAGAGATCGAGGAAAAATCCGCCAACAGTCGAACGGGCTATTTTTTTTTTAAACGATTTTAGACCTTCTGAAATACTTTTTTTGCCCTGCAAACGCTATAAAATATTTTTTTCTTACCTTAAAACTATTAAAATGTGTCCTCCAATTTCGATGTTGAAAAAATTTAAACTACATCATTTTGATTAATTTCTTGTTATAGAAACTGCTAAATAATAACACTAGACCATCCATAATGCAATAAACCATCCAAATTTTTTCGTAAACAGTTTTTTTTTTTTTAATTTAAGCTCATGTTTAGGTTCGTCGGAATTTTTTAATTTTCGTAAAGACTATGACAATTAAGATTTGCAGTGTGACATATGTCTAAAAGAAATACAATGTTGCCATATCAATTATCTATTACATAGCAATGGTAATTTTTACCTATGCCCTGCATTGTACCAGGCCAACCAATTGACTTCAGTATCAGAAAAATTATATATAACTAACGATTTAAAAAATACCCATATCAAGATCTTCTTCCTCACCCTCATCGGCAGAGTACTCTTCGACGACCTAACCTAAACTAACAATATACAATAAGAAGATGAAGCAACGACTTCTTGTAGGGTGGCGCTACCAAAAATATTTAACTCATACCTGGCTACGCCGACCGGCATAGACTCCAACGGCCTGGACACAGCTCAAATTGAAAAACCTAACCTAACCAACCCTCATTAGCGTCTGGCCAGTGAACATCGATCCCAACTTTTAACGAACGTGTCTTGTATCGTGGGCATCTAATAATATGAAAATAAACAATAAGAAAAGGAAGCAACGACTTTCTGTAAGGTGGCGGCTTCGCCGCCACCAGAAAATTTTTAAACCATACCTGGCTACGCCAACCGGCATAAACTCCAACGGCCTGGACACAGCTCAAATTGAAAAATAAAATAACCTAACCTAACTAACCCTGATTAGCGTCTGGCCAGTGAACCTCGATCCCAATTTTTAACGAACGTGTCTTGTATCGTGGGCATCTAATAATATGAAAATGAACAATAAGAAAAGGAAGCAACGACTTCTTGTAAGGTGGCGGCTTCGCCGCCACCAGAAAATTCTTAAACCATACCTGGCTACGCCGACCGGCATAAACTCCAACGGCCTGGACACAGCTCAAATTGAAAAGAAAAACTAACCTAACCAACCCTGATTAGCGTCTGGCCAGTGAACCTCAATCCCAACTTTTAACGAACGTGTCTTGTATCGTGGGCATCTAATAATAAGAAAATATACAATAAGAAAATGAAGGAACGACTTCTTGTAAGGTGGCGGCTTCGCCGCTACCAAATTTTTTTTAAACCATACCTGGCTACGCCAACCGGCATAAACTCCAACGGCCTGGACACAGCTCAAATTGATTTTTTTTTTAATATTAGATAAGTACTGACATGCCGTAATTAACGTACAATCATCATGAAATAATTAGGCATTCCAAACAAATGAATTGCCAGTGGGAAGGTTTGGTATATCTATGGGTGGCGACATACGGTGTATTCTATCTACTTTACGTAAAATCATGAGTAATAGATAACATTTAAATATTTTATGTCAAACACAATAAAAATAATATTTAAAAAACCCACCTATACATTTCTTCATAAATTGGCAGGCTTGGCGACTACTATTTCGAATAAAAATAGCGTCCAAGTTGCAAGATTATGTCGCTACCCCCTTAGATATACAAGAATTTCCCACTGGCACATATTGTTTGACAGGTCGTTGGAATGCCTAATTGTCATTAAAAATAATTTAATATTTATTTGTTTTTCTAACAAACTAAAAATGAAAAATAAGAAAATTTGATCGTTTATGAACAAATTTGGTAGGGTTCATTGCTCTATGAATGGTCTTATATTGATATTTAGCCGTTTCTTCAACAAGAAATCAGTGAAAATGTTTTATTTCACATTTGTTTTATGATGGAGATCCGACAACAAATTTTAAGGATTTTAAGGTAAAATTTTTTTTTTTAAATAAGTGTTAGCGGGCCCAAAATTGTTATGTATAGTGTGTTTCAAAGTGTCTAGAAACTCTTTATAACATTTCAATAGTTATATCCGCCGTTCGAGTGTCGGCGTATTGGCAGTAATTCGTCCATAAAAAATTTGACACATGGGCACTTTCGAAAAAAAAAAAATCTTATATAAATAAAGAGTTCCTTGGATTTTTCAGTCAAATAGTTTTATTTTTTTTTATAATTTACATATGTTTCTGAATTTACTTACAATTTTTCCATTTTCTGGTGCAGTCAATTTACAAAAAGTATAGGAACGAATTTCTATTTCACTCGGTGTGAAGTAGAAAGATGGGGTTCTATTATTTTAAAAGTTTTTAAACTGCATTCATTCCCATATATAGTCAGTATACTCGGTATATGACAACAAAACGCACTAACACTTTTAACAAATGTATATTTTATAGCAAAACTAACAATATCGATACGAAAATAAACAAACATCTTAATTAATTAACTGAACAAGTAATAATGAGCAATAATGGATGATGCATATTTATACCAAACCGATTAATCATTCATTATATAATATCCGATCTTCGAATCATAGTCAATACGGGGTATATACGGGTATATACTTTTTATAAATTGACTGCACCAGAAGATGGAAAAATTGTATTTTCCGAAGCATATGTAGTGCTTAAATTATAAAAAAATTCAAACTATTTGACATTCGACCGAAAAAAAAAAAAAACAAAAAACTATTTATGAAAAATTCTACTACGGTCAGGTTTATCTTTATTCGAAAGGAAAAATTGTGTCGCAAACACGTGCAAACATTTCAATTCGAAGAAAAATAATTGTAATATTTCTAACTGGTAAACAGTAAATTATAACAAATATGTTCAATGAAATATCTCTGGTATTTGAAAAATAATATTCGGTAATTATAGTGCGTATTACAGTTATTTACTAATTATTATACAGTGTTTATACTTTCTATCTGATAGTATGCATCAATTTCAAAAAAAAAAAAAAAAAATTAAAATATCTGTGGCATTTGAAAAATAACATTCAGTATCACTTGTAAAATGTATTAGTAGTATTTTTTATTGGTTATAATATATATATAGGATGATTTTTTGCAAAATATTCATACTTTAAGGATAGATATGGAATACCGAGGTGATACATTTTGCTTTTACAAACGACCTGTATATTCTAAACTATATTTTTATCTTAATTTTATACAATAAAAAATCAGGAATTTTATTTAAAGCGTGTATACAATGTGACACTATCAGTTGTTATTTGTTGGCAAATCAATCATCAATACAGTTTAAAAAATTTAAAAATGACTTACGAAAAAATTCAAATAAGTGACGCTGTAGCGGGAAGCAGAATTTCTAAAAAGTTCATTAATTTTCGACTATTTATTTGTGCTTTAAGTGGTAAGAAAGTTAAAAACATTGTATACAAAAAAAATATTAAAAACCATTTTCAATATTATTTTACTTGAAAAAAAAGCCGCTATTTCAAGATAGGAATAAAATAAATAGCAAAAAAGGTAGACTATCTGTAAAATTTCAACGATAAGAATTAAAAAACAACATTTATTAAATGCAGTCCTAATTGCTATTAAAATTTTACTATTAGATTACTTTTAAAGGCAAAAGTTTGGTGCCACCTAATCTTCTAACTATTGCTGCCAATATAATTATTGTTTAAATACTAATATGAAAACCGAGAATGTCAGTGCAGACACGTTCCAACTCATGTAGCTTTGAAACGCAATTTTTCGGATCCTGCTGGTCAGAAGATAATAAAAATTGGGGTATCATTGGAAAGAGTATTAAACTCCCTTTAAATTAATGTGTCTCTTGACCTGGTTTGTCAAAGTTTTGTTCCTAATATTAACCTATAAATTAACGTAAACCGGGGTTACTTTGACATATTTTGAGAGGTTTTTGTGGCAAAACGCAAAAAAGGCTATAACGGACGCTCATTCTATCTCGTCGTACCACTTGAAGTTTTGTCTTGAGAAATACACTAAAAGGGAAGGCCTAAATTACCAGGAAAATTTTATATATTTTTTTAAAAAAGGTGTCAGTCTAGCCCGTGAGGGGGGGCTACTTTAACATGACGTTTATATTGTTTAAAAATCAATAAAGCCGTCTGGCGGATTTCTTTGACACCCATAAATTAAAAAAAATGTGTTTTATAAAACTTTTCTTAATAAAACAAAGGTTAAATTTGAAAAAATAGGTTATTTATTTAATAATATAGGTAATCCTATATAAATAAACTTATTAAGAAACAAGAAACCAACAAAAAATAAACATTCTTTTCTATCTTTGCATAAGAATTAAAAAACAACAAAAAAACATAGGAACTATTAAAAAACACATTAACAAAAATGTTTAAGTAGAATAGTCGTCTTCGCACCGATCACATTCATAGGATACATTTTTCGAGCCTTTATTGCAAATGCCACATACCCATTTGCAACAAGTGACGCAGCGAATTCATGGCTTTTTAAGTTGGTAATGACGAAAATCAACCTTACAAACAGTGCATAAATTACCATCATCTTCGTTTGAAGAGGTGTCAGTAGTGCGCAGACTACAATCTTCATTTATCACCCTCTGTTTTAAGAAACTCAAAAGCTGTCGAAGCGTCTGGGCTTGCGTTTTATTCTTTTACTTGATGGTTTTCTTGTTAACCCAGGGTCTTCGAGGGTCTTCTGGTTTTGTCCAGAACATCCAGCTTCAGTGATAGCTAGCTGATTTTTTCCTTTGACCATGTCAAATGTTGGAAGTAGAGCCTCACTAATATCTTCGTCTGGCACACTGTCCTCTACTCGGATGCTCTCATTGTTGTTTCCTAGTTGAGCCCCTGCTTTAATGACGAATTTCTTTCCTCTCTTGTGTCGAATTCTGTCTTCATTAAAACCTCTTGTCTCTTGCAGAAATTCAAGGAAACTGCTGAAAAGGATCCGTGTTGATTCTTCTTCATTTTCCTTTGGAAGCTTTTTCAGAACAGTCTGGGGATCGAACAGATAAAATCCCATGGCTCTAAAAGCGCCCTGTAGTTTTTTTTTTTTTTGATATTGGGAGCAATGGCATCCATCAACTTTTGTAATAACACTGGAAAATGCTCTTTTGGTATAGACCCTTTTTTTCTGAATTCTTGCCTCCAATTGTCAAGAACTTTACGCCATTGTTTTTCGAAGGTCCGTACACTCCAACATCGAGAGGTTGGAGCAAGTGTGTTGAAGATGGTGCAAGAGTTGTAAAATAAATGTGATGCCAAATTATCTCCGATGACGAAAACTTTTTCGTCTCCTACTCTGAGATGTTTAACGTGCGGTAAAAGTATTCTGAAAAACCAGACCTCAAACAGATCCATGTCGAACCATCCAGAGAGGCTGTTTCTGTAGAGTATTCCTGGCGGTCCGCCCTGGGTCCAATTTTCATAGAGATTTTTGGACTTATAAACCACTATAGGAGCAAGAATTTCACCTTTAGCAGTGCCACAGAACATCAAGCTAACTGAAGACTTAGAATGCACTTGAATTCTTTCCACACGCTTGTGACTTCGTGGTACAAGGACTTTTTTGGCAACAGGATCGTCCGAAATATTGGTTTCGTCATAATTATAAATCAAATCTGGACGAGTCCCTTCTAATGCAGATCTCATATTCTCAAAATATTCTGTGATTTCGCCGCGACCCACTGATGCCCGCTGTGGTTTAATGTTTGTAGCTAGTCTGTTGCTAAGATTATTTCTCTTTGCGAAGGCGTCCACAAAGTCAGGACCTGGCATATTACCATTCCACTGAGCAACATTTCTACCCTGCTTTGATACAAATTTATGCACGACCTCTCAAATATCAGCCTTCGTCAATGGATGCAATCGGCTACGATGCCCAGTGTGTCTGCAATTAGTATCTCTTCTTCGGGTGTCAAAACTGTAGGGTGACCGGGTTTTCCTTCATGTCTACGATGGATTCTGTTGAGGAGGGTAGTTTTATTTACCTTATATTGCAAAGCAGCGGCTTTTTGACTAAGTTGCTTATTTTGAACTGCTGCAACAGCTTTGGCAAGGTCTTCTTCCCTGTAGTTTTTATAAGGTCGAGCACCAACCTTTCTCTTGTAGACTTTAATCATTGCGATTTGTTTACGTTTAATCTAAAATAAAATAAAGTACCTAGTACAATTTTTTTTTACACAAAAAACCATCACATGCAAGATCCAAGAATAAAATAAAATACTATTTATAGCCATAGAAAAATTATGTCTACTTAATTACACTATTAAACTACAGTAGAAACAACAATGTTGATAGACTTACCCAAGTGGTGCCAGCGCAATCTTAAAAAATTAACAAACGCTCTAGAGGTACTTTACGGTGAACGCTAGACGGCACACTGGAGACTGTTGTGAGTGTTGTGGCTAAAACCTGTTGGCGCGCGCTCGATCCCCTCCGCGCGCTCGAACGGCAATTCGAGAAAACCGTTGAAGTCAAAGTAGCCCTTAAAGGTGCCAAAGTACAGTTCATCAAATTTCTAGAGGTGTTCGACGCCCAGACAGAGAACGCGCTACGTGTGACTAAGATAGCTATTGTACAGTCTGCTAAACAAGTTATTTTAAATAGTTTTTAATATTTTTAGGTAATTAAATTTTAAAAGTGTGGAATAGTTTAGGGATTAAATTGGTCTGATTGGACTTTCTTAGAACGTTTTTAAAAGCAGCTAAAGATAGTATGTAGAATTGAAAATAATTATTATGCCATAAAAGGTGTTTTGGAATTCCTTCAACCTTTTGAAATTGAGTCAGAAAATATAAATTTTATAGGATAGCGGAAAATACCTATAATTTTTTTGAAGGCCTTTGTAAATCGTGGAAATAGTTTATATTTTATTTCTACCTTATTAAGGAAAATGGTACCTATTATTAATAACGGTTGTTTCTGAAACATTACTAAAATTTTCGAAATTTTGTTTTTCTACAAAATAATAAACTATACTATTTAGAAAAAAAATTATTTAAATAAAACGATAAATTATCTCGACGAATGACACAATGTTCTAGTACGGAAGCTAGCTTTACATTTTTGTTGGTGGTTTCATGGGTTTCATATCAATTTTTTGTAATTGTAGTTTACACGTACATATACCTCTTAACACTTGTTTGCTTTATTAAAAAAGTGTGTTGTTGTGATTTACGTCGAAATAAGTCAAAAACAACTTGAAACCCCATATAAAATCAAAAAGGAGAAACGGAAAAAAAATTGAGCCTGTAAATGAACACAACTCAGAAACAAAAATAGCTATCTAATAATAAAAAAATAAAATTTGATTCTTGTGCAGCTTTATCTATATAATTAACTGTTTTTGGTTTTTTAATGGTTTTTCTTGGTGATGAAAATTCCGATATCTCACGGTTATCGATTCTTTTTCTCTCTCCAGAAATGCGGACGACAGTGTTTTTAGATACTCCTGTGGCTGCAGCAACACGATCATTTACATTTTTAAATGGTATTGAAGGTGAATTAAAGTTTCCTTCTCTTCTCATAAACTCTATAACATTGGCTATTATTTCGCGAGATTGACTGTTAATCACGCGGCCTCTTAATTTGCTATTAAACTCCATACTTAGGTTCTATTAAATTGTAATGAGCAAAAAACACAAACGAAAATAAAAGAAATGTTTTAGCGAAATTTACATCTGACATTTACGTCTGAATGAAATAGTGAAATACTTGATGCGCAGAGTGTACTTTCATTGCGTAAATCCGTCGGGATGCCTGTCAGTAGTGCTTTCTCTGTCTAGCCGTCGAAAGCCTCTAGAAATTTGATGAACTGTAACACGTAAAGTCAAAGTAACCCCAGTTTACGGTATTCATCTCACTCACTCACAAATAATAACAAAATGCAAATTGTCAGTGTTCATGTATTACAGAACACATAAACTAAAAAGGGGGTAATTTTATTGTATTTACAGCATACTCATAGCGGTATCTAGACTTTCTAAGAGCTATAACTATTACTAACTTAAAAAAATATATATTTTTTAGCCGATTTATTAATATTTGAAAATGGATCCATTTTGGCATGGATTGGTCCAGTTCTTCCGCATCTAAGATCGAATAATACAGAAATCAATCCATTAGGAGCACCCATAACAACGCTTCAAGTATCAATTCTATCAGCCCTTCCGTATGCAGGCCTGGTATTCGGCAACCTGATACTAGCAAAAGTGTCAGACAGATTGGGACGAAAAAAAACTTTAACTTATTGCGCTACTGGAACTGTATTGTTTTTGTGCATCCTAGCCTTTGCATCAAACATATATTTTTACTACGTTTCTTTATTTTTAAACGGTTTGTTACTGGATGGTATTTATATAAATGTTTATATGTATAACAATGAAATTGCTGAAAATAGTAATAGAGGAAAATTAGGTTGTGTTGCTGGACTTTTCTGGACAATTGGAACATTTTATACTTGCTCAGTCGGATCAGTTACAAACGTTCGTACCTTAACTCTACTTTGTACTCTCTCAGGTATATTCTATTTACTGTTATCGAATTTATTAGTGGAATCTCCTGCGTTTTTAGCATCAAAAGGAAAGAAAATAGAAGCAATAAAGTCTTTAGAGGTATTAAGGCGACATAAAACTGCTAAAGATATAGAGTTAGAATATGAGTTAATTGAAAAAACTGCCAACAGCAATACAGATAATAGAGGAAAATTTTCTGATTTACTTAAAACCAAAGCTACAAAAAAAGCTACTATTATAAGCATTACTATCCAAGTTGCACAACAAATATCTGGAGTGTTAATTGTTATATTCCATATTCCTATAATTTTTCAGGACGCTGATGTTAAAGTACCAGGGAATATTGTTGCAATTTGTATCAATTTAATTCAAGTTATAGTGTTTTTTATTCCAACATTTTTAGTAGATCATATCGGTAAAAGACCTTTACTGCTATTTTCAACAGCGTTCTGTTCAATAACAATGTTTTTCCTAGCTTCATACTTTTATTTAAAACATCTGGAAATTCCTATTATTGAAGATATCATCTGGTTACCAGTGATTCTTGTAATCCTTTTTATTTCAGGATACTGTCTAGGCTTAGGATCTCTTGCTCTTGTAATTATTAGTGAACTTTACCCCACTGATTTGAAGCCTATAGGAATAGGAATTTGTTTAGTTGTATGTGAACTTGTTATGATTTTGGTAGTATTCACTTATCCATTGATATCTGAAATATCAGGTATTTATTGTTGTATGTGGAGTTACAGTGCTTTTACGTTTATTGGTTTTATTGTATTATATTTTATTTTACCAGAAACAAAGGGTAAAACTTTATTGGAAATCCAAGATATATTAGGCAGATAGTTTAGATTTAATTTTATATATTATTCAAATTAGAGCTCAGAAAACAGCCATGATTCTGACGTCAAGGGATCAAAGGAAAAGTACACGGTATCGTCAATAACATATACATGTAGTTGTAACAAATGTTATATAAATAGTTGTAAATAATGATTTTTTTTAATAAAAAATATGATGTGTTCAACACATGACTTTTCTATCTAGTTATTACAGGCTTTTTCCGGTTATTTTGTACAACCTATTGTAGCACCACTGTAAATGTTTAGAGAATAAACTAAATATATTTTTTACACATCTAACTCGAAACATTTTTTTATATATATTCATTGCCAACGAAAATAACAGATATATTTCATAAAATATAAAAATTACCCCCTATAAAGTTCCCCCCAGATGTTTACTGGGGTGAATAAAGGTTAAATTTAAAAGTTGGTGTTTTTCTCTCTATCAGTTTTTGAGTTTTCTTCAAAATTCGAAATTTACACATTTTATTTACTTACTCTATTGGCAAAACAGTGGATTTCAAATAGAAGGTCCTATCCTATTATTATAGCTAAATAAATCTTCAGGTGAAAAGTGATCCAAAGAAACTTTGGCATGTTTCAGTTTTGATATCTTCCTCATTTATTTTTAAGTTGTTCAGCCACAACTGACGTTGGACAATGTCTCTCGGAAACCTGTAAATGTATATATCATAAAATAACCAGTTTCTATATTTAGCTATTTTTATATCAAGAAATAAATAAAACCCTAGTACAGTTGTTACGCTCATGGATTAGTGATGACGAACGAATACTAGAACTGATCCAAGGATCTAATCCCTGATACTCGGATCACGTACCTGATCCCAACATGAAAAACAAATAATTCACAAACTAGTACGCATCGACGCAACCACCGACGTATTTGTTATTCGATTGCGGCACTACTTACTGACTATACTGATACCTGATACAGGAGGATAATGCGCACGACAGTTGGACTCGATACTAGAAACTACCAGGATAGCTATTCACTAAGTCATGGGAGCGCTCCCATGGGAGTGCTCCCATATATTTTGCTCTCTTACTCTTAGATGGGTCTATCGTGCTTACTCACTTTTAGGCCAGGTACATGCGTAGTAAGGTCAGATGCGAGGGAGAATTGCGGGCTTGCCAGATTTAGGTCCGTATTTATCACAAAGGAAATTTGAACTATTTAGGACCGATTCCACCGCTGTGTTAAACAAAGTTTAAAATGACATTTTTACATTAACAATGTCACTTTAATCTCCGTTTAACACAACGGTGGTATCGGCTCTTAAATAGTAGATCAAAGTTATTCTGTCGACTTGGCAACGTTGGCATGGGAGTATGGGAGCATGGGAGTATGGGAGTGCTCCCATGAGTTAGAGAATAGGTATCCTGAACTAACACTTGATTGATTCTTCATCGCTTCGCGTGATCCGACTGTAAATGTATGGTGTAGGTACCTACTAACTAGGCTAGGATCGGTTGGATAAAAGCATTTTTTCGGTTTCTGTTAAGACTACTTTTAAATTAGGTACTAAACTTTCGTTGGGGTTCCAATTTAGTGTTAAATTTTTAATTTTACATGTTCATACTTGCTGTGTTTGAAAATTACCTCATTTTGCTCTTTTTACTCGAAGTCGTTCTTTTAATACATCTGCGGCTTCTCGATGGGATCTGCTACGTAGTCTTTTAATGTAGAGCTGGTAAATCGAGTAAGATCTATTTACTCCGAGTTAAATTTTAGAGCTTTCGGAGTAAATGGAATTTCTGTGACAATTGACAAAGTAGATGTACTTTTCTGAGATGTATAGACATCGTTCGTTGTCTCTTGTATTGCAGTTTATTCTTTTTCATATGTGTTTGGTTATTAAAAAAAATATTTATAAAACATGTCAGACAGAAATGAGAACATGGTTTATTTTCTAGTGAAAGCAAAAAAGCGAAAAATACCACAGATAAAAATTTACTTTACTTGGCAACTTGCAACAAAAACCACGAGACGAGAGATCAAATTTGATTTAAAAGAAAGGTTTACGTTTGTTATTTTAATGAAAACCGGATACGGGAAACAAACAAATCCATAGCCGTTCTTTTATTCCACATAAGCTCGATGATCACGTGACTAAAAAATCTACTAGCTCTACTCCGCTCCGTGGGGTACTTTTCAAACGTAGCAATTGTAGGAATATAATAATTAATTTAATTAGGGTCGATTCCACCGTTGTGTTAAACGGAAATTAAAATGACATTGTTAATGTAAAAATGTCATTTTAAACTTCGTTTAACACAACGGTGGAATCGGTCTTTAGGCATGTTAAGAAATATTAGGTTTACATATTTTGTTATTTTTATAAACATATTTAACCGAACGGGCGGCACACTGCATAAAACCATACAACAAACGCATTCATGAAAATAATTTCCCATTCGTTTTATTTAGGACCGATTCCACCGTTGTGTTAAACGAAGTTTAAAATGACATTTTTACATTAACAATGTCATTTTAATCTCCGTTTGACCGTTGAATCGGTCCTTAGAGAGTCTTGTAACGCTGTGTAGCGTTTGCAGACTTCACTGATTGCATTAGGATTGGTATCAGGAACTGATCCTGGGATCAAGTATTTGCATATATGGGATCAACTCCGAACTGATCCGTGAAAAAATTGGGATCAACCATCACTATCATGGATATCTACATTGGCTGCGTTCATCCGCGCCATTTCAAGGAGCGCTACAAAAGTAGCGATCACTTACGCTACCTGATCGATCTTTATGTACGGATGAACCTGTTTAAAAATGACATTTGATTGTGGTTTATTCATTTTACTTTTGAGTTGAATGTCTCTGGTTGAAGATTTGTTTGTTTATTTGTGGTTTGTTTATTTTTCAATTGCTAATATAACCCTACTAGTCACCAAGCAAACCATGGACGTAAGTGCGTAAGACATATCAGTGATCTGATCACCGATCAGACGTAAATAAAATGCGCTACTTTTAATGGCGGCCGCTCCTTGAGCGAAATGTCAAAATACACCGTTCATACGTGCCACTCGAGAGCGCTACCAGATCGATCAGGTAGCATGTAGCGCGGATGAACGCAGCCATTATTACCGGTGTGAACCAATGAACTGGAGTAGGATAGAATGCTGCCGTCCTATGAAAAAACCCCGTAACTCTAAAAATTGAATAAAAAATATTACCATATACATGTTTCTGGCAGTATAAACTACCATTTTACTAAGAAAAAAAAACGTATTTGCTTTTTTTTGCCTAAATTTATCATAGAAAATTATTTCCCCGTATATAGCTTTGCGGCCAAACAAACTATGTTAAACCGCGTTTTTCTCGAAATCATGTTTTCTGGAGATACAAGGGTCTTTCTTAGGGGTGAGATTACAGAACATCTGCAACTTTGCAAATATGGCGGACTTACAAATGCAAATATTCCAAAAAATATCTGCAAATTCGCAATATTTATTGTGGTTTATTACCCCCAACAACACTAAATCCAAATTTGGAATACGAAAACTTGATACTTGCATGTGTAAGTCAGTCATATTTGCAGATTTTCAAAGTTGCCGCCATATTTGCAGATCTGCAAAGTTGCAGACGTTCTGTAATCTCACCCTAGGACGGCAGAATGCTCGTCAATGGTCTTGAGATGCGACTCTATGGGCGAAGACAGGTTATTTTTCATCTCACTCGGGAGTGTTTATAATACCCATTTTTTATTTCACATTGTTATTGTCTGATCCACCGACTATCTAAGTTCGAGATATGATGGAAAAGAAGAAAACATGGTTGATTTCGATGTCTTTCTTTTGCCGCGGTTGAATATCCACATATCTATTTTAAGATGTGAATTTTTTATGTGATAGAGAATTAGATCTGAATGTAGATGTAATAAACAAGCGCTCTAGACTTTATTGGCCACGTAATAAAATAACAATATTTACATTTCATATTCATAAGATTGATTTTGACATACTGTGGAAAGGGCGAGCATTGGTTTTGGTAACCCTAATATCCCTGCAACCACCGAATGTCCGCAACGGCAAGACTTTTATAGCACATCTCACAGAGGTTACAAAGTGAAGTTCGGAAAACATCACACTAGCACTTTTAAGGTACTTACCCTGAAAGTTGCTCTGAAACTTTCTATAGATGTTATAATGTGAATTAATTCTACAGCATTATACAGTGTGTCCACGGATGGACTTAACTATACTTGTGAAAATATTTATTTTAAATTAAAAAAGTAATTCTTTATAATTTCTTTTACTTGTTAAATAAATTCGATTCACATTAAGAAATTATGATAAATAACTTTTTTTTAATTTAAAATAAATATTTTTACAAGTATAATTTAAGTCCATCCATGGACACACTATATTGTTCTTTGTGTAATGCAATACAGAGAGGCTGAAATTGAGGTATAGTAAAAACTCAATCGAGACATGGAAATTTCAAATAAAACAAAATATTTATATAAATTTATTATTAAAATGTTCTTGAAATCAAGTAGTAATATCACAAAAGTAGAGTTAGGTATATCACAAACGCAGTTACACATGTGCGATAGTAGAAGCCACCTATAAAGCACTGAACGATTGGACAAACTTTGCTTAATAGTATATTAAGGTATCAATATTGCAAAGGTTCACTAGAAGCTTAAACAGTGAACGATTGTACAAAAGTATAGTTCAAAATGGCAATTGTATGATGCTAAAAAAACTAGATCTGTGAATAATAGATGACTATATATTATATGAGATAGCCGAGGTTCCAGATTGCTTACCTGTACTCGCAGAGATATATCATCTTCTTAAAATCAAATTTTTTAACTTTTTTTTTGTATAGATATTTATATTTTGTTAGTTTATTATTTATGCAAAGGTGAACAAAAATTATTTTATTCTAAATATATGTGGCTTAATATTAAAATGCTAAATTTTATTTTAAAACACATTTGGGCTAGAACGGCCCTAGGAAAGGCAATACATCAATACGCTTTACGTAATCTTTTTTATAGGTGGATGAGGAATCTATATAATTATGCATACATTGGGTGTCTCATAAACGTCAAAGGTGGTTGAATGACATTTCGATTCGACTGACATAAAGCTAAAAAGAATTATTATTATTCTCAATCTTTTTTTATTAATTTACATTTTTTAAATGTTATTGTAATACTTTTAAATTGAGTGTTACTAAATACCGATATTTTGACATTGGATACACTTGTTTAAGGTACAACTTTAGAATTTATTGTCACTTAGCCATTTAAATCACAAAGCACATAGAGGTTCCACGTGAATGACCAAGGTCAAAACCGACAACTTACATTTTTTATGCTATTTGCTCCAAACTCTAGATGGGGCTACTGGTGAAATTATGATTTCTTACTCCATTTTTAAGCCTTATGGGAGAAAAACAACCAAAGACTCCAAAGATGTGACGTGTATTTATTTATGTTCTTGGTTAGTTTCATTATTCCGTCTGATTTTAGTGATTTTTTGTTGGCTTTGGCTTTTGGTTTCTGTTTATAGTTTCGTCTTAGTTATTTGCAAAATTGTGATGTTTCGCTTTTTTATTTCCTACTGTGTTCTGCAATAATTTTGGTGCTAGGTACGTTGAAAACTTCGAGAAAAACTTCATTGATTCACCATATATTCACCATGCATCTGCATCATAAAAAGATAAACAACTATTTGATAATCAATTTATCACTGGACTAGATTCCGAAATCATTTTTCACATAAGAGAGTAATACCACCATCTGTATTTGGAAGGAAAATACCTATTTATCATTGAATGAATAGTTAAAAGGATTCACCTTTTAATACAATACCTATATTACATTTGTCCTCAGTTAAAAAGACATTTATAAAATATATAACTTTAGTGTTAATAAAATGGAATATCCTAGTCTCTACTTCACATTTAAATTATTGATAGGTATTTTAAAGATTTGAGATTATATATCTATTTGCTCCAAGTAAGTATTCCTTAAATATGTATTATTATTTGTATTTATTTTTATCTAATAATATTTATTTAAGTTATTAATAAACATATTTTAAGAATGTTCTATTTTATTATTTATTGATATATCTTATATTTATTTAATAAAAATATGCAGAACCAACTCTCCATATTAGACCCCTTATAACAAATTAATTCTTCAAATTTGGTATAATCGACCTAAATTATTTTGTAAAATAAAAGTTTCGAACTTACTAGTTCCATACTTTATTTTATAAAATAATTTATGTGGAAATCATTTAAAATTTAATTTGAAACTACTACCTACTTATAAAAATTACAATTTGAATTTACCGCCATCTGTCAATTGTCATTTTAGTTCCAGCTCCAAACACAAGGTGGCGCTAATTTGGTTTAAAAGTTTAACATTGGCGTGGGGTCTCTAGAAGATACATGCTTTGTGATTTAAATGGTTATGTTGCAGTTGAAGAGTCTAGAACACATACTTATAATAGGTATACGGAGCAAGAGAGACGTCCGACCTGTTTAACAAAGGGGCGGCCATTTTTATACAAGATTACTAGTACATAGGTGACCAGAAATACAGCAATATGAAAACTTGGTTGCAGATGTCTAGCTCTTTCCACTTTTAAATACATAATTTTGTACAGATTTTTTAAAAGAAATAATACAATATTATATTTGAATTAAATTTTTATTCTACAACAAAAAAAAAATATTTTAATGTTTAAAAATACATGTTAGGCTGATAAATAATAGGCCGACAAATAATAGATTAAATACCTAAATACTAATTTTAAATGACAAAAGTACAGTAGAGGAAGTTAAAAATATTAAAATTTCCAGGATACTTTAAAATTAAATTGATGGTTGCATATTTGTTTTATTTTAAACAATTTACTTTCTTCTTGTATAATTTCTAAAAGCTACAAATTTTTAGTAAATGGGTCGTCCTTATTGATTCTGCAGTGAATTGTACTAACAACTTAAAAGAAATTTTGTCCAATCTCTATATGGCAGATAACCACAATAAGGAACGATCTGCTTGTTTTGGAACCCTAAAATAATATAAAGACACTGCTTTCATATCCTTTATTTTTGCTAAATCTTATTACTTGTGGAATGTAACATTTGAATCTATTGGCAACAGTCTTCTTATGTTCTTGCAAGATCTTACAAGACATCTTGAATAAAGCCCAGTATAGAGAACTTATACTGGGATTAAAGTCTATTCACAAATGTTAAAATAAATAAAACGTTTATACACTTAGAAAATAATATCCACAATCAAAATATTCTAAAATAACACAAAAAAATTTAACCAAATTCACAAACACATTAAAATTTGACACTTTTGACAGATGGAAAGATAAATTGGTTGCATAAGTTTCAGTTTGTTTATATAAAAATGGCGGTCATTTCTATCTTCTTTTATTAAACACTCAGTAAAGATGCGCAGAGGGTTTTACGCCGTATACCTATTTAAGTATGTGGTCTAGAAATTATAAATTGGCCAGTGCGCACCATTCCTGTTCCGGCTAGTTCCGCCAGTCGGAATCGTTACGGAGTTGCCAGGTTATATTTAATTATTTGGAACCAGGGAATAAGCAGATTGAAATGACTATTTTACTTTTAATCATCTATTTACCAATTTTTACATCGATTAAAAAACCCATAAAAATAAAAAAAGATTTTCAAGTAATACGATCGTTTTTTAATGTGAATAATACCTTCCAATAGTGATAATTACAAAATTTAAATCTAAAATCTATCAAGACTGTCTTATAAAACAAAACAGAATTGTTATTTCAAAATATAATATAAATCTTTATATATATTTATCATACATTTTAATGTACAGAGGACAATTTGGTTGAAAAATAAACTATAAAATAAAACAAGCTGAAATTAAAGTGGAGATTTGGCAACGTGGCTTGTGCAAATTGAAATTCTAGACGTCAGTGCAGAGTGGTGTGAACGCGCGCATTTCTAGACCCGTCAACTACAACATAACCTATATGATTGTTTGTTACGGGCCGGTATCTATATTTAACTATATTTAATATTTTAAAAAATATCCTGTATTAATTACCTGCAATGTTTACCACAATTAATTCTAAAATTAAACACTACCTTCGGCAGTAGTGCTGCCTCTATATTTCACGCACGGTCCCTATCAATGAACTGGAGTGGGGTAGAATGCTTGTCAATAGACTTGAGATGCGACTCTCTCTATGGGCGAAGACAGGTTATTTTCCATCTCACTCGGGAGTATTTATAACAACCATTTTCTATTTCACTTTGTTATTGTCTGATCCACCAGCTTGTGGATTGAACAATAACAATGTGAAACAGAAAATGGTTATTATAAATACTCCCGAGTGAGATGATAAATAAAAATGGCTGCGCCCATAGAGTCGCATCTTGTTCTAGTGATACAATATGCACATTGGCTTTCTACTCCACTCCAGTTCATTGGTCCCTATACGTGTTAGATCAGTAAAACAATACCAATGCAAATTATCTTGGAGGACAATGGACAGTATCAATAGATGGCAGCAAGCTCCGTGGTGTCCAAGCGTTGTATGAAGATTATATAGTAGGGTAACCTTATGGACTTATCATTGGAGGACGATGGATATAGAATGTAGATGGCGACACTGTACTTATATCCAAGTCAGGTCTTTAGGTCATGTCTGTGCTTGAGTATGAATTATAATTTAAAATCTTCTTTTTCATTTATACTTGTCTTCGGTAATGTATTTGTATAGTTAATATTTACTATTGCAAATTATTACAAAAGGGTATTTGAAGGTCACATAAAATACCAAAAAAATCAATATAATAAAATAAACCAGTTTTTGTTTGAAAAAGATTGAATGATTTAAGATTGGATGGAATTTTACTATAATAGGGGAACATTTTTTTTTCTATATTGTGGTTTGATTTTGGATTGATCGCTGATGGTTAATTAAAACTTGAATTTTACGCTGTTTATTTTTATTCACTTTTATATAATGGTATCAAATTAAGAATAGGACATGAACAACTGAAGATTATTGTTCAAAATGAGTCGAATAGACAAAAATAAAAAATGCTTGGATAAAATATTCTGAAATACAGGATGTTAAGTTGAAAATTAAAAAATTAATAATGGGTAAATATAAAGGTGTAGTTATAATTTTTTTATTCAATATAATTTTACTAAAATCGGCACTGACAAAATTTAACTAACAGTTTTTTTTGCTGTTAGGTAAACTTATAATACCAAACACTTTTAGTGAAATTATACTAAGTAATAAAAACATTTAAGCCACTAATTTTCAGTTTTCAACTTTTATCACCATTTGAAAACGAATCGAGTACCAATTTATGATAGCACAGTAGCACATTTAGGAGTATTATTTTCGAAAAGCAAAATTATTTTTCATTTATTTTTTTGTACATGGAAATACTTTCCTGCATGCCCTACAGTGATGAAGCGCTCAACGAAGGCGTCTTAAAAAATAAATTATAGAAAATGCGAATGTTAGATATTTGATTAGATAATTAACATTGACATAAACCTTCATTGCTCAGGACGTTAAGTGCTCAACTTTGGATTTCATAAAGTTCAGTTACCAACTACTACTATTTTTTCTGAACTGTTATCAAAATACTATAAAATTTAGCAGAAACATTGCATTAATTGTATTTTTTATATTTTTTCCAAAATAAAAAAGAATGTTTTTATCTGTAATTGAATCCGGGTTGGGAAATCCAAACTTGAACGCTTAACGACTTAAGTCTTGAAGGCACTTATATCAAGTTAATTATCTAATCAAATATATGACGTGGCTTTTAAAAATACCATCATTGTGCGCTCCACTGCTGGTGTGTCCATCTTCTACAAGAGAAAAAGAAGGAAACATTTGTAAAGTTGTCTTGCACAAATGTGTACCAAAAATGGGCAACTGGCTCTCATAAGCCTTTTTCGTTTAATCGTCTCATTATTTGAACACTAAACGCCAGCATGAGAAATATATGTTAAAGTTAGTTTTAAGAACTTTTAACATTCAAATAAACAAAAACAATTTATAAATCTATTATTAAAATCCGCGTTGGAACAAAACATGTAAAATTGTTGAATTTGAAAGATATTCTAAAAAGGGAAAGGACTTCGGTCGAGAGCCTATTGGACAGAATATTCAGTTCAATCAATGACAATTATTTATATTACTATTCTTAAATATTTTGATGTTTAATTTACTTGTAAATTTATGTGTGAATATATTTATAAATTACACTGGTCACCAGTGATTTTGTGGACGGGGGTTTAAGAGCGTTTTTGGGCGATCGTTTTACCGATTTCAAATTGCTTCTCCAGCCTATAAATCTTCAATTTAAAAAGAATAAAATAAAGTAGTTCTGTCTAAAACTAAAATAAATTTGCTATCTCGATTATTTCCAAACTTTTCCTTAACGCCTTAGTTATAAGTTTCATATTACATTTTTTTTATTTGCTATTTCTGTGGAATCATTAATTTTCACTTGCGTTCTGGTTCTTCTAAAAAAGCGAAATGTTACTCACGTTTTGCTTGATTGGCTTTAATTTTTTAGATAGTCAACCAGTCGAAATAAAAAAATTCAAAAAATAATAAGACATATTATTTAATCAGTTTTGTCTGAGCCCCGGTCTGAGCTAACTAAAAGGCTGTATTCTATAAACAATGAAAAATAGTGATTGTTTTTTGAACTACTTAAAACATTTTCACTCAAACTGCGTGCGTGATTCAATTTAAAAATACTTTCCAGAATAAAACCACGTGTTACAGTTTTGACTTTATTACTAAACAGCCCAGTCATATACAAAAACATTAATCCAAAATCTAAATTAAAAGTACCTAATAATAAATTGCCTATCTACTAGGGTCGGTAACCAAATGTATAAACAGAATGGGAGGATTTTGTTCATACTTAACATTACACTCCGCACTGACACTTAACCTGGATTAAATATAACTATAAATACAAATATTTACAAACAAATATACTTTTCCAAACAGTGATAATTTATAAAAAAAATGTTTTTTATAAGATTTTCTTTTATGTTCAAAGTTAGGACTTTATAATTATTGTGTCGTTCATAGAATTCTGTACTAAATAAGAGCACTGATTTTGGAAATAAATTTTCACCATTTTGGCAAGTTGTTGAACCTTGTAACATTGCATAATGAAATATAAAGACTAACTGAATATGTCTGCCACAGATAGACCACTTGTAGGTCTATCGATTTCGTCTTGAGCTATTCCTAAAGAGCGGAGCTATTGAAAACTTCCTTTCAACGTGATTTATTTCAACACTCAGAGCCAGCCGAGAGAACATTTTTTTCTTATATTCATGGTCAACAGCCAAGATACATTTGGAAGTCGCTAATATATCCCTGTGACTATTTTTTTAAATTTGTTTTCCAGTGTTGATTGTTGATTGATTTTTCCCTGATTAGTGATTTTCTTGTTCCTTAACTCAATACCTTGCAAACTGTTGATAGCTTTAGTAAAATTTTGTAGCAAAGCTTGTTCAAATTTTGAAAACTATAAAAATATTCAGCTATTTTTATGGTTATAAACTTTTCCAACACTTAATCCAATTAGAGGTACTTAGATTACATGCAACATTTTCAGAAGCTTATTCCTTTTTTGTATTCTACTTGGAACTTTTCAATTTATTTAAAACATTGGACATTGTTATCAGTTGTTATTGTTTATATATTTTGACATAACCGCACATAACCAAAATATTGACCAAAGTCCTTAACCACTTTTTATCACCTTAATCCAAAAATTATATTTGTACGGTTTTGTCAACTGGAATAAATTTTCATTATTATGTTTAATTTTTCATATCTTTTATTATGAATTGTTATTTTTAAATAAATAAAGACGTTTTTAACTATAATAGGTAGGTGATAGAGGCCATGTACCTGAACGAAAAGAAGACGTAGATGGCGTATCTGCATAGGATTAAAAATTGACTACTTCATTAAATCGTCACTAGATGCCGCTCGAGATTGCGTCCAACACTTTTTACTGTTGCATTATCCTACTATATAATCTTCATACAACGGTCCAAGTCATGTCTTTGATAATTTTGTCGTCTTCGAAACGAACGTAATTTCTCTATTTACTAATAGATGGGCCCATAATCGATTCAGAATATTTGTTTTAAAAATGGAATATACGAGTTTATGCTTGTTGAACATTTTTATGATTTATTATCATTTTAGAGAATATAAACAATAGTAATTTAAATTTAGCACTCTACCCATATGAATTTAAAAATGAAGAAAATTTTATGTATATAGAATTCTGTACTCAATGATCGAGGAAGTGCTAGCGTTCGGGCTATTTTGATGAATTTCTAACAGATGTCGCGACAGAATTGCCTCCAATGAAACGTCCATAAGGTTGTTCTACTATCTTCTCTAAAACAAGAGACACTGTGACAACCTCTGCTGATATCACCATTTGTTACGGAAATCATACCCAAAAGGGTAGGCAACTTTATATACACATCTGCATACCGGGTTATCGTAGTAGTAGGTTGTTACAGTACACAATTTTTATCAAAAATAAATTTCTGAGTAGGTATTTTAGGTACTGTTGGTAATTTAACCGATTTTTGGCTAGATTTAATCGATTTTTATTAATGTTCAGGTGAAAAAATTATTAAACAGCTGGTGGCAGATATTTTGGGAGATTATTGATTTTAGAAATATGTATTGTGTTCATAGAATTATCAGGAATTACTATATGTTTATTTTGTTATTTTATTAATAAAAAAGGCATTATTATTAATGAAAACATTAATGCGAGTATAAATGTTTCATTGAATTTTATCTAGTAATTTTAATATAGGCAACACAAGATACAAATAAAGGCGGATTTAGAAGATTCAGTATCAAATTTAGCGAAGTTTTAACATTTGTTTAGAAGAAATTTATTTTTGGTGTTAGCAATACTAATTTAAAAGAAACCACATAGTTACACAATCTAGTGACGGAAAAAAAGCGTTATTTTCATTTACCAGTTACAACTTGTTACTGTTATTTTCAAATAACAGATTAAAATAACAGGTTGGCGTTATTTTTAACATCTAATGGTTGAACTAGGAAACTACATAGTAGGGAGTTTTAGCAAACAGCCGCTAACCATCCGCTAACGTTACCTTAGGGATAGACTGTAATCTACTCTGTTCAATGTTTATGAAAAAGGTCACAATCTAAGTTTAACGTAACGTTAGCGGAAATCTTACGTACATTTGCTAAAACTCTCTAGTGAAGGCTGTGCACCTACTTAAAACGAAATAACAATACCCCAATATCCTGACTACTCGACCATTTCTCAATGTCGGAGTATTTATTCTTGAATCTCGGGGAGTAGAAATTTTGAGGGAAGAATGAGACAAAAATACAAATTTTGTGCTTTGCAGATAAAGAGGAAAAACCGGTTTTCTGTTCCCTCGAATTTAAGAATAGCTACCCAGTAGACTTGGGGTGAGATTACAGAACGTCTGCAACTTTGCAGATCTGCAACTTTGCAGATCTGCAACTTTGCGTATCTGCAAATATGGCGGACTTACAAATGCAAGTATTCTAAAAAATATCTGCAAATTCGCAATATTTATTGTGGTTTATTACCCCCAACAACACTAAACCCAAATTTGGAATACGAAAACTTGATACTTGCATGTGTAAGTCAGTCATATTTGCAGATTTTCAAAGTTGCCGCCATATTTGCAGATCTGCAAAGTTGCAGACGTTCTGTAATCTCACCCTTGGAACGGTCCTGAGTCCAGCGCCAATATGCCCAGAAACTTGAACGCATGCAACACTGTAATAACAGTAGTAAAAAATACCTAAGTAACGATTGCTATTTGTGTTATTAAAATAACGCATGTAACGCACGTTATTGCAAATTAACGTTCTCCTTAAGTCGCATTTCGTGAGGAAGCAATCGCCAACCATTTTGAGTTGTGGTTGTGGCGTTATTTTACACCTGTTATTTTTGAACTAGATTAACAGTTGAACAGTTGTGTTCCAAATTACAGCTTAAAAATAACAGATAGTTAAATAACAACACATCACTATAGCTCTGCTATAGCACAATCATAGTTGGGCCAGTTTTTATCAGTGTTGTTCCTTGCTGCACAATCGTGCCAAAAGTGGCACACTTTACAGTAAAAATGCACCGCGGCATCTCTCCCTATAAAGTAGCACTATTTGTTTTTTTCCAAAAATCTTACCGGCTTGCCGAAATTCGCTTAAAGAAAAAATAAAGCAAAAAAAACAAACATACTAACACAAATTCTTCAGTATTTAATTTTGGATTTAAAGATTTTGTATTATAAGTTGCCTATCCGACGTTTTACGGGCGACGCCCAAGACACAGCCGTATGCATAGTCGATCGACAGAGATTCATTTCGGCGTATCGCCAGCGATTCGCTGGCGATCCGCCGGCGAAAGCCCAAAAAGCTGGCGACTCGCCGGAGATTGTCACCGGAATGTCATTTTCCGCAAGTTTTCATGTTCTTTTATAGGGAATAATTTGATATTCGTTCATTATTTTTTGAGTTTTAAGAAATGAATCATGAATAAAATGCGAGAGATACCGGTGATAATCCCTTGCGAAATGTGCGTAAATTTCTCAAAAGAATTCAATTTACTTAACAATTCTGACTTGTTAACGCATTTTAAAGCATACGACTCTGAAGAAAAGGTGTTTGGCAATTTAAAATCTCTCAGCGAAAAATTTCTCTTTTATATTTTCAAATTAGAAAAAATATTTATATCTCTATTTGATAGTTTGTCAACTAAGCCTGGAATTTCCAACGCATACCTTTTTGAGATGAGCAAAATAGAATTTGGTCATCCTTGCCAACAATTTGTGAAAATGTACACCGTTAAATTATTTATAAGACTCAGAATTTTTTATACTCTTAAATATGCAAACAGAGATTTGAAATCCTCGAAAAAGTCAGACAAAACCAAAAGAAAAATTAACATTTTGTCTCATCTCTATTTTCAGATGTACAACATTTACAAATTTATATCCCGTCATAATAAATTTCACAAATTCACAAGTTCGATGTTTTGTAACCTAAGCGGTCGGACTAAACGTTCAACGGTCGCAAGCTCGGCTGAAACTGGAGCCAACGCAATCGTCCGTACTATTTCTTCCGCTGGATCTAGGAAGAAAGTGGTGGGAGCTCTAGGCTACTGCCGCCGCGTACATTCGTATCTGGTGTAGGTTAATCTGGGTCTGGGACAGCGCCCTGCTTGTGACGTATAATCCATCGCATGTGTTCATCTCTTGCTAAGCGATATTGTCGTTGTCCTTGTTTTTCGCATCATAATGAGAGAGAAAATAACAGAGGCACACATTTACTGTGCCCTGTGCCCATCTTCCATTTAATTTCGGAATTCTCGGAACGTCGCTCAACGCCCGGTCGTCCAGTGTCATGCCAACGCGGTTTGCGCTGAATATTAGATAAAATAATAATAGGCATTGAGGAAAATATAAAATATGTAAGTTATTTTTTTTTTGTTTATTATACTAGGGCACGTGCCCAAGTGCCCTTACGGTCAAACCGCCACTGATAGATTATAGTTTTAAGAGAGTATTTTTTAAATTAGGTTTTAAGTATTGTTTCAGCAAAGTACCCAGACAACACACCAAATCCCAGAGATATCCACAGAATATATTTTGTGGATATCCAATATATCCACAGGATATCAGAAATATTCCGTGGAACTAATATGGATATCCAAATGTCCGTCTATATCCAGAATATATAGAAGATATCCTATGGATATTCAGCAAAATATCTAATGAGTATCTCCAGACAATACAAGAAATCCCAGATATATCCATAGAATATATTTTGTGGATATCCAACCAAATGTCCGTCTATATCCCAGGATATAGAAATTCAGATATATATTTTATAATTATTTTTAGTAGAGGTTCATAAGTAACCCATGGTTATTGAATAACGTCGAAAGAAAATAGAGGTAAAAAATATTCCTAACAATCTTCCTTTGATTTTGTCTACTAAGGAGAAAATCATCCTTATAGGAATCTTCAGCAATAAATGGAACTTCTCGACTTCAGTCTCTAATGAAGTCTGTTTGTGAAACAATGTCGATCAAACTCAATTACGGCGGGTTAAGCATGAATAGATACGAAAGTGGTATCGCCATCTATACTTAGGAAGCAAAATCAAAAATTACATCTAGTAGATATCCACGATGGTTTGCGTCCGCGCTTAGACTTTGATATATTTATATTTATAGTGGATGTCCATGGGATATTGAATACACCTTAAAAAAAATTAATTTTAAATATCTCAACGGTACTATTAGCCACAATGGCGAGTACAATGGCGTAATTTTTTAATAATTTGCTATATAATTACAATTATTTATGGACATTTGCATGTCTATAAATTACATTTCATGGATATAAAATAGATATCCACCATGGACTGGACATTCAGTGGATATTGGGATGTTCAGTAGATATCCAAAGGATTTGGTGTGCTGTCTGGGTAGTTGATGGAAATTCTACCTGAATGCAATAGCTAAAAATTACAGGTAAAAGAATTGTTCCTAAATGTTTTTATTTATTAAATTGATAGTAATGTTCTGAATTATTCGTAAAAAATTGTTCCCATTTGAAATTACGTGCTAAATATTTTTTTTTTGCTGTTTTGATAGATTAATGTTTATCCTCTGAAACTATTTTATTTTGAATATTGTAATAAATATTACATGGTTTGTGCTGTTTTGATAAAAAATTTATCTGTGGAAACGTGAACCTTTAATTAAAGTCAAAACTATATTATTTAGAATCGTAATTTTCTCAAGATTTTTTTTGTATAGTGAAATAATAACTTTTTGACCTACCTAAGTACTAAAATCAAAAGTTTTTCCGAATAATATTACCGAAACTTTAAGGCAACGCTCAACTAAACTGAATCATTTTAAAAACCTGTTTTAAAAGGTTTTAATAAAAAATGCAGATTTTTACATAAGATTAACTAGGTACTTTGAGATTTTTAGAAATATTTCCGGGAACAATTTTAATATTTCGAATCATCTCCTGATTTGTTAAGGCTGATATGAATAACCATGGTTAATTCAAAACATTATTAATACTAATTATTTAAAAATAATAAGATATTACATTGCTGGACAATAATGGCATTTTGCTTGCCAAATACGGCGTTTTGCTGTTTGCTGTACAAGATCAAATGCTGGACAGACTTTGTAAATGCTGTATAATACAGAGAACTGCTGTACATCTGGTCACTCTAGTACAATAAGATGTTATCTAAACTAATCCAAACTTTCGCATTTATATATTAGTAGGAAATAGGATTAAATAAATTTAACCCTGTTCTTCCCGCCTTTTAGGTTAAGTTAAAAACCCAGTATCAAAATAAAAATGTTTAATAATAATTACAATTTGGGAAATTTAAAATTTTTAAATTCGCTTTTAGATACATATTGTATAGTTGTTTTTGGAATTTTATATATATTTTATCTTAATTTTATACAACGAAATTTGTTGATTTTTGTTTAAAGCGGCACACAATATGACACTCTGGTCAGTTCTTGTTCAATCAATCATCAATTCAGTTTTAAGAGTTTAAAATGACCTACGAAAAAATGCAAATAACTGAAGCACTAGCGGGGAATAACGTTACTAAAAAGTTTAATAACTTTAGATTGTTTTTTTGTGCTTTTAGCGGTAAGCAATTTAGAAAATTTTATATATCAAACAAGATCACAGAAATTTTACTAATTCATCATGTCAGCTGAGGTTAGGAAACCTTCATAAAATTTTAATTCATTTATTACTAATGTAAAAGTGTATCGCTTTCTTTTTCTAGCACGTTTTAACACGCCAAATTATTTAACAATTCATAGATTTCAATTAGTGTAAAACCATATTCTATATTCTATTATTTCTATTCCTTTTTTAATGCCACATCTTTTGGTGAAATGGTTTTTCTGTTATTTAAATTTTTTTATAGTATCCTCACATGTTTCCAACTTTATGGTACCATTAAATCTGCACCTACTTGAATGTATCTGCCATATGGGTAACTTTGATGCCCACAGAAAATAATCGAAGATTGGCATGGTCTGATACTATTAGCCTCTTCTGCTGCTATTTTTTCAAAAGATTTTTTAAAATATAAGTTTAACAGCAGTGGTTTGCCACGTGATACTCAAATACAACATCAGAAACAACACTTTTCAGCCTATGTCATCTCTTATGGTGCTTGATTCTTATACTCCTTTTCTTCCATTAACTATGGTAATTTTGTTACTGTCTACAATCTGAAAAAGAATGCATTTCTTCAGGTCAAAAAAAAATAGTTTTTCTTGAAGAACAGTGGTTAATCATCCATTATCATCAATGTTAGTTTGTAGAAAAGGGATTTCAATGATGTGAGGTGAAAAAGAGAAGTTTTGCTAAGAATCTCAAGTGAGTAACGCAGCAAGTCCTCAAAAAGATTTTCTGTATGTGTATAGTTAACTTCAGTGCAACTAGTCTGACAAAAACTTTGACTGAAACACTCGAAAAACTAGCTCTCTAGGAAATTGCTCTAGAAAATTCCACGAAAACACTAGTTTCTACCCTTTCTCTAAAGTCCTATGATGGACATAGTTTTCTTAAAAATACAAAGGTCTCGCGTCAAAACTAAAACTGAACATAATCGAAAATAACAAATAAAAATGAAAAAATATTTATTTAAATTAATTTATTGTTTCGACCAAGAACCGGAAGTACTGCATTCGAGTTTTTCATTTTTTTTGTTAAGAAAATTAACTTCATTAAAAATATGTTTTAGCTGATGTACTGATGATTGGAGTTGGATCGATGATGGCATGGATAGGACCTGTCCTCCCGCGTCTGAAATCCAATGATGCGGAAATCAACCCATTAGGAACGCCCTTAACAACACTTCAAGTTTCCATTCTATCAGCCACGCCTTTGGTTGGCTTGGTCTTCGGCACTTTAATATTGGCCAAAGTGTCAGAAAGACTAGGACGAAAAAAAACTTTAACCTATTGCGCTATAGGAAATTTATTATTCTTATGCATTCTAGCTTTTTCATCGAACATCTATTGCTACTATATTGCTCTATTCTTAAATGGGTTGATGCTGGATGGTATTTACATGAATGTGTTTATTTATAACAATGAAATTGCAGAAAATTGTAATAGAGGAAAATTTGGTTGCGTAGCAGGGCTTTGCTGGTCTGTAGGTGCTATTTATTGCTATGTAATTGGTTCGATGACAAGCATTCGTACATTAACTCTCTTTTGTACTATACCGGCTATAATTCATTTACTGTCATCGATTTTGCTGATTGAAACTCCTTCGTTTTTAGCATCAAAAGGAAAACATTCAGAAGCAATGCAATCTTTAGAATTACTAAGACAACATAAAAATGAAAAAGAAGTAGAAATAGAATATAAATCAATTGAAAACACTTTACAACAAATTTCAAACACTAATGTAAAATTTTCTGATTTGTTTCAAAGTAAAGCTACAAAAATGGCTTTGATTATAAGCGCTACTATAGAAATTACACAACAAATATCTGGTGTAATGATTGTTAATTTCCATATTCCTGTTATATTTCAAGATGCTGACGTTAAAATATCTGGTAACATAGTTGCTATTGGTATAAATTTAATTCAGTTCCTAGTATTTATCATTCCAACGTTTTTAGTAGATCGAGTAGGTAAAAGACCTCTACTATTATTTTCATCAGCTTTTTGTTCGTTAACAATGTTCTTTTTAGCATTATACTTTTATTTAAAACACCTGGAAAGCCCTTTAGTAGATGGTATTGTTTGGATACCAGTTGTATGTGCAATCCTATTTATTTCAGGACACTGTCTTGGTCTGGGACCTCTTCCCCTGGTGGTTGTTAGCGAACTCTTTCCTACTGAATTAAAACCAATAGGAGTAGGAACAAGCTTGATTCTGAGTGAACTTGTTATGATTTTGGTAGTATTCACTTATCCGTTGATATCTGAAATATCTGGAATTTATTGCTGTATGTTTAGTTACAGTGCTTGCTCGCTTATTGGATTTATTGTATTATATTCAATTTTACCAGAAACAAAGGATAAAAGTTTATTGGAAATCCAAGATATACTAAGTAGGTAGTTTTTATAATTTTAATTATATTATTTATTAATCATTTGACTACAAACAAACTCATAATTTTTGTTTTTTTAACCCATAACCTAACTTTTTTTACTAAGTGTGATACATCGTTAGGAAGGTAAAACAGGGGCTTTTCAAAACAGTAAAAATCGAATATGGCGCCCTTATGAAAAAACAAAGTTGATGATGGTTCCAAGAAACCGAAACGTTGCAAATAAAATGTGACGATACAGGCGTTTTCTACGTAAAAAGTTGCCTTAAGAAAGTTTTTACAGATTTTAGAAATTTTCATAAATAAAGAAAATACAGGGTATTTTCGAAAATGCGTCATTTTAGTTTTTTCAAAATATCTCAAAAACCAAAAGAGAAAAAATCTCAAACTAAACGATACAGAATTGTCTAAAACTTTCTCCATTTAACCGTTTTTCTATCTCTAACAGTTTCGGAGATCGCAATACATGCATCACCAATTTCGGTCACACTGTATAGTTTTATAATTTTCTTTAAGAGTATATTATAAATATTTTTGTAAATATAAGTGTTTTTTTATTTTTATATTTTTTTATTTTATTTATTAGACATTTGCTCTCTAGACTTTATCGAAAAAATTAATATGGGTGCAGATTTTTTATAAAAATAAAATAGAAATACGGAAATATTCATGCAATATCAAATTTTAGCTATACTTTTTGGCACAGGAAATGTGACAGTTAATATAGGTATTAAATATCAAAAAAATATTTTTTCAAACCACAAAAAATTATGCAACAGGCAACAACAACTGAAAAAAAATTGTTAAATTTTGATTGAGTTATTTTTTGTTTTTCTGTTACCAATTTCCATAACTTTTCTTTTAGTATAAATGAAAATTTCATTATTTATAGGTTTAAAACATTTTTGTGAAAACAGTGCTTGTGTTTCGATTATGGCAGAACGTAGAAAATATCGTGTATGCAACTCACATTTAATGGATATTAAGATACCCGTATTCCTTATTATCATAGTCGTTAAATAATAACTATCCTTAAACGCCCATTAACGTCACATGTCTCGATATTAATGTTAATTTTTCCGTTTAATGTCAATACCTATATAGATTTTTTTTAATTTGACAAATAGTACCACATAACGATAACTTATTCAATTATATAAATTAAAGGTAAATTTAAACATTTAAAATCTACTTATTATTTATATTACAATAAATTATATACTTACAAAAAAAATTCATATGGTAATTAATATTAATGGTTTATTTATTTGTTAAATAATTTCAAATTTCCCAAAACAAAATGCGTAATGCTCTTTTTGTAAAAAAATACTTAATATATTTAGTTTTTTAATTTAAAATGGGAAGTACCACAGATTAACAAAAAATAACTGTTATTTATATATATATATATATTTATTTATTTTTAGGAAGAATATAAAATATTATTAAAAGCTATAATCAGTTATTTAAAAGAGACGCATTTGAAAATTCTGAACAATTTTATTCGTTTGTCTAATACTGAATTAAAAATACTGTCAAATGATTTTAAAAAATAACATTTCTTACTTTTTTTTTCGTTTTGATTGATTTTTTCCAAAGTAAACGTAACAGAATTTGATTAATAATTATATTGTTAGAACTTGAACGAATCAACTTCAAAATTATTGGTCTTAAATTATTTATCACCCTGTAAAGTCATTCTAAACAGTCACTTCACAAAACAGAAGTTAAACGATTCGATTTCAAAATTATTGGTTTTAAACTATTTATCACCTTGTATAGCTACTTGGTTTTATATTTTATTCAGTATCTTTACAATCTAAAATCTGAATGATTAAACGACAAAATAAAAAATGTCTTTAACAAGCATAAATGCCTACTTGTATATGTTCGGCCGATCAAAATTTAGTGCTGATACTGTCTATGTAAGTTAGCGACATATAGAAAACTTTTTTATTATTAATTTTAAAAAAGTTATGCTTCAAAAAAGTTCTTTATGATTTAAAACCTAAAATTCAATGATCTAATATCAAATTTTATCAGTCGTTTACGAGGTTTGTCAAAAATAAAAGGTATTTTACTTTTGTTTATAAGTCCAATTCCGTATAGGACCTAAAAAATTTAATATCTGATGATTGTATTTTAGGTTTGTTATAAAGAATTTTTTTTTAATAATAAAAAAGTTTTCTATATGTAGCCAACTTACGTATATACATTATAGATCTCACACTATCAGTCTCCAGTCCCGATCCTTAGATGTTTGACTCGTTAAAGATCCCTGAATTTTTTTGTTTTATCGATACTTAATTCCATATCCTTGTCTAAGCATGAATGTAACGAGCTCTCAAGTTATATAGGTCGATCTTATACATTTAAAAATGTAAGCAAAATGCAATTAAGTAGCAGATTTTCACATACAAAAAGAAGAAGAAATAACAAGTCAAGAAAAAAATATTCATCAAAGCCACCCAATAAAATTCTCAAACTTCAAACAACCCTCAAAATTTACAGTGAAACATCATCATACAAAAATTAAAAAAAAAGCTTAATTTAAAGATAATCAGCAAAAAAACTCATTAAAAATGGATTTAGTTAAAATAGGTTGTAAGCCTGAAGAATATGTCCAATACAAAGAACCCGAAGATTATGTCAAAATGGAGTTAAACACGTTCCCATTACACTACCCGCCTCCTCAACCACCGGGTTTCGGAATACCAGAAAAATGGCTGAAGATAATGGCGAAATATAAGTTCAGCTGGAGAATTATAGAATTAGCTAAAGCCATGAAGCGTAAATCCAGGAAGAAGTTTGGTTGGATTCCTCCTCCCCCACCCGAAGAAAAAAGAAAAAGGAGAATAAAAGCGGATCCTGAGATTCAATTTTATACTGATCAAATGTCCAGGCCAGCGATACGGTAAGCATTATCAGTGCTGGTACTAGATTTTCAACACGGTAGGTATATCTTACAATGGGTCAAATAAAATTTAATACTAGACATAAAAAACATTAGTAAGGACCTGGAGATGCTCTCAGGATAGTAATAGACTCATAAACGTACTGTTAATCTAGACATATCTTCATATATGTATATTGCAAAACAAAAGCCGGTTCAAAACAAAAGGAATACCTTATAATGAGTTTAATACTAACATGCTCATAACGTTAGCTTTGCAGGACTAAGGCTTCTGGCTTTTCCAGATCCTCCTGATCCTCAAAGACTTTACATCTTTCAGCAACTCGTCCATCAATCTTATTTATTTTCCATTCTATGCTATATTCCATTAACCTTTTAGGTATTCTTTCATCCATTCAAAGCATCCCAACCATCTCAAGAAAATTCGTTAGTTCTGTAGGCCTAATAGGCTTCTGGCTTCCTACAGTTTTTCCTGTCTTTCGCTTTCTCTTTCCAATTGTTGATCTTCAAAGAATATACATCTGTCAGTACCTCGTCCATCTATCTTATTTCTTTTTCCTCTAGGCTTCCACATTCCATTACCCTTTTAGGTAGTCTTTCGTTTTTCATCCTTTCAATGTATCTTAACCATCTAAACAGAAACCGTTAATTCTGCAATATTTCATGTTGCACCTCAAAGACAGCACAACAACCAGCACACAGTGGTACAAAAAAGAGGAACTTCATGACCAGAATTTATGTAAGTACCTCTTGGAGAGGAACTGGAATAGTATTTCTTAGAAAAAGTATAACGATTAAATATGCAGCGATTTCCTTTTTTTCTTTGGGAGCAAGTTTCACTTCGACCTGATGCTCCATCTATACAAACCCTAGACGTTTTTTCATTGTAATCTTCTAGTCCTTCTGATATCTTCATCTTTTGTAGTGGTAACGATTGCACTACAAAACAAACTCTTCTTTGATGTCATTTGAATGTGTATTAATAAATGAAAACCTCTATCTCTTGGGAAAAAGAAAATATTTATAGTAAAACTGGTTTATGTAAACATTTTAAGATATTGTAATCTGTTTTTTTTTTCAGACGGCTAGAACATAATAAGAAGATGTTTGCGCGCGTATTGGATTCAAAACATCGAGGAAAATTAAGAAGAACCATTCATTCGGCTTGGGACTCGATTTACAATTATTACAAAAAGAAAGAACGGGACAGATATTTAAGGTAATATTTATTTAAAGATAAGGCAAACAAAATTGAATATTTTTATACTTACCTACATATTAATTTTTTGTTTGTTTTATAAGATGTTAAAAAATATGTTCCTAGTGGACTTTTTATGGCGATTTTTCGGTTTGAATATCTGCGTTAATAATTTCAGACAAGGTACATAAATATGTTAAAACCTATAAAAAGCTATACATAACGATATAAAACTATGAATATCCGATGTCCATTTGCACATATAAACGAGTAGGAAGTTGTTTTCATTCGTAGTGCACCAAATCAACTGCCATATGCCTTCTCTATATCAATATATAAGAAAAAAATTATTTTTAATTTCTTATGTTTACAGAATGTTGAGGATACAAAAAAGACAAAAGAAAGATGATTATGTATTTAACAGAACGGACAATTTGGCAATGCCGAAAAAATTGTATAAACCAAAGCCAAAAAAGGTAATTATTTAAAAAATAAATATATTTTGGTTACTATCTTTTTCGTGAAACTCTTTTCAAAGTAAATATTTATAATTATTGATATTATATATAGGGTGTCTCTAAAAGGTGCGGAGAAAATACAACCACATATGCTTAAAGATGACGATCTAATCCAACTTACTTCAGTCAAAAAGTGAATGACTTGAGTTCAACTGAAACCAAATTAACTTTTTAACAAACTGTAATTTCGAAATCATCCACTTTTGGATTCGGGAATATATGATAGCATTTTTTCCGCACTTTTTATATCTATCTACTTTTTTTGTTTCTTAAAAGAAAAATATGTTACCTACTAGATTAATCATATTATTAATAAATTTTAGCCAAAAAAGAAGAAGAAAAATTTTAAAGAATGCCCTGAATGTAGAACTCGCATGAACTTGATGTCGATGCCTAAAGAGAGAGAAGAGCCTCGTGTCAATAGACTGGGGGTAAGTTGATACTTTTAGTTTATAATGGAGACCTATTGGGAACTTTTTTTCTGAGGATATAATGTTCTTGGTGCAATATCCAAACAGAACGACTAATAACAGTCTACAATTGATAATACAAGAACTATGTGCACCTGATGTCGAGTAAGTGCCTGAAGGGAGAAGGGTGAACATGTAGGAGTTACTCTAGATAGTCTAGATCAACAAACACTGGTAAAAAAGAACGTTCAGTTAGAATCAGGAACAACTCTATTAGTACTGCTCACGAGTAACCCACACGATATACATGAAAGCACTTATTGTGTTAACTCTATCACAAGAAACAACCAAACGCATAAGGTTATTTCGTTCGCTGTTGATGCAGTATCCACCAGTGTAAATTACACCAGTTACACCACGTTAATTTACCTAGTTTACTTGCTCTGGATTCCTGGTACACATGTCGAGTGTAATTCACTTCTGCTAAATAGCTGGTGGAGCAAATATTCACCGGTGGACACCACATTGGCGACAGGAAGGTGTAGTGGTTTTTACACCGGTCTAAACGAAAGGTATGGTGTGCGTTGGTGTAGTTCATTCCTACACCAGTGGGACGAACGAAAGAACCTATACTGTGCATTTGCGAGGCATTGAATTGCAAAAGACAGGGACTTTTTGGACAATCCAAGAACCTTTAGAAAACGGACTTGTACAAACTTGTACAAGGGTGATTTATGGGTCAAATATCATAGGCCATGAAGCTTCAGTGTCATCGGAGACTAAGTCAAATGAGCCCAGGAAAAAAATATCAATACGTTTTTAATATTCAGTTCAGTTAAAGATACTAATAATTATTCTATAATAGGTTGTGAAAAAAGCCGCTTTAAGATACCAGATAACAAAAGAAACACTAGCTTTAACGAAACCATTCAAAAGATTTAAGGAGTTTCTACCTCCTTTACCATTGGGGAAAGTGAAAAAGGGGGCGTTGCTCTACCAGAGTAAGTATGGAACTTTTATATACAAATTAATTTAAACGTTTTAAGCTCATTTGCACCGCTAGTCGTTAAGAAATAAGCCAAGCTTAAACTGACATTTTTCCATTAACAATGTCATTTCAAGCTTTGCTTAATTACGGCCCTTAATTACGTTAAATTTTTCTTGGGTATAGTACAATCCCATAATGTCGACCTATCTAATTGGCAGAGGAAGCAGAGTGGAAATTAAGGTCTACTCATTCTTTATAAAGCTATTGCAGTTCCTCCTGTTAAACTTTAATATAAAGCAACTGAAGCAACTGAATCTGTGTGTACATTCTTGTAAAAATTACTTTTAGCACCCTAGCAGAACATTTATTTGGGTGCCGTATGGTTTCCAAATGTCGTCCTGGGATTAGAATGAATACTATTATGATTTTCAAATTGTTTCCAATATGGTTTTTAAATCAGACTTCAATATAGTTTTCCAGCCAGATACTAATAAGGTTTTTAAACCAGGTTCCAATGAAGTTAAGCTTAACTTCTTTTCTCTAGCTTCTCTACCATCTTTTTATACTTTCTGAATCCAGTAAGGAAAGTATAAGGATTATGATTTTTTTTTTGACCTCGAGTTTCCGACGGATCTGTACGTTTTGGGATCCCCTTAATATGTTTGTGTGTCTTTGTATCGAGTGTAATTTTATCCAGTTTTGACCTTCATTTTAATATTTTTTTACAATTGACTTTTTTTCATCATCGATGTAAACCATTCTCGCAGGGAATACTTGAAAATTGTTATAAATTCAATTACTTACGATATTCAGTTTTGCATTGTAGCTTCTCTGATGATGGAAACAATAAAATTTACGAATCCATGGAATAACTCTAAATAGGCTTCATTTTACTTGCTTTATCCCCAATATTCTTAATCTATCTGTGTATTTCTATCCATAATTCAAAAACGGAGAAAAACGTCAAATTTTAAACACAATCTTTAATCCATCCTGCTTTTTAGATGATTAAATTTTGAGCATAGTCGGAGCATATAGAAAAAAAAATTTTTTTAATAAAAGTTGTTTTTTATTCCAAACATGATTTCTCTAAAATGGTCCGTTTTGAGAAAAAGTGCATAATTTTGAATTTTTTCTGTACTGAATATTTTTGATAATTTTACAGGAAAGTCATGTGTTAGACAGATATTTTTTTCTCTAATATCGCAAAACTTTTATAATCATCTTTTTCAGGAGACGATTCTATGGCAAAAATAGAAATAAAATTTATATTAATAGATCCTAAGAAAGCTAGAGGTGACCCTGTTTAATACCACACTGAAAGACAATTTCAAATTTAATTTAAATTATTAAATTTCATTAATTTATTTTAAATCGTTACGAAAATACTACCTTTTTAAATATTTAATTATAATATCTCTAAATATATGAAATAATAATTTTATTGAAGATAATAAATAGAGAAGCTTAATCATATAATCCAGTTTTTGATGTAAACGATATAAATACTAATAGTAAAAGGATTAATTGGACAATTCCTTGTTATTTAGTAGTTTAATTTTGAAATAGTTACAATAATATTCAAAATGAATGGAAAATTTAATGTTTTTTATCAGTATTGGTTTAAATTTAGACACTTTTTATCTTAACCTAAGCACCTAATAACTATACTATCTATACACAATACACACACTATACCCATTTATTTTTTGTCTAGTCTTCTCTTTTTTTTTTAAATTATCAAAAGTTTTATCGTATTTAACTTCTAATTCGTTAAAATTAAAAACAATTTCCTTCAAAATGAACTTGTATGTGAACTTTTTGAAATGTTATTTGTCTGAGTAAGTTTTAAAACGATTGTTGGCCTTTCCAAAAATGTTATAAAACATTTTGTACACTATTATTTGCCATAACAGAACCACCTTGTAGTGTCTTTCAGTGTAAAATCTTTAAAAACGTATTTGTCCCATCATAGACGTTACCAAGGAAGTGAGTTTAACCTTTTTCATCACCAAAGCTGCTGCCACATAATGAAGGGTACCTAAAAGACGTGGTAAGCTAGGAGGGTATGTAGTGCAACGTCTATGATGGGATATATACATTTTTAAAGATCCCACACTGGAAACACTACACACAAGGATATAAAAATATACTAACAAACACGGGAACACGCACGGATAATAAACAAACTCACTATCTACATAGGAGCAAAGCTGAAATTTCCATAGGCTTATTACATGCAAAAATTCCTTATCTGAGAAACAAATAAAGCAAAAAATACTTACCCTATCAAATTAATCAGGCAACCATTTTTAAGGACTTTCTAATTAACATTTGCTTTTAGTTACTGAACGAACTGAATCACTAGCTGTTCCTAGAAAACGTTCAGATGGCGCAGGAGCTGACGATGACGACTGGAACCCTTTCGCTATATCAAAATGGGCTCTTAGATATAGACCAACCAAAAGAATTCTCGAACTCGCCAGGCCAAGAGTACTGGAAAAATAGAATTCTGGTAATCGAAGATTATATCATTGGTCGTTAACAAAGCAGAAGGACCAAATACTCGTAATTTGATGGTTAACTAAAATAGATTATAGGTTTGTTTCAACACGCGCGAAAACCGTAATATTACCGTACAAATCGTGCGCTCTACCCAAAAATTGTATACAGCGCATGATTTGTACGGTAATTACGGTTTTCGTTCGTGTTGGAACAGACCTAATATAGTCATTGTTACTGCAATAGGTGGTGTGTCAAAAAAAAAAAGAATTTTCCAAGAGATACAAAAATAGTAATCACTTATAGGTTATTCCTGTTTATTAACAACATAAGAGATAAGTATAAGCTAAGACGCCCAATAAATCTTAAGCAAAAATTGTATTTTTTTGACATACGACCTATTGCAGTAACACCAGTTGGTTATTGTATAATTCAATGAAACTGTGGAAAGAAGGTGGGTCACAAAATATAAAATATCTCACGTTTAATATAAAAAATGAATTGTAACGAAGTACTTATGTAGATAGAAATACTGTAACAACCGTTATATGATAGTCTAAGGGTTTTGTAATGTAAATGTAAGGTAACAAAGTAACAATAAAGTAACTGCAATTATATTTATCATTAGTTTTATTTCCATTATGAAATTGGTGCAGGATCGAACATATGAAGCCAAGTGGAGTTAGCTTAGTTGCTGTAAAAAAACAATTCTCGTCCAATATCTTTGAACCTCTTATATCTATCTATAAAACTGAAATTGGATAAAACAAATGTTTGTTTTCTGCATCTACTTTCCTCCTCTCATATCTGCTAATAAATATGATGTTTTTGTCGATATTTTCATGTCTATACACTTAGTTTACGACCAAAATGTTATAATTGATGCCCATTTTAGAGCAGGCATAATAAGAGATCCATGTAGAAAAATATCTTGTTTAGTGAATTTCTTAAACTTTTTTAATATGTCTCAACATAATACAATACTTAACTGCAATAACAGAATCCTTGACCTCTTTCTCTCAAACATTGATGCATGTACTGTCTCATTTTCCTAGTTCATATCAAGATCTACTCACAATTGATTGGACCCACCTATATCAGTTCAGCAACGTGGATGAAGCAATTAAAATGTTTTACGAGAGACTCTATAATATCTTCGACAAAAACATTCCTTTAAAGATACAACAGAAAAATCATTATCCTGACTGGTTCAACTCTGAAATAATTAAAAAACTTTAAACAATTTAAAGTCTAAAGCATGGAATAAATACAAAAAAGTACAAATCCTGAACACTACATCCAATTTAGTAACCCAAGAGCTGTCTGATTCTGCTTACAAAAACTATTTGAGGGCCTCCGAAGCAAACATTTAAACAAATCCCAATCAGTTTTGGTCATTTATTAACTCAAAAAAAAGGCGTGTCATCTTCAATTCCAGCCAATATGTCATATAACAATGTGCCTCCAACGTTACATCTTGCTTAAATCTGGTAACTAGGCCATTTTTTAGAAAAAACGAAGTTCTGATTGCCCTAAAAAAATGATATCAAAAACAACGAACGGCCCTGATCTGATTCCTTCCTTTCTGATTAAAGACTGTGCTCAAATTTTTTGCAAACCTTTACAATATATCTTCAACTTAATGCTATCATCGGGTATACGTTCCCAACTATCTGGAAGCTTTCTCGAATATGCCCTGTTTTTAAAAAAGGTAATCGGAACGAAATATGCAATTATAGGCCTATTACTATTCTGTGCAACTTCTCAAAAACATTTGAGATTATTTTGCATGATCATCTCTCTTTCAAGCTCCGTAATGTTATTATACCTGAACAACATGTATTCATCAGAGGACGTTCTACTATAACAAATCTCTTCTGTTTTACACAGTTGTTATGTAAGGCAATTGACAAAAAGAATCAGGTAGACGATATCTATACTGATTTTTTCCAAAGCCTTTGATAGGTTGGATCATGGCATACAAAACTTCACCAGGTCGGAATGTCTGAACAGTTAATAACCGTCATGAAATCCTATATATCTGGACGCACCCAATTTGTTTAATGTCTGGGTCTCAAATCACGTGTATTTTCTCAAACTTCCGGATTTCCTCAAGGCTCTATTCTGGGTCCTCTTCTCTTCAACATTTTTGTTAATGATTTCGTAACTAATATTGATGTAAAATATTTACTATATGCTGATGATTTAAAACTCTTCTACACCATTAATAACTTGAATGATTGCCACTCTCTACAACGTAATATTAACCTATTAAATGATTGGTGCGCTGCAAACAAATTGTCTCTAAATGCCAATAAATGCAACATAATGACTTTCTCTAGAAAAGAGTTAATCATGCAGTTTAATAATTATATACTTCAGGATATTACGCTATCAAGGCCTGAGTTGATAAAAGATCTCGGTGTCTACTACGATCCCAAGCTAACATTCGGTGCTCATGTTGATAAGACGGTATCATCTTCTTTTCGGATCTTAGGGTTTCTAACTAGGAACATGAAAGATTTTAGAGAGTTCCATACAATAACTTTACTATTCTCAGCTCTTGTTCGATCTAAACTTGAATACGGATGCATTATTTGAAGCCCAATTTATAATATTTAGATAACTCACCTAGAAAAAGTTCAGCGGAGATTTCTTAAATCTGCCACTTTTATTTTAGATAATATATTTCCCGCTAGAGGCACTCCACAAGAATATTTTTATGACCGATTCGAATCCTGCAGCCTTGTAAAACGCAGAATAATGCTCTCTGTCACATTTTTACACAAAGTTATTAATGGGTCTGTTGACTGTATGGAGTTAATCAACATGATCAACTTCCACGTTCCTAGGCTAAATTCCAGAAACTTACATATATATTTCACATTCCGACAAATATATATAAATCATCACCTCTTAACCAAGCTGTGTCAAATTATTGTCTCTAAGATCCGAATCTGGACATATTTCACAGTTGTAGCGGTTCAGTTAAAAGTGTATGCTCATAGTTCATACCTTTTGTCTCTTTTTTGCTGTTACTATGAGTCTTTATCTCCCAATTACTTGTATGGTTTAAAAGTTTGTCTACTACAAATGCACCTTCTGTTTTTTGTCATTTGTGTGTTCGTGAAGACATTCTTTTAACGAACCAATTGTTATTTATTATTGTAAAATATATTTTCTGTTTGTTAACCCTTGTTCTGTAATTGAGGTTAGCCCCGTGGACAATGTATAATAAATAAATAAAGTTTAAAAAGTACAACGAAGAAAGGAATAGAATCGCTTTAATTATTATAACAGGTGAGTATAATCAAATTGTTATCTTTTAGTAATTTATTGCAATTTAATCAATCAACTACCTATCATGTCACAATAATGTTGTCATTAAAAAAAGCCAACCTTATCTTTAAGTAACAGAGGCTTAAAGTTTTCAACAGAAATCGATAAGGGTATTTAACTTTATTATTTTCTAATAACAAACTATAAATTAATGAGTGTCAAACTGTATAAAATAGGGTTCAAATCTAACTTGTTCTTTAATTTTTATTGATTTTGTTAGTAGAAGGTAACAATGGTTAAAGGTCTTATCTTAGTTTTTGTGGTATACCTTGTTAAAGATATATCTGGTCATGGAATGATGTTAGACCCTCCAGGAAGAAGTTCAATGTGGAGGTTCAATCATTCTGTTACCCCAAATTATCGTGACAATGAGAATTTCTGTGGGGGAGCTTACGTAAGTACATAATAACTAATTTTGTTACAATTTACTCTTTTTCTTTGTCCTTATTAGGTACAAAACGAACTAAACGGAGGTATGTGTGGTGTCTGTGGTGACCCTTTCACTGATCCTCATCCTCAAAATAATGCAAATACTGGTCTCTATGGAACAGGAATAATTGCTCACACTTATAAACCTGGACAGGTTGTTGAAGTCGGAGTACTCTTGACTGCAAATCATTTGGGTACATTCTCATACAGGTTAGTACATAACTGTGTCCACGATTTAATATTGTATATAATACACCGATTTTTTAATATTTTTCAGTCTATGTGTTTTACCAGATGTGAATTCTCCTGAACCCGAAAATTGCTTCAACGACTTACTTTTGGAAGACGGTTCTTCACATTACACTATAACAGCTGAAGATATTATGATTAAGAACAAAGTGAGATTGCCAGAAATAACTTGCGAACGTTGTGTTTTAAGATGGACTTACAGATGTGGTTAGTATTACATATGTATATTGTGTTTAATTACCCACTTTATTATTTACCAAAACAATTCAATCAAAAATAATCGTATCCCAAAAATCCACTACCTAATATTATTTTAACTTTTTTTATAAAAAATATATCAGAAGAAACTTTATTTTCCAAATAAAAGTCTTCGTTTTTCTTAGAAGGCATATTTAGAATCGTTTAAAATCATTTAGAATCGTTCAGAATCGTTTAGAATTGTTTAGAATTGTTTAGAATCTTTAGAATAGTTTATAGTTGTTTAGAAATGTTTGGAATCATTTAGAATCGTTTAGATTCGTTTAGAATGGTTTATAATCGATTAGAATCGTTTAGAATCCTTTAGAACCATTTAGAATCGTTTAAAATCGTTTAGAAATACCAGAATATCAGAATAAACTTTACATAAACAGTCAGTGTATTATTATAACCTATATTGTCATGGTATTACTTTTAATATTGAAAATAATATTAATATTTTTTTAGTTAATACAGGGTGTTTCATAATATATGCGCAGGACTTCAGGACGTGATAGCTCGTCCAAAAATATGAAAAAACGTTTCTATTAACTTACCCTCTAAAATGCACCATTTTCGAAATACAGGGTGTTGAAATTGAAAAAAAAAATTCTACGCCACTGGAAAAAGTACGGTTTTGAGACGTCCATTTGAACCGCCAATGTTTTCTACATAAAAAAGGTACTCTTGGTCATACCCTCTAAAGTCGACCGTTTTTGAGAAAATTCAAATTTTGTTTCATCAAGTAGGTTTCAAATTTCAAAACACATTAAAATTTGATTTTTCTCGAAAACGGTCGACTTTAGAGGGTATGACCAAGAGTACCTTTTTTATGTAGAAAACATTGGCGGTTCAAATGGACGTCTCAAAACCGTACTTTTTCCAGTGGCGTAGAAATTTTTTTTTTCAATTTCAACACCCTGTATCTCGAAAATGGTGCATTTTAGAGGGTAAGTTAATAGAAACGTTTTTTTATATTTTTGGACGAGCTATCACGTCCTGAAGTCCTGCGCATATATTATGAAACACACTGTATATTTAATGCTTACAGGTAACAATTGGGGCATGTGCGATGACGGAATATGGCGTCCTGGGTGTGGACCACAAGAACATTTCAGATCTTGTTCGGACATCGCAATTATACCATCTGAAACATAACCTAAAACACAGGCATAAGCTGAAGCACAACCAGTACCTCAGATGATTCTAAATCATGGCAAATACCGCAAGATTTTATTTTAAATTTAGTTTTAACTGGTTCATTATTATGTGCTATAATGATTATAAAATATATATTCTTAATACAACTGATGGTTTTTTATCGTTAAAAAAAAAAATTACTGGAACCACCACATGTTTTATTCATATTTGTTTAAAAATATAAAGATAGCAGACAGTATTTTTATAAAAAATATTTTTGCTTACATGTGTAGGAAATATGTCAAACATATTTCACTGACACCTCAGGTCAACCCTTGAATTAATTTAATAAAAGTACCAAGATTGATAAATCGCGATATATTCATCTGTGTCACATGCATAAGCATAATCTAGAAAATATAATTGTTCATTTAAAATTGAATATATTGTATTTTATTCCACCAGGAAGTTTTAAATCTTATTAAATGAATCTAGTATTATTTATAAATATCTTTTATAATAATGTAGAATTTATTTAGAATAATTAAGAATCAGAGTTAGTAAGATTAATTTAAAATCGTTTAGAATGGTTTATAATCGGTTAGAATCGTTTAGAATCCTTTAGAACCATTTAGAATCGTTTAGAATAATTTATAATCGTTTAGAAATGTTTGGAATCATTTTGAATCGTTTAAAATCGTTTAGAATCGTTAAAAATCGTTTAAAATTGTTTATAATAGTTTATAATTGGTAAGAATCGTTTAGAAAAGTTTGGAATCGTTTAGAATCGTTCAGAATGGTTTAGAATCGTTTAAAATCGTTTAGAATAGTTTATAATTGATTAGAATAGTTTAGAATCCTATAGAACCGTTTAGAATCGTATAGAATCGTTTAGAAAAGTTTGGAATCATTTAGAATCCTTTAAGAACCTTTAAAATAATTTCAAAATTATTTAGAATCGTTTAGATTGGAATCATTTAGAATCGTTTATAACATTTAGAATCATTTAGAATCGTTTAGAATCATTTAGAAAGTTTAGAATCTTTTAGAATCATTCCAAATTGTTTATATTCGTTTAGAATCATTTAGAATCGTTTAAAATCGTTTTGAATAGCAGACAGTATTTTTATACAAAATGTTTCTGCTTACATGTGTTGGAAATATATCAAACATATTTCACTGACACCTCAGCACAATCCTTGAAACAATTTAATTAAAGTACCGAGATTGATAAATCGCGATATATGTTTCTTTCTCACATGCATAAGCATAATCTAGAAAATATAATTGTTTATTTAAAATTGAATATATTGTATTTTATTCCACTAGCGGAAGTTTTAAATCTTATTAAAAATAATCTAAAATCATTTATAATATTCTAGAATCATTTATAATAATCTAGAATTCATTTAGAATAATTAAGAATCAGTAAGAGTCAGAATAATTTAAAACGTTTAGAATTGTTTAGAAATGTTTGATATCATTTAGAATCGTTTATAATCGATTGTAATCGTTTAGAATCCATTAGAACCATTTGGAATCGTTTAGAATCGTTTAAAATCGTTTAGAAATGTTTGAAATCATTTAGAATCGTTTGAAATCACTTAAAATTGTTTATAATGGTTTAGAATCGTTTAGAATCGTTTATAATCGTTAAGAATAGTTTAGAATCATTTAGAATCGTTTAGAAATGTTTGGAATTATTTAGAATAATTTATAATCGATTATAATCGATTGTAATCGTTTAGAATCCATTAGAACCATTTATTTCGAAATCGTTTAGAATCGTTTAAAATCGTTTGGAAATGTTTGGAATCATTTAGAATCGTTTAGAATCATTTAGAATCATTTAGAATTATTTATAATGGTTTAGAATCGTTTATAATGGTTTATAATCGGTAAGAATAGTTTAGAATCATTTAGAATGATTTAGAATGATTTAGAATGATTTAGAATGATTTAGAATGATTTAGAATGATTTAGAATGATTTAGAATGATTTAGAATGATTTAGAATGATTTAGAATGATTTAGAATGATTTAGAATGATTTAGAATGATTTAGAATGATTTAGAATGATTTAGAATGATTTAGAATGATTTAGAATGATTTAGAATCATTTAGAATCATTTAGAATCATTTAGAATCATTTAGAATCATTTAGAATCATTTAGAATCATTTAGAATCATTTAGAATCATTTAGAATCATTTAGAATCATTTAGAATCATTTAGAATCATTTAGAATCATTTAGAATCATTTAGAATCATTTAGAATCATTTAGAATCATTTAGAATCATTTAGAATCATTTAGAATCATTTAGAATCATTTAGAATCATTTAGAATCATTTAGAATCATTTAGAATCATTTAGAATCATTTAGAATCATTTAGAATCATTTAGAATCATTTAGAATCATTTAGAATCATTTGGAATCATTTGGAATCATTTGGAATCATTTGGAATCATTTGGAATCATTTGGAATCATTTGGAATCATTTGGAATCATTTGGAATCATTTGGAATCATTTGGAATCATTTGGAATCATTTGGAATCATTTGGAATCATTTGGAATCATTTGGAATCATTTGGAATCATTTGGAATCATTTAGAATCATTTAGAATAATTTAGAATCATTTAGAATCATTTAGAATCATTTAGAATCATTTAGAATCATTTAGAATCATTTAGAATCATTTAGAATAATTTAGAATCATTTAGAATCATTTAGAATCATTTAGAATCATTTAGAATCATTTAGAATCATTTAGAATCATTTAGAATCATTTAGAATCATTTAGAATCATTTAGAATCATTTAGAATCATTTAGAATCATTTAGAATCATTTAGAATCATTTAGAATCATTTAGAATCATTTAGAATCATTTAGAATCATTTAGAATCATTTAGAATCATTTAGAATCATTTAGAATCATTTAGAATCATTTAGAATCATTTAGAATCATTTAGAATCATTTAGAATCATTTAGAATCATTTAGAATCATTTAGAATCATTTAGAATCATTTAGAATCATTTAGAATCATTTAGAATCATTTAGAATCATTTAGAATCATTTAGAATCATTTAGAATCATTTAGAATCATTTAGAATCATTTAGAATCATTTAGAATCATTTAGAATCATTTAGAATCATTTAGAATCATTTAGAATCATTTAGAATCATTTAGAATCATTTAGAATCATTTAGAACCATTTAGAAACGTTTAGAAATGTTTGGAATAGTTTAGAATCATTTTGAATCGTTTATAATTATTTATAATCGTTTAGAATCATTTAGAAACGTTAAGAATCTTTTAGAATCGTTTCAAATTATTTATAATTGTTTTGAATCGGTTAGAATCGTTTAGATTCGTTTAAAATTAGTTCGAATCGTTTCGAATCGTTCAGAATCGTTTAAAATCGTTTATAATTTGTGTTTAATTATCTTTGAATATTAGTATGTCAATCCTTTCAATGTCAATAGTAATAAATAAAAATATATTTTTAATTTTGACTATTCTATAATAATATAATTTATTATATAAAAAATTGATCGTCAGGAAATTATTAAAAAAATTAAATTCTGCAACGCTCTGATAAATAAAAATTTAAAAAAATTATAATATAAATTAATGTTAAAAATGGAAAAGTGGGACATTTTGGCAAAGACATAATTTTTACATGGTTACATTGATAGTATTAATAATGTATTTCTAACTTATTTACCCTTGAGTAATTTTCATATCATTAAATACCTTTTTTTCGGATCAATAACCTTTGTTTCTGAACTTTAAAACGATTTCATCTCTATATAAATTATTTTTAATTATTTTACTTTTAATTTTGATTGTTTTATATTAAGAAATAGTTTAAACATGTAATTTATATGCAATATACTTATTATATCATTAGTCGTTTTCCTTAAACAAGGATTTATGGTATATACCTAAGCAACAAATGAGTGTTACAAATTAATTTTAATTTCTTACCATTTATAAAATATACTAGATGTAAGCAGGATGCATCTATCTTATGACCTTGGAGTCTATTTTTTACTGTTGTGTAGAAGAATTATTTTTTTTTATTTTTGGGTATTATTCATAAATCAAAAATATCTTTATTAATCATATTGAACATTTATAAAATTCTAGACATATAATTTATAAAATAAAACATGTTTAATAGGTAAATAAAAAGTAACTGACCCAGGTTAAAGTTTCAGATAGATACTCCATTAATACTACAATAAGCCCCATCCAAAAGTAAACATGTCGGTTGATTTTTAAAGTGGTTTCCTGACAATGTATGATGGTCTATTCTTAGGCTATTTCTTTTAATCATTTAGAAAAAAAAAACACTTAAAATAGATATTGGACGATAATTAATAATACTTTGCGGATCATATATCATATTTTTGTAATTGCAATTTTTAAACTAAATGGAAATATATTCTCAGGAATTTAATAAATATCCATATTTTTTTTATCTCGCTAGAGTGCGCTTAAATTAAAAACATGCAATTAATAGTCATAATACTGAATATACTTGGTACTCTCCCTATTTATGCTGCGTTTGAGAATCCACATCGGATGCATCTGAGATGTAAAAAATCTTTGATCACGTGGTTCAGTATACGTAAATGTAATGGGACAGATGTGTCCGATGTGGATAAAAAAACGCTCGAGATGTAAAAAATGCATCCGATGTGGATTCTCAAACGCAGCAAGAAATTGTATTGGTTAGAGTGACGAAGAAAAATAACAAATGACAGTTGAGGATATGATAGAAAGACGTAAAAATATTACGCGATATTAAAAAATGCCTTGTTCTTCAATATATTCTTGTCCAGTTCTTTCCTAACCAAGTCAAAATTTGAAAAAACTGGTTTATGAATACATTCAAGGTTTTTATGTATAATGGATTTTTTTTTATTATATAATGAATTATCCGAAGAATACGTCTTGCATATATTGGAATAATTTTTTACAATAAATTAAACAGGATTTTTCAGAAGTTCTCATAAATTTTACTTTTATAAACCGATACATAATATAAAGAAACTGGTTTAAAAATTAACAATTTTGAGTCATCAATATCAAAGAAACTATTTCATTCTATTTTACTATATTTTATCTATCACACGTTTCAAATAACTGTCTATTCATTTTATTATAGATGTAGATTATGACAGTGACGATGAAAATTTATTTACTTAAGCTTGATTGTTATTTATTTTAGAGAATTTTGTTTTGTTTTTGGAGAAACTATTTTAATATTACACTGATGTGTCTAACATTAAAAAAACCATCAGTTCTTACTAATTTCCTCATTGTCTGGTATGACAACTCTGTTACTTCAACAAAATTGCTATTTTTATATCCATTATTTTTACTTTCCTATCTGTATACAGATAAGGAAAGTATAGGAATCATGATTTTTTCGACCTCCAGTTTTCGACGGATTTTTACGTATTGGGGTCCCCTGAATCCGTTTCGACTATTTTCGCGACTATTGGACACATCATATTTTTTATTAAGATTTTGATTATTATCTAGGCAAATTTTGTGTGCTTGTACAAACAAATAAATTCAATTCAGTGCAATATTCCATGTTAAAAACTTTTTTTTTTAAATAAGGAGAAAGTAAGATAACAGTATGCAGTAAAGAAAAATTAATTTAACAAAAAAAATTGTTTATTTATCTATTTAACTATAAACTTAGGAAAAACAATATAATTAAGTCTGTTTTTACTTGATAAGAATCCTTGACCATGCTTTATAATAAGGTAATCGTTCAGACGATGTTAGTGGCATGACAAATAGCTTGATGTTCTTCCGCTAAGAGTAAGGAACAAAAATTCATGGTAAACAAATATTTTTTTATAAAAAATTGTTATGCAGACCTCATACGAAACAGATATGCATGTTGTTTAACTAAAAATAACAACACAATATTTTTCACAGCAGTTTCTACAAGTTTGATTACATTGAATCGTAAATGATATTTTAAAGTCTGTTTTATAACTACGTACATTTATATATTTCTGAAAATATTGCAGTACAAAATGTTGAAGAACCTATATCAGACCACTCTACAATATAGTGTTAGTAAAAATATCGCTGAAGGCCTTAAATAAGTGAATACATCATTAATATTAATTTTCATCATAAATTATTTTTATTATGTTTATTAATAAGTCACTAACACATATTTTCCATAATTACTAGTATTTGCATTTTTAACATTTTTAACCTAAGTAATTTTAACGAATCCATTAATTACTAATTTTTAATAAAAATATCAAGTAATTAAACATAAAATTATTATTGTTGTACAAAGATCAGTAGTAAGGATAAATCAATTTTAAAATTAATGGTCAGTTACTGCACTTTACAACTACCAACGTTTTAACAATAAAATTCAATAGAAAAAAATTCCAATTTTTCACATTTTTTCCACGTTTTTTTCATTTGAAATCAGTTTCTGATTTAAAAGATGTTTTTTTTTATTAAAATGTATGTCAAACAATAAAAACTTAAAACCAAAGAAAATAAATTAAATAAAAATATCTCCATGGGCGTTTCAAATAGTTTTTTCATCAGAATCCAAAGGATTGTTTTGTAAATATTTTGACAAGGATAAATTTAAAGAAAAATGCAATTTAAACATAAAATTTTATTTTACAATAAATAGATTCTGATACTTTTTATTCAAATGACATTCTGAAAAATATATCATTGGATCACAACAGGCTATTCAATAATAAGTGGATTATGACTACCATAATTTGTTAAATGTCTACTTTCATATAACAATGGTCAATTTCTTGTTCTTAATACAAAATTGAAGTAAAATAAAACAGTTTATTAAACCATTTAACAACTTAATTTGTTTTTGTTGGATAACTGTTTTAATGTGGCCTGTTTTCCCATATGCAAAACAGTATAGTTTTATAGGATCAGTTTTACATTTTTTGGCAAGGTAATTGTCCTTGTCACAGCGTATACAGTGCTTAACAATACCTAATTCTTGATAGTTGATTTTTAATTTTGGTTTGGCACGTTTCCTACCATGAGACTTTGATTTAGATATTGATCTGTTTATTGAATGGTTCATTTTAATGATGCTTGATGAGGTACAACTGGATGAACTTTCTTTACTGTCTAACTCAGAAGATTCTAGAGCTAAAGCTTTTTCTACTAATTTATCAAAAGATTTTTCGATCAATTGAAGTAGTTTCTCGCTCATTGATGTATCATTAATGCCTCTAATGAATTGAGCTCGTAGAAAAATGTCTGCCATATTTGATTTATACTCATAGGATGAAATAAATCCACAATAGAGTGTTACACGTTTTAATATAGAAATGTAGTGTGCAATTGATTGGTTTTCTTGTTGAAAGGTGAATAAAAATTTGAGTTGCTACCAGTGCAGATAATGTAAACATAAGATGGCCCTCAGATGCTTAATTACATCATTTGAAATAATAATTAATTACATAAAACTCGTAATTTCTACAGTAAGGTGATAAGAGAATGTGGAAATTTTTTTAAGGTTATTTTAAGTTTACCTCGTCAAAATCTAACCAAAGAATCTACATTACTGCAATTAGGTACACAATAATTCTTGTTTTAGGGTGTTAATAAATACTTTTGAGCAGATTTTATAAAAGAACAAGGACTACTTGTAGATACAAAATTAAACCCCTCCAAACTCCAAACAAAGTTGAGAACTGTACAAATAATAATTTTAAATATACGCAAGGTGAATTCGGAAGTATGCATATACAGAAATTCATCTGATAAACATATCACATCTCTGAGCAAATCCCGGTGAACTGAGGTGAATAAGAAGGGGAGCGAGAAGCGAGTTTTTTATTTAAACGAGTTCTTTCAGTGAGAGTTTTGACACAAAAGTTGTTGCAACAGTTAACAAACAGTAGTCTCAGGTAGTATTGCTGTTACTAGGTAACATACATAATTGCCGGACTAGGTGAACAGTGTGTCAGTTAAAAAATTATGAAGTTCATCTTTGTTTTACTTTCTATCGTAGCTTATACATCGGCTACACCGGTTACACAATGTGATGATGGTAAGCAAACAATAATTTTTTTCGTATTCACGTCACAAATTAACATAATTCTCAAATTTTAAAAATAAAAAATTTGTTTTTTTTTATATGCCCCATATTTTCACTTCTTGAGCTTTATGAATCTAACAATTTCTAAAAAAATATTAAAAAAAAGTCAATTTTTTGCGTTAATTTTATTAATATTTATTGTTATAGTTTATTTCAAAAAATGCATGATATCACAGTTTTTATGGCAAAGGTTTATATTTTTATATAATTTTGCTATCATTCATTTTCAAATAAACTGTAAGCTATTAACAAATTATAGATTTAAAACATGATGATTGAAATATCAATTTACTGCTACTTATGATGGGGTTTCAGTGAAAATTATACATCCTAAATAATTTTAAAGGTAAGGCTTTTATAAAAAATAAGTCAAAAATTACATAAAAGGGGATATCTTCGGAAAAAAATAGCAGGGAAAAAAGATAAAGAATTTCATATTTCACATAAACAAAAGCGCAACTTCAAAACGATTCACTCTAAATTTTTTTAATCTAATATTAGAGGAGAATAGAAAATAAAATAATATATAGGGTGTTTTCTTATTAAAAATATGATTTATATAATTTTTGACTTGATTATCATCATATATGATTTTTTTTATTACTTTGTTTTCGGTAATTTGGATTTCATAAACAGCTTTTGTTTCGAAAATAATAAAAAATAATCCTCTTTACCTGTCAAATTTGACGTTTTTAAGAAATATACAATAATTTAGATAATTTTTGATAATTTTGATTGGTCTATCGATTAACAGATATATTTGAAAATTTAAATTTATAGGACTTTTTAATTTAACACTATTTTGTATTGATAAATACAAATAAAGCTAGTTTCGATATAAACTATTGAATCTAGGGTTGCCAAACGTCACGCTTCAGGCGTATTTTCCACGCTAAAATATCATTTGTGGCGATTTTAATTTACTACAAATAAATTGGTTTAAAGATACTATCGATAATTACTACAAACCAAACAATTATAGTGATCCCAGTTCTAGTTTATTGGTGGACACCATGTCCTTGGCTGGTATCAATACAATTCTACTGTTAACGTAAGCGGTAACACTTTAGATCTTATTTTAAATAATAATTTTTTAATAAAAAATATAAAGTCGTCTACTTTACCACTGGTTGCTGAGGATCCATCACATAATACTCTAGCTAGAATTTGATATTAAATACTCTAATGTAACGAATACGAAAGTAAATAATCATTATGAAAAAAACTTCAATTTAAAAAACTACACTGAAATAAATCTATCAGCAATTGACTGAAATAAACAATTCCAATTTCTTACAATCAATGAATCAGTAACAGTATTTTATGAAATTGTTAATATTTTGGACCGTCATGTTCCCAAGAATCCCAAGTATTGTAAAGCATATCCTTTTTGGTTTTCTTTGTCAACCATTAAAGCTATTAAAGAAAAGATAAAATTTCATCGACGCTGGAAAAATGTAATAATGACATGGATTATTTGAGATTCAAAATTTTACGTGGTAGATCAAAATTTTTGATAAACAAGGATTACAAAGAATATTTAAATCGGGTTGAATCTAATACTACTGAAAATCCTAAGTATTTTTTTCAATATGTTAAAAACAAAAAAATTCCCCCATTTTACCCGATAATCTCGTGATACAGGTCTAATTACAGATCCACAGGAAATCTGTAACGCCTTTTCTGATTTATTTTCGTCTGTTTTTGTGCCAAGTGGTCCTAGTGATTTTTCTGCTCTTTTCGACAGCGCTCATCTGAATATTACCCAAAATAAAATATCTCGTGAAATTATTTCATTAAAAATAGACAATTTGCCTGATAAAGGTCCTGGTCCAGACGAGATTCCTACATGCTCTATTAAAAAGTTTAAAAAATCTCTCATTCACTCTTTATATTTCTTATTTAATAAATCTTTAACCGAAAGACAGTTTTCTGATAAATGGAAAACGGCTTTCGTTGTGCCAATCCACAAATCAGAAAATAAAAACAAAGTGAATAATTTTAGACCTATATCAAAACTTAACTTATTAAATAAACTATTTGAAAGTTTAATTATTTTCGATTTTCTATTTTATGATGTCAATAATATTCTTAACATTGAACAACATGGTTTTATTAAAAAACAATCGGTTAAAACTAATTTATTTATGTTGAAAAGTTTAAATGGCGGAATGTTAGTAGATTCGTTGTATACCGACTTCAGTAAGGCTTTTCATAAAATTGGCCATTCTATCCTAATATCGAGACTCGCTGAGGTCGGCGTACACGAAAATATGCTAAGATGGTTTGACTCTTATGTAAGAAATAGGTCTCAACAGGTAGCATTGGGTAAATATAAATCTATAGTTATCATTCCTACATGAGAGGTACCACAAGGATCTCATCTTGGGCCGTTACTCTTTAACCTTTATGTCAATAATATATGTAACTGCTTTAAATTCGCGAAATTTATCATTAAGTTGCTCAGATATCCACGACTTAATTGCGGATAAATAATTGAAAATAAAAAGAAAATCTAAAAAAATCATATTTTTTGTTCCTCTTATAATCATGTATTACGTGTTCCAAAAAAAGTTATAAATTTAATTAATTATTATAGTTATTATTGTTATTATTATTGTTGTTATTATTGTTATTATTATTATGTGTAAAAAATTCGTCGCAACGTTTCTGGGGCTCCGATACACCCAGTACATTACGCGAAAGGCCTGGTCGCTGAGAAGATCACTCCTTACATCCGCTCGGTCAGTGATCTTCGGCCAAATTCAATTAACTCAAAAGACGAAGGGACCCAAGGATTACCGCTTTCTACATCTTCACCACTAGTTGTTTTGATGAGTCTCGGCAAGCAGGTATTTTTTGTAGCTCCTTGAGCATAGTGTCCTTGATTCCCCCTAAAACACCCACAATTAGGACTACCATTCTTACACTATACATATTCTGGATACATTCTTTGCAACTCGCCAATCAGTGGAATGTATTTGGCACGCTTTTCTCTCTCCTTAATAAGAATGTTGGTTTCAGCTGGTGCAGAAAACTCAATGACAAACATCGAATGACTCTGCTTGTCCAACAGGTATCAAATCGGGCTTGTTAGCTTGAAGTCTGTTTGTTGTGATAAAAGCGTAGTTCCAATAAATACGGCAACTGTTATTTGCCACTACCGCTTCAATTTCGTCTGGGGCGTATGGCAGAACTGGTGTCTCATCTATACCGTAGTGATGTCTCAGATGATAGTAGAGAACTCACAATGCGGCGTTGTGCCTGTAGATGTACCCAGACACAGCTTGCACCGGGCAAGTGGACAAAAGATGCATTGATGTCTACTAGTATTGTTGGCATGTTCTACATCTAACATCCGCCATATGCGTAAATTTAGCGCGGTATACGAGAGTATTAATTACGCCATTCTGACAAGCTAACAAGAATCCTTCTGTCTCAGACTTCAGGTCAGCTGATCGAAGAAAGGAGAAAGTTAACTCCCGAGATAGATTAAGATCTTCTATGTTCCTGTAAAAAACACCGTGTTGGGGTTTGCTGACGTGATCTTCCAAGAGCAGCTCTAACTAGACGTATTACTTGAGCGGGTTCCAACCTTGTAGAAGAGCGGTTGTCATCTATTTCAAATCTGAGACCTAGTTCATCCGCAGCTTTACCTGTAACCTTAAAAAGAAAAGCCCCGATACCAGTTGTTTCATGGTCTCGAACCAGCTGCAGTAGTGGGTCCGCACTATTGGCTACCTTGCAAGCCAAACTCACAGTTAATCTGTCATGCAAGCTCTCCAGACTCAGAAGACCTCTGCCCCCTTGATGACGTGGAAGATAAATGCGTGAGACTGATGAGCGTGGATGGATGTTTTTGTTCATATGCATCATCTTGCGCGTGCTTACATCCAGTTCCCGTAGTTCCTCTCGCCTCCACTTGAGCATATTAGTGGCAGCAACTTCGTTGATTCCGGAAAGCTGAGATTCCCATATTTTCCTGAGACGCTGCCTATACTTACTACGGGGCGTTTTTTTGATGTTGTTAATGTCATGCATTCGGTGTTGATCAACACCAAGATACTTGTAAATTTCGTCATCTTCCAAGTGACAAGTATACTTCCGTCAGTAAGTTGCTCGTTCTCAGGCTGGTCTACGCAACGGCTTTTCCGAAGTCTCAGAACGACGCATTTGTCCAATCCAAATTCCATACCGATATCCCGCGTATATTCTTGCACCACCTTCAGAGATTGTTGTAAATCTCGGTCGCTCATAGCATAGACTTTAAGATAGTCCATGTAAAACAGATGTGTGATCTTGTGTGTACGATTTCCAGGTGTGCCGTATTGATATCCGCGAGTTTGCCGAAGAGCTACCGAAATGGGGAGTAGAGAAATACAGAATAGCAGAGGACTGAGTGACCGGTATTAGCTTCTAAGATATAGTTTGTTATCATATTGATACAATCACATAGTCTTCAACCTTTAAATTGTTTATAATGGTTTTATTAGATTCTTGATCATCTTCTTCATTAAATTTCGTTTTTCAAGTTTGGTTTTTAAATTTACTAAAGTTTCAGAAAAATACGATGAGCCAAGTGATGATTATATTTTCTTAGTTTGAGTTACTTATAGGATTTCGTTGTTTTCCATTATTTGATCAATTTCTTCATTTGTATACCTTTTTCTCCAACTTTTTTTCTTTAGTTACTTTCGTTTTTGTTCTGATTCTTGTTTTTTCTGTTCTCTTTCTAGTTTTTTTATTTTTGATTTTTTCCTTTTCTTCCTTTTTTTGTTTTTGATATTTCATTCAATTACTGAAAGTACTAGCATAATATGGCATTTTTAGAGTAGCTTTACGTTTCTGCTTTATATCTTGCCGAGGCCAATTTAAATGTTTCCCCAAAGTGCCTGTTTTTGTTGCTTCTTTACTTTTTATTAGAACTTCGGATATAATTTGTACTTTTTCAGTCTTAGAGCAGTCAGTTTTGTCTTGTTTCGCATGAGTCACATTAATCTACAGCCCTAAATAGAATCAACAATTTCTAGACATTCAAATATCGGTTCAATATTTTAAATATGCTTTTTTTTAATAAGATGGAGGCGAAGATATTAAATTCCTTCCCCACACAAGCTTAATCGGCTTTAGGTGTTAAAATTTACTCGTAAAAGGGTAGGAAGAGTATTATTATTATTATAGCAATGTTGTAGCGCGAAGTTCAAGGACCTGTATACTTTCACTTTTAATCCAATTTACTCTGTTTATAAGTAACCATTGCGAATCAACTGTTAATTTGAACCTTAAAATATACTTTCACCTGAATATTTTTGTTCGCATGTAGTACTACTTATTTATTTTTGTAATTATCAACAAATTTTGTTCTAATTTCATAGTTAAAGGAAAGATAGTAAATCAGTCGATGCTACAACAAATTATTTTGTTTTTCCCACAACTTTTTTTGTTGTAATAACATTCCAATTTTCTTTTTTGTGGTGTCAACGCTTTTTTAATTTGTTTTGATGCTCTTTTCAGATAATATTAAAGTTTAAAGTTTTTTCATGAGATTTCTTAAGATTTGTCTAAATCTACCATTTTTGTTTTAGGGTTAGATGGAGAAATATAAATTTTAAATTGATTTCTTTTTGTCTCACCTTCATTAGATGAAGGCTAAATAAATTTACATAAACCAAAAAAACACATCAACATATTGGTGTAGTTTATTTTTATAATATAATTTCAATCATCACTCCATCATTCACTGTTGGGTTCTAATTAACAGTGCTGTTCCTGAAGTGGCGCTGGGAAACAGTAAAAAAGCCTACATGGAACACATAAGAATAAGAATTTAAACATAAACTGTGACTGGCATATTAGGTATTAGGCCATAGGTCAAAAAAAAATTTAAATAATTTGCCACCCAAGTCAAATGGATTTCATCTAATTATAAAAAAAATTACAAAATAATGAATCTAAAGATTATTTTTTAAAAAATAAATTAAAATTTCAATATTTGACAGACTTCTTGTTTATTAATTTACTTCGGATTAATTTGAATAATGAATAACATTTTGTATTTACAAATATTCAAATTATTCCCATCGCCTCAAGTATTAAAACAATAGTTGAATTTTTTCCGGTATATTATTGGCTTAATTTTTATTCTGGGAATACAGCAATCATTAAAAGTAGTATGTAACTGGTTTGAGATGTTCGAGTCAATATTTTTTAAATTTATACACTGATGCTGAAAAAAAAACTTGTTTTATTCAGAATGTTTTAATTATTTATAATATTGGATATGAATTCATAACAACTTATTAAAAAAATCTGAATAACTTTTAGTAATTTTTAGTGAGGAAAAAAACAGTAAATCTTTATATAAATAAAAATTATCCTTGGAATATTTGGTCAATGTTTTTATTTTTATAAATAAAAATTTTCCTTGGTATATTCAGTCAATGTTTTTATTTTTTATTGTTTAGTACAGCACAACATATGTTTCGGAAAATACAATTTTTCCATCTTCTAGTGTAGTCAATTTATAAAAACTATGGAGACGAATACAAAGTTTAAAAGTTTTTTAAAATATTAGAATGCCATCTTTCTATTTCACATCATGTAAAGGTGTACAAAATTTTAAAATTAATTTAGAGGTTAAGATAAAGTACATATTTTATTTAGTCCTCATCCTAGATTTAAACCTCAGACCTTTCTCATGAAAACTCATTACTCTATCTCTGCACTAAAGAAAAAAACAACTTTTTTTTAATACAGATAATTAGATAGGTTTTAATGTTAATAAAATTTACAATTTATTTGTAAATATAGACGAATATTTTGTGGAATGCTATTATTTTATATCGATTCTTCACAAAAATACACATTTTAAATTATATTTACGCGAGGTCGCGAGGTAGATGATCTCATGTATTCGTAAAATATGTTAGATATATTTCCAACAAATATGAAATACAAATAATAAAAAAAAACGAAATCTGAAATTTCTCATTAAAAATTGTCCCATTGTAGCTCTTTTTAAATACGTAAAATCCAGTTTCTTGATACATAATTATTAACTTCTTGATTTAAATCCACGCGAGATCTATTATAGTAGAATAATAAATGAATCAGCTGATACTGACACTAATAGTAACGACGTTGTTACCCGTTAGAAAGTCAAATCGTACGATGTACCAATGTTCACTCAAGATTAAATGCAAATATATGTAAATATTTATCCTATTACATATCAATGTGATATATCTCGAATGTTTCATAATTGAATTAGAAGTTATATTAATTATTTTTGTTAAAGTAGTGGTAGAAGTATTGTTTTATAAAATGTACAGCATAATTGTGTGGGAATTTTTAAATTAATTTTTATTTTATTTTATTACAATGAGTACGAAAGTTATTTCTGTACAAGGTGAAAATAAATTGTCTAGTAATACTTTTAATGGTGATAGAGACATCATATTAAAGGTGCAAGAAAATTAATTGTATTACAGGTGAGGATAGTCAGGAAAAAGAAGATAGTCATCTTTGAAATTGAGGAAATTGATATGTTAATTATGAAAAATAAGATGATAGAAGTGATGAAAAAATTCGAAGTGGAACTCAATAAAGAAGAGGAGATAGCTGAAATAAAAAGAACATGAAATAAAATTGAAAATAAAGCAAGACCAATGTTAGTGGAATTATGGGGTTTACATAAAAAAAGAGAAATAATTAATTCAACTTCTAAGCTAAAAGGTACAAATATATTTATAGATGAAGATTATTCGAAAAAAATTAAGAAAAGCGAAAAATATATAAAAGAAGCCATAGAGAATGGACTTTACTGACGAATTTTGAGTATATACCATCGGAACAAACCTACTGCCAACCTAATTTGGCACCTTCTCGCAAACATCCCTTTGTTTAAACGATGACCGAAAATCCTTCCATATACTAGCAATGACATTAACCTCTAAGAAAATAAAGTTGTTTCATGGCCAACCGCATTCATTGCAAATTTTATCGAGTATTGGGCGTTTTATTTTTAAATGTATTTAAGTAGCTGCATTGTCTTAAGGATTCCTTACATGAAACGGTCTGTCAACTGTTTTAAATTCATTACATTTTTCGAAGTTACATTACTTTATACGAGACTATAGGAACCAGACATCAAACAATATTTCTTAGAAAATGATTATTTTCTTGTATGTATTAGAAATTGCATAAACTTTTAATGGGGTCTATTCTGTAACAATTCCTTTATATTTAACGGCCTTTAAAACTATTGGCGGCCTATAAAAATATGTTCGTACTCGTTAATTTACTTCTGTCATTACTTAAACAGATTTCTTTAAGATAGTCCTCTAATGTATTTTAAAGATCCGTTTAAATAATGACAGAAGTAAAGAAGAAAATATTTTTAAAGGCCGTTAAATATAAAGGAATTGTTACAGAATAGACCCAATTATCATGAAGTGTTACACAACAAGTAACAGTTTTATCTTGCAAGATGGCGTTAAAATAGAAAGTAATGTAATAAACAGATATTGTCGAATTCCTCATAAAATTAACTTTTTAATGATGTACCACACATGATGTATTCCTTAAAAATTACGGGATTCTGGAAGTGGAAGAGAAAGGATTGACATATGACATATATTGAAACAAAATGTCGCCTTTAAGAATTTAAAAAATATATGTAACAAAATGAGATATTTCATTTAAAATGAAATAAATTATTTCAACAAAAATAAATCTTATTTTAAAAATATTAATCACTTCTAATTTAAATTAAGGATTACCTACCAATATAAAATTAAGTGCATGAAAACTTTATAAAAGTCTAAATTTCAAGAGATTGTTAAAAATACATTATAGTAAATAAAGAACCTTTTATTGTTCACGTGAACATCACTAATCCATTTACTTCGATTGTCAGGCATTAATCAAAAAGATTAAAAAGTTTTAAGCATATTGTTGGACTTATATTTATTCATTAATGATGCAATGTAAAATATAAATTTTGTTATAAAAATAATACTTTCTTTATTTAAGACTAAAGGGAATACATATACGGGTATTTTGTCTAAAAAACTAGAAGGTTGAACCTAAAAGCGCATCTCAACTTGTTTATATGCATTATTTCTTTAAAAAAAATTGCAAGAAACATCTAAATATGAATATTATTATAACATTGTTACTAGAATACTACAAAAATTATATAAATGTGTTTAAAATTTTTAAATACTGTATACTATGTCTACACGGCCATTCTGCTTCCCTTTTTTCCTCAAAAGATAAATATGTATTTGAAAATAATTGAATACAAAGGATTTTATTGAATCAGTTATAGCATTTAGTATTATATTGTCGATGATTTCAAACTATACCATTTATTCAGTCAACCTATTTGGACTGCAAGAATGTACCCAACAATCATAAAAACATTCGTTTTCCGGTCACTACTGAGTCCATAGTATTTAATATTACAAAAAAAAAGTTAAAGGATAAATTTATAGCCGGACCTGATGGTATGTATCTCTTCTTTTATAATTAGGGAATGTGCAGGAGTTTCTGTTGTTCTTTTAAAAAATATATTTTTCAATCTTGTATTAAAAACCTTAATTATATTTATATGGTTGGTTCTTGCCTTTTTTATTGGCTCTTTAGATTCAAACTCGAACAGTTTCTTTAACTGATGCATTATACATTATATTTATTTATTTATTTATTTATTTATTTTTTGTTCAAAAACAAGTGAAATATATAATTTTAAAGAGTTTTATACAAAACAATACTGTTCGGTAACAGGGTCACAACGTTACAAAATATATATCTATATGAAGCGACCTGCTTTCCTTTAGTGGCTAGTAAGGGCTTCTATTTTGTCAGTGAGGGCTTCTATGTTGAGAACGAAAGTTACTATACTCTGTTTTTAAACTAGGAGGAGCGAATTGAAAAGACGCATTTACACAGGGAAAAGTAACTAGATTTGTTACTAAGAGCGAGTTTCGAAATATAGTCGTGTTCAAAATTTATGAAATAATTATCTTTATCGGCCTTAGTCGGTGAACGGCCAATGAGCGGTTAAGAAACGAATAAATGTCATAGAAGTAATTTTTTAAATGGTCCCAGACAACGGTCGCAAATTTCACAGTGATCTGAAATGTGTGTCTAAAACGAAATGTCACTGTCAAATTAAAGTTAATATGGTTGTTGATTGATGTCAGAAATACTTTTTTCTTGCTTTTGAAATCGACTTTTTGAGAATAACTATGATCTTTTTATATTTAAGAAAATTGTTAATGGAATATCCAGATGTAGCCAGGTTAGTATAAAATATAAAGATCTGTTTACATTTTTAAGGATATATTTGTTATAGGTATAAAAAGTAAAAGTTAATCAGTGAATGACAAGTGGATCACAAAGTAACTGGTATCTCTTCTATGAATAATGTGGATATTATGGCTTATTTAGTGTTAACCCATGGTTAATGCGCTAGAGGGCAAATAAAGGCATTCAAAAGTTTACAGGCCTATGAGTCAGAATTTGTTTTGAAAACTGGAACCAACATTTTCATAACACTACATGTCAACATATATATTTTTAAAGTGAACTATTCATACATACCTATGTATTAATTTTAAGTATTTTTAAAATATTTTTTTATGAAAATAATGTTAACTCATTGTGCCAAATTAAGATTATCCCTAAAGTAGTAGATGGTGTTTTAAATATTATAACAATTTTGTAAATAGTTTTATTCTATTCTAATAAATAAAATTTGCTTGAATATTTAGTTACATTTTAATCATTTTGGTTAGAAATTCATCAATTTTTAGTTTTAAAAAATCAGTAATAAAATTATTTTTTTCTAAAATACTTCGGAATTCATCTCTTCATGGTAATCTCCCATCTTTTTACCTTCAAAAACCAATAATGCATTTTCTACAAAACCTTCAGAATCAGCATGTAAAATAATAAGGTGTCTTCCCTTTCTTGTAAGGCTTTTCAGGAATTGCTACCTTTAATAGTACTCAGTGTAGAAGGATCCATAATTGTAGATTTTCAATACAATTGCTTACTGAAAAACTATTATTTAGGAAATAAAGTAAAAAACAAGTAATGGATGAGATATCAAATTATAAAATGTCAGAACTGTCAACAATATCAATTATTAGCTGATGTTCATGCTAAAAAGTAATGTGTGAAACTGACTGTAATCTGACCAATCAGAAGGCTACAGAATTGCCAACTTAAATTCAAATCGCTCCTCTTAGTTTAAAAACAGAGTATAATACCAGGTGAGAGTATATTGCTAATTATAGCTACTATTGTCAGTGAAGGCTTCTATATCGCTAATGGGAGCTACTATTAGCATTGAAGGCTTTTATATCACTAATGAGCATCACCAATAAATGCTTCTATATCGCTAATGAAAACTACTATTGGCAGCGAAGGCTTCTATATTGCTACGGAATAGTAGTACTATTGCTAGTGAAGGCTTCTATATGGCTAGTGAAGGCTTCTATATCGAAAATGAGAGCTACTTTTGTCAGTGAAGACTTGTATATCGCCAATGAGGACTATTACCAGTCCTATGAAGGCAATTATTATCAGTAAAGGCTTTTATATTGCTAATGAGAGCTACTATTGCTACTGAGGGCTTCTATATTGCTAGTAAAGGATTATATATCGTTAATAAGAGCTACTATTGTTAGTGAAGACATGTATATTGCTAATGAAAGCTACTAATGCTAGTTGAGGTTACTATATCGCTAATGAGAGCTACTATTGTCAGTGAAGGCTTCTTTATCGCTAATGAAGGCTATTGTCAGTGAAGGTTACTATATCGCTAATGAGTGCTACTATTGCTAATGAAGGCTTCTATATCGATAATGAGAGCTACTATTGTCAGTGAAGACTTGTATATCGCCAATGAGAACTATTGCCAGTCCTATGAAGGCTATTATTGTCAGTAAAGGCTTCTATAATGCTAATGAGAACTACTATTGCCATTGACGGCTTCTATATCGCCAATGAGAACTACTATTGTCAGTGAAAGCTTGTAAATTGCTAATGAAAGCTACTATTGCCAGTGAAGGCTTTTATATTGGTAATGAGAGCTATATTGTCAGTGAAGGCTTCTATATTGCTAATGAGAGCTACTACTGGTATTGAAGACTAATGAATATCACGAAAAAATGCTTCTATATCGCTAATGAGAGCTATTACTGGCAGTGAAGGCGTCTATATTGCTAATGAGAGCTACTATTGTTAGTGGCAGCTTCTATATTGCTAATGAGAGCTATTATTGCTACTAAAAGCTTCTATATTGCTAGTAAATGCTTCTATATCGCTAATGAGAGTTTTTATTGTTAGTGAAGACTTGTATACCGCCAATAAGAGGACTATTGCCAGTTCTAGGAAGACTATTATTGTCAGTACTTAAAGGCTTTCTTATTGCTGATGAGAGCTACTATTGCTACTGAAGGCTTTTATATCGGTAATGAGACCTACTATTGTCAGTGAAAGCTTGTATATCGCCAATGAGAGAACTATTGCTGGTTCAAGGAATGTTAATATTGTCAGTAAGACTTCTATATTGCTAATGAGAGCTACTATTTTTAGTAAAGGCTTTTATATCGCTAATGAGAGCTATTATTGGCAGTGAAGGCGTCTATATTGCTAATGAGAGCTACTATTGTAATGAGAGTTTCTATTGTTAGTGAAGACTTGTATATCGCCAATAAGAGGACTATTGCCAGTTCTAGGAAGGATATTATTGTCAGTAAGATTTCTATATAGCTATTATTATCAGTGAAGGCTTCTTTATCGCTATTGAGATCTATTATTGTCAGTAAAGGCTTCTTTATTACTAATGAAAGCTACTATTGCTACTAAAGGCTTTTATATCGGTAATGAGATCTGCTATTGTCAGTGAAGGCTTGTATATCGCCAATGAGAATACTATTGTCAGTTCTAGGAATGCTATTATTGTCAGTAAGACTACTATATTGCTAATGATAGCTATTATTATCAGTGAACGCTACTTATCGCTAATGAGGGCTATTATTGTCAGTGAAGGTTTCTATATCGCTAATGAGTGCTACTATTGCTAGTGAAGGCTTCTATATTGCTAGTGAAGGCTTCTATATCGAAAATAAGAGCTACCATATCGGTAATAAGACTTACTACTGTCAGTGAATGCTTCTATATTATTAGTAAGAGCTAATATGGTCAGTGAAGGCTTCTAAATTGCTAATGAGAGCTATTAGTAGCATACGAGTGTTACTATTGTCAATGAGTGTGTCTATAACGCCGATTTACTAACTACCATGTATCCAGATGATACCAATTTCTCACATTAAGCAGTAGTGCACTGGAACACACTTGTGTGATATCCCAACTAGAACAAGATAAAATAGCTACTTTTTTAGATGATATTGCCATCCAAGCGGAAGGTAAAGATCGTGAATGGACTGCAAATAAAGTACAAACGAGTTAATCAATTAAATCACTTGTTCAAAAGAAGTATTAAATGAAACCAAATCTGTTCATATTAGTTTTACTAACAAAAATTTTCAACAAATACCAACTAACATAAATAATTTCCAGATTTCTTATGCTAACTTAACAATACATCTAGAAGGTGCATATTAAAAAGAAAATTTAAGAAAATGTATTACTTGATAGATATTTAGAGGTATAGAACTTTAAAATGAAACAAAATGGTCATGTTATTGGTAATATTGGAAAGACATTTATATGCCATAGACTCAACCAACCCTAAATGATACCAAACAGTGACAAACTTGTGGATTTTTTTTTCACCCCAACTAAGCCAAAAATAAGCCTCATCGCTGAACAAAACTTGAATAAATTGCAACCATTGTTTTGACGTTATTCGGTTCATGGTGAAATGGAAAACTAAACTGAGCACAAATCAGGTGGCAGCTGTGAAATTGGATCCACCAACAGGTGGAGAAAGACTCAACAAGACTGAAAACTTCTCAGTTGACCTAGGTGATTGTGTTAGTTACAAAGAAGAGTATTGTATGGTTTAATTTGACACGTTAGCTTAGACCCTAGGGTATACTAGCAAGTAGAACCTTAATTTTTAATATTTCAACCTCAGTTCTGGTTTTCAGAGAATGCAACTTTAAGAACTGCTCCAAAATAGTTTGTAATGTATTATTAAAATTTTGCTTTAATGTTTTTTTTTTCGAATCCTTTGACTAAAATAAACAAATATTCAATTTAAGTAATTACTACCATTTGATAATATGCGTAGTACATAATAGTGTTTACGTCAATAAAGAGCAATAATTAAGGTTGAACTTATATAAAGTTGTAGAACATGACCCAAGATCACAAGGTACATATTAATTATTACAATAATTAAAATGTCCGCTATTTAATACTGATAGATAATGTATAGATATTTTTTACAACAGCCACTTAGTCGAAACAAATGATCAAATAAAAATGAAATCAGTGAAATCACTGTAGGCCAATGACTGACAACTGGAACATGCAAATGATCAATAAATTCCTGAAATTTTAAAAACAAACTTGTTTACTAGAAGAATTTTAAGATATGAAGAGTTAAAGTTGGGATTTCATCTTTTAAGTACAATTTCAAAAAGCTTGTAATTTCTAAAGACGCTTTTGCAGCTTCATTAACGAGTAAATTTAAAATATGGGTCGCACAAGGCACATAAAAAACTCTAGGATTTAATTCAAGAACCATTATTGCAACCCTTCATATTCGCACCATTGTCATAGCCCTTCTTAAATCTCCCAAACAAATGTGAGTCTCCAAAAAATCTAATAAGACATTAGTTAAACCCAGTGACGGCTCGTGGTAATTTAAAATAGGTGTTCACTTTTTCCAATAATTTTATCATATGTAAGTTCGGATCAAAACTTTGTACAAGAGTCAATATCGCTGTTTTTTTTTTATTATTTGAGTTTGTATTAAGTGTAGTTATTATTATCAACATTATACTGTTTTCAAGCAATACAACTATTAATAAAATGAATATTTTAGTTAGTGTGATATTTGTTTTGTTTTTAATAATTTGAAAACCATCTATAATAAACATTATTAGTTAGTAAACTGACTTTTCTTTATAATTTGAGATTATTTTTAAATATATATTTTTAGTTTTATTGTAAGTTTAATAATTTTCACAATTTGTCACAGATGTCAAATAAAAAATATATTATTTAAATATCTTTTATTGGCAAATAAAATAAGAACTAAAATGTTTTAAATGCTTATTTTATAAGATCAGTCCCATCATAATACATAATATTACACAGACACAAACTAGAATAAAGATATATAATGCCTGGCATTTTAAATGATACTCTTCGCAGTTTAACAGACCCCCTTAACCCCCATTTTAAGCAGATTGTTTTCACAATCAATAGGCCTTATCTCCTTATAGACCTTGATTTTTGTTAAAAATTCCAAGTTTTTCAGTTAGGATTTTTTTTAACCCATCTTAACCCCCTATTTTTAATCAGATTTGTTAAAAATCAATAGGCTTTGTCCCCTTATAGAGCTTGATTTTTGCTTAAAATTTTCAAGTTCATATCATTTCTCGTTTTTGACTTATCGTGCAGACAAAAAACGTGACATCGGGCAGACAGACAAAGTGAACCTATAATACTCTTCACATAATTGTTGATCATGACTTACTATTGCTTAAGCTAAGCCATTTTAAGATAAATCACAAAATATTTAAAACTTATTTACAAAATAGAAAATTCTTTGTTACATATATGGGCCACAATTCTAATTTATGTGATGTGAACTCCGGAGTTCCTCAGGGCTCAAATCTCGGTCCTCTTCTCTTTCTGCTTTTTATTAATGATTTACCAAATGTTCTAAAAGAGTCGGCTTGTGTACTATTTGCTGATGATCTTAAAATATACAAAGAAGTTTTAACAGTTAGGGACTGTGTTGGATTACAAAGGGACATAAACAGAATAGTACAGTGGAGTTTAGTGAATAAATTGCCTTTCAATACAAAAAAATGTAACGTAATAACCTTTACTCATAAAAGAAATTTGATATTATTTGATTATATTATGCAAACAGAAAGTCTTAAAAGAAATTATGAAGTAAAAGATTTAGGAGTAAGCTATGATTCGACTTTGTCTTTTGCACAGCACTTTGAAGAAGTCTGTAGTAGGGGCAATAGGGCATTAGGCTTTGTAATGAGAACTACACAATGTTTTTCAAGTTTAAATGCAATCAAAATTTTATTTTTCACAATTGTGCAACCAATTTTGGAATATGCGTCTATTATTTGGCAATCACAGCCAGCCGTATACCTAATTAGAATAGAAAAAATTCAAAATAAATTTTTAAGATATCTTTATTACAAAAAACATAATATTTGGCCGGATTATACAGTAACGAGAACTACCGATTTAAGAAAATTATTTAAAATTAATCATCTATCCTTGAGAAGAAATATAAATTTATTATCATTTTTACACAAAGTAATTAATGGAGCTATTTATGATCCCTATATTCTAAATTTAATTAATTTTAATGTTCCAAGATGTGGAATCAGATCTCCTCAGCTATTCAGAATAACCTCCTCTACGTTAACCTGTACAGCCCGCTCTCCCATATCTTCTATGCTTAGAACCGCAAACGAAATCAGCGTTTTAACTGACTTAGATTTTTCATTGGGTCATACGCAATTTAAAAATAGAGTTTTAAAATTTTACTTAGAACAGTTCTCATAAATGTGTACCTGCTTGTTCTCCTTAATTTATCTTTGTACAGTCGATAATATATATAAAACTTTTACTATTTAATTTTGTAAATTTCATGTAATTAGGCTAAATGCCTGTTTGAAATTAAATAAATAAATAAATAAATAATACTGTATGAAGAGTAGAAAAAAAATGTATAAGGTAAAATAAACAATTTAAAAAGTTCAACAATAATATTCAACTTTGTAACCTATTTTTTTCTTTTGACAAAGAGTTTAGGTTATATACAGCACAGCAGCTCTACCGCGTCGCACAGTGGCGCGGAGCGCCACTGTGCCACCCAAATTACTCTACGACTCACAGAATTGATCCGTTTTAGACGTGCGTCACCTTAAAATGTTCGTCTTGAGTTTGCCTATCGACCCTTGTTCCGGGATTTTTGATTTCGAATTTTATTTTTCTGTAATTTGTGTCCAAAAATTTACTTTCATGGAAAAATGGCGATTTTGGGTGCAAAAGTCATCCTAGCGAACGCAACATTGAGTTTTTACAAAACTTTTTTGAAGGAAACTCTTCCTCTTGACAACCCCTACAACCCTGTGTACGTCAAATTGCGAGAGAAATTGGCCGTCATGCCTAAAAACGACCATAGTGATCCAAAACTATTGATGCGAAAGGAAATTATTCCTCAAAAATCTATTGGAACAAAAATCTAAATTTGTTTCAATAAAAAGTGTTTGTAATCAATCCAGAAATACGTAAAAATTTTCTCAGAATGTTTGAGGATATTTTTGGCCATTTAATTTGGCCAGGAAATCGCCAAATTCCAGAATCTCGGAAAATTTCCAAAAATTCTGTAAAAATTCGGACATATTCCTTAAGTGATACTGAACACTTTTCGTTCAATTTCGTACAATTTCTCTCGCAATTTGACGTACACAGGGTTGTAGGGGTTGTCAAGAGGCAGAGTTTCCTTCAAAAAAGTTTTGTAAAAACTCAATGTTGCGTTCGCTAGGATGACTTTTGCACCCAAAATCGCCATTTTTCCATGAAAGTAAATTTTTGGACACAAATTACAGAAAAATAAAATTCGAAATCAAAAATCCAGGAACAAGGGTCGATAGGCAAACTCAAGACGAACATTTTAAGGTGACGCACGTCTAAAACGGATCAATTCTGTGAGTCGTAGAGTAATTTGGGTGGCACAGTGGCGCTCCGCGCCACTGTGCGTCGGTGGCATAAAGGTGTGAGTAAGGATTTGTTGTCTTGAAATTTAATTATTTTAAATTGACTTTAGATGCACTTAAATAAAATACAAAAAAGAGTATTTAAACCATAGATGGACGCCACTGAATTTTTTATAGATTAAAAAATTTGGTATTATTTGATAAAGAAGTTTTAAAAATCTAAAGGTAAATTCAGAAACCATAGTAAATAAAATTTAAATAATTAAACCATAAATACATGAATCTGCAAATAGACACTTGTAGAGATGATCATGATATTCTGTGAAATGAAAGTCATACATAATTTAAATTAAATTTAATAGAAAAATAAATGAAAGTGATATATTAACAATATTTTCTCAATTTGTTCGATGAGCATTAAATTATACAAACGTTCTTTGCTCAAAAGAATGATATATTAACAATATTAACCCAATTCATTTGATGAATCAAACTCTAAAATTAATAAAATTGGAAGTATTTTCTCAATCCTCTCATCAACATTTAAATTTATAAACAGTAGAAACAATATAATTGAAAATACTCAATTCATTTTTAAACAGTTAAATTTATAGTCAATAGAAATGGTGTAATTGAGAATATCCTCTCAATTCATTCGCCAATAGTTGGAGAAATATATGAATAATAAAATAAGAAGGTTTATTTATACCTATCCGAGATGTCTTGTTAAAATTAAGGTATATTGTTTTGAGTACTCAAAATAATATTTACAAACTGGTTGTAAATAGAAGAAACAAACAGTATTCTTAAAACTAAATCATACAGAAAATAAAGAAACACCCGTTTCAAAATATAAGTAAAGTTTTAAGGTGAAGGGTGGGAAAAAGTCCTTTATATCTCACAAGGAAAGCCAATGTTTAATTGTTTAACAAAACATTGAGTGCGACCGGTTTCGAAGTGTCATCACTTCATCTTCAGGCTCGCCTAGTGGAAAGGAGAATATGTGGTGTAAGGTGTGTTGGAAACAAAACGATATATAAAATAATAAAAAAGAGAAAACTCACCATACTCTCCATCCACTAGGGAATACTACAAAAACAAGTTTCATCAATTTTGGGTTGAAATAAATTGTAAAATGAACCGATTTACACGTAATAAAATCGTGTAAATCGGTTCATTTTACAATTTATTTCAACCCAAAATTGATGAAACTTGTTTTTGTAGTATTCCCTAGTGGATGGAGAGTATGGTGAGTTTTCTCTTTTTTATTATTTTATATATCGTTTTGTTTCCAACACACCTTACACCACATATTCTCCTTTCCACTAGGCGAGCCTGAAGATGTAGTGATGACACTTCGAAACCGGTCGCACTCAATGTTTTGTTAAACAATTAAACATTGGCTTTCCTTGTGAGATATAAAGGACTTTTTCTCACCCTTCACCTTAAAATTACCTCAACTCACACATGGCTACCCCCCTTGTCAATATAAGTAAAGTGTCTAAATAGACATTGCGAACATATTGTTAAAATTAAAGAAAAAAATAATAAATACCAAAATATAATCCTAGGTCTGACAGCGGCACTAGAAAGAGCCCTCTGTTAGGCTACACACTGTACACCGAAGCTCATCATGTTACAGGACTGCTTGGGGCACGGGACCATCGTAAGAACGTTTGAAATAAAAAGGAAATAAATAAAATGGACCAGCATATTGGCAAGACAGAATTCCATTCTGTAGCTTTCTGAGAATAACCACCCACGGTTGATGTGGCTCTCTTGTTCATCCACGGGAAAAACCCTATATATATAAAAATATGAGTGTTTTGCCAGACAAAGAAAATGCAGGAGCAGCAAAGGACTTACCTCTTTTGAGGGTTTTCTCTGCTACCGGGATCCAGCAACACGTGGAAGAAAGTATCTTTCGGCGTCTCACTTGCCTCAGATTTTGGTCAAAAACCAGGTTCATCCAAAATAAAAGTAACATAAACATTGGCACGGGGACCCTTGGACAAAACAAAAAGCTCGGAAACTAATTATTACTCAACACTATTTAACACAATGCGCAGCTAAATCCCAACGCCCATCTTCTTCCAAAATTCAAATTGGAAAGGGCCGAAAAAAAAACAAGTTATTTTTTTAAGTGACAGTTCGATCATAGAACTGACAAATTTCTAACGAAAAATGTTGCCAACCTATTAAGACCAAAAAGAAGTAGTGTTCAGCCAGTTTCTCGTGTCTCATATTTATGGTCAAATAAAAATAATTATTATGCAAAATAAAAGAAATGGAATGATAAAATATTAAAATATAACCCTTACTCTATTTCTATGATTATTTACAAAATTATGCTGTGCCTGTAGACAGATCAAACGAACGTTTGAATTGTACTAGATTGGCAACACTGTATTGGCAACCTTGTTTGTGAGCGGCGCGCCAATTAATGTGTTCTTTGACAGTTTAAAGGATCTGTTGGCGCGTTGTCTTCTCTTTTTAGCTATATGCATTCGGCATATCGTCTCACTCGTGTTAGGCTCACTCATCATAATGCGCCACAGACACAGTATATTTAGGTATACTGTGACACAGACACGATAAGTCAGAGGACAATGATGTACAAAAAAATATAGATTAACACGTGTGAAAATAAAAATATTAAAATTAAATTTATATTTTTATGTTATTTATGAAATATTAAAATAATGTGTTTTTATGAAATTTAACTGGGTGTTCACTGCACAAATGAACCAATGGAGAAACCGCCCCTGGTTAAACCATTTAACTGGACAATGATATTATTTAAAATAGAATTTTCTGTTTTTAATATATCATAAAAAATACGTATACTACTCCTTTCCTAGGAAAATTGTAACACATCTATCCCGTTAGTATTGAGTTTTCACGTCACTTACTTTTAAACTCGTGTAATAAACACCGCTTTGTGCACTTGTTGCAGAAACAAATATTATTATACATACATAGTCATCACAACTTCCATTAAAAGCAATTTTTCTTTTTTTCCAGAAAATCCAATTCAAAATCTAACTAAAATGATTCAAATAGAAGGATGCGATACACTTCCGTGTTTACTTAAAAAAGACACTTTCCTAAAGGTGTCCTTCAAATTTACACCAGGTAAGTTTTTAGATTAAAAATCATAAAAGTATATTTAATTTCTTAACTCAGTTTCACAGCACCATCTATACTTTAAATTGGTAAATCATTTTATTGATTATAATTTATTAAAAACTTCTCACATAGAGGTCACCATAATCAATTTCTTGATAAAGTTTTTTAATTTATTTGTGTTTTAAATCCAACTCATTTGTTTTTTTTTAGTCCTCATATGATGTGTTAATATTTTTTTTTAAATTGTTTTGTTAAGTTATAACACTTTCAATTAGACCCAAATTTTGTTGCGTTTTAGTTACATCTGAGTTTATAAAAGAGTGGGTTGTCACGTCACCATAAAAATTGAAAGATTTTTTTCATCAGACAAAAGCGAGACCTATGTTAAATCGGGACTATATAGTAGTCAGTAGAAGAAGATCATAAAGATGCAGTTAGAATTAAAACGGGAAACAATAAATTTGTTACGTTTGAGTTAACAAGCTAATTCTTAACAACCAATTTATGACAAATACATTTTTTAACTCACTCATGACGAAATGATAATTATCGAGAATATATTGAAAACATAAAAATAGGTATTAAATATATAATTCAACGTGTTGTAACATCCAAGGTTGGTCGATTTAATTCGATGTAATTTCGATTATTTTTTTCACTTTACAAGTCCAATCCCTTTTAACAAAACATCAATGTAATAGTTTCCAGTAATTATTTACCGTTGTCATGGACGTACAGAATTGGTCAAGAAATATAACCAGTGTGGTACTGGTCTGGGACAATCATATTCATGTAATATAATTGAGCCATATTAATAAAACTAAGTAAGAACTGAACAAAAGCCTCTAGAAGACATATCAGAGTGCGTAGGCTTAAAACAGAGAGAAATTAAAACGTTTTACTATCTTAAAAATGTGGTATTCTTGAAATAACGTAAAATCCAATAGAAGAAATAGTAGACGATGAGAAAATGAATACAGAATTGCCAGAACATTGTAGATCAGCCATGCTCAACCTGCGGCCCTCCAAGCTGTTTTGTGCGGTCCTCTAAGCTTTTTTGGGCAGCACCGAACAATATTATTAGGAATGACCTACAGCCCTTTTTTAAAATTGTCCCAAAGCTTATTAAAACAACATGAGGATCTTTTTTTTAGAAAATATTTAAAGCGGATCCCTATCGTCACCCATTGGGCTTTATTTACACTTCAAAAAGGTGGAAACTCTGAGTATCACCCAAAAATATTGTGGCTCGTGTAACATACCAAATAGATTTATGTGGCCGGAAAGAACAAAAGGTTGAGTACAGCTGTTATAGATCATCCTACCAATTTTGAAAGCAAATGACACCAATGATAATAACATTCATACTTATATACTAAAAGAAAAAGAATATTATATTCTGTGATATCTACTGTGATTTATACATATAAAAACTTTGCATTTTGCATTTTTATTGAGTAGGAATTTCTAATAACAACAGAATTTTGATTATTTATTCTTCGAAATAAATTGACCGCATTTAAATCTATTTCTTTATAAAAAAATTTCACAAATATAATCTTTATTAGTAATGACCGATAATTTTTTACATAAAATTGATAGACTATTTGGAAATAAAGATGGTTATTGTCATCGCGTGCTGTTCACCGAATGCTGCGCTCTTTCCTATTTCTTTGTCATCTGTCTTACGATGGTCTTCATCTGAATAAGCCATACGACTCACAAGTACAAGAGTTATTAACAATTTTAATCCAATAACACTCTAATCTATTCAAAATAATAATAATAATAATAATTAATCTAAAATTTAAAACAATATTTCAATTGTGGGCCTTAGAATAAAAGGGGTATAAGTGCATTTTGAAATAAAAAGGGGCTTGTACCTGTTTTGCTCTCACCAAACTGTAGGAATTCTTCACATAGTATTTCTACTCACCAAAAGATGGCATCCTAGGTCAATATATCACTTAAATCTGTTTTGCACCAAACAAACATCAACTTTAAATATTCATATATGCTATTATCTCCAATCCAAAAAAAATCACTTATACCCCTTTTATTCCAAGGCCCCCAATTATTATTTCTTTTATAGTCATAAAATCGGAGTTGGAAATAGTCGATTTTTGTAAAAAATATTTCCACGAATTTCCATTAATCTGCGGTGTCTGTCATTTTTAATCAGCGATTTGAAATGTGGTTTTTATTTTTATAATTACTATAATTTGTTATCCAGTTTTTCGTTTTAATTTTGTTTAATGATATTTACGAATAAATTAATTTTATGTTGTATTTAATTATCATACTTTTATGATATTTCTAAGAATTATATAGCTACGTGTGAGATTAAGAGGAAAATTTACATTACAAACTGAAAGACCTGCGGGGCAACGGTAGTTTAGTAGGTATAAAAATTACAACTTTAGGGTGGAGCCTAAATACTACAAAATTACTTCCGAGACTAAACAAAATCCGCATTCATTCATAATTTTAACAATTGCCTGTAGATACGAGGGATACGTATTTCAAGCTCTAACGCGCGAAATTAAGAAAAAAGAACCGAAAACACCTAACACGGCTGCCGAGTGAGTCAGAGTTACCTAAATTAGGGGAACCAGAATCGTATTTGTTTTTCTCGGTGCATTGCGAGATATTGTTATAACGCAGTTCGATTTTTAGAGGGTTTTACATTATTTTAATATTTTAATTTAGTGAATAGGTTTAGTTAGATTAAATTACATTTAAGAGTATAGAGTTGTGAAATATAAATACAAATAACGAAAAAATAGACGATTGGTTCGAATAAGGTAATATCAATTAATACAGGGTATTTATTAATTGAGTGCCGATACTTAGAGGTGTGAATCGTTTGGGTGTTAAAGTTTTAAGAAAAAAAAAACTATTTTATCATAAGTTTCTTATCACTCTAGATATTTTTATGAAATTTTGTCCAAAAAAAGTGTTTCCACTCATGGTGGGTTCCTACCAAATTTCAACAAAATATCAAAAGCAGTTTAAATATACTGGTTTTTATTTTCTTACCCGAAAAGGGTGCTTTGTACGAAAGTACGTCATGAACCAAATTTGCTCCAAAATAAATAAGGATTTTAAAGATAATTTGGTATTTAGAAAAAGCAGTGGCGCACCATATTTTTGTTCAAAAATATTCAGTTCAAACCCGGTACGGACGTCACTGGAAAAAATTTAAAAGTCTTTTACGACAAAAGGTGAGATTGAAAGTGAAAGTTTAGTCTGTTATATATATACTATATTTATATATCTAACTTTTATTATTACACTGAATGTGATATGGCTTTTTTGTTTGCCTTCTTTGGATCAACAAAATATTATTTTAATGATTTAAAATAAACTGCCAGTAATAACAATTATCTGTACTTAAACATATGCAAAGTGAAATCATAAAACGACGCATCAAGAAAGCACCAAATTATTAAACTTTTTATTTACGTAAGATGTATTAAAAGTAATTTTAAAAAACCGACTTTAAAATCGTGCAGATGCCATCACCACATCTGAACCAAATTTATATGGGACCACCCCTGAGGTACCCCCTTACTAACGAAAAGCATTATAGAAATCGGACAAGGTGGTAAAGAATTATCGCTAAACATACATAAAAAATGAAAAGTTTGAGGATTTTCCCATTGACCCAATTATTAGATTTTGACCAAATTTTTAAGGGACCATCCCGGAAGTACCCCCTTTCCAGCAAAAAAGAATCATTTAAATCGGACATTGTGTTAAAGAATTATCGCTGAACATACTTAAAAAAATATATACAGACGAATTGAGAACTCCTCCTTTTTGAAGTAGGTTAAAAAGGATATAATAATCTATATTATTTGTATTAACTAAAAAACTACTATGTGGAGTTATATACATCTTCTTAAATTAATCTTATATGTAAAAATGTGGGTTCGATTCCTAAAAGAGTACCTAGTTCACTGTGCAGCCAAATTTATATTTATGGTACAGAATTTTTTGAATAAATAAAGTTTTAGGTTTAATTAAACACCAAGTTTTATCAGGAATAACATTTTCTGAAAAAAGTAACATAAAAAGCAGACTTTTTGCGAGCCACTATATATATTTTAGAGGACAATCCATATTATTTTAGAAAAATAAATAAAATTTTTGTACAAACACATAAATGTGATTTATCTTTTAGAATATTTTATATGTTTGTCAAAGTTTACTAATTTAAAAAAAAAAGAAATATTCTTCAAAATTTTTCTTAAATTTTTTAACACGGTACAAAATACCTTAATCCGTTTATAGTTATCGAAATTAGTAAAGAATTTTAACTCGTTTAAAAAGCGTTCTTTCTCTTTCCATTTCCTAGAAAAACTAATAGAACTTTTTGAAATCGGTATTCGGTGACTTTTCTTCTGTTTTATTGCCTTGAAAATGATATGATTTACATAAAAAACAAAAACTGACTTATTATTTTTGTGAAATAAAAATATGTTGTTATTTTCACAATTTTCGACTACTTTTTATTTCCAAAAAAGAAATACGATGTTCTTCTGTAGATATTAACACATTGTTTAATTGGCTTTTTATTTTTTATTTTTTTAATATTCTTTAGTATTTTCATAATTTGGGAAACAGTATAGCATTGAAACTTCTATACCTGAAAAATTGTGAGTACACTTTTAATTAATTGTCTGTTTTTTATCTCACAATATCTCGATAAGAAGTTATATAGAAAAAGTTAGTATTCAATATCATCTAGACAAAAAAACAAAAACATGTTTAAATGAATATATTAAATAAATTATGAGTATTCTTTAACAGAGATATATTTATTTGTATTATGGAAATGTTTATGTCGACAAACTTATGTTCGATATTTGTATTAATTTGTAAAAATAACTCTTGTATAATGATAATATTAAATTTAAAGGTTTTAAATAAGGACTTGCAGATATCACAATTCGAAATTTTTTTTATTGGCCATAAAACTTTTTTTGGAATGAAAGCATTAGTTTCTGTTTTTCACTAAAGCTCCATAAATTCGTATTTTAATCTGAACGCTACTTAAGCACAGTAAAGTTGCAACAACTAAACAATATAGTGAACTTTTCGAAAATTTCTAAATGAAAATCAATTTATATTTAAAATTAAATAAGTTAACTAACATTTTTGACCGTTATGAAGTTAATAAAGTTATAAATAACGTCGTTACAAAGATTTATGTTTGAATTTTAAATTTCTATTGATAATAGTTACTCATCTACGTATTACAATAACAATACCTACATGACTTGGCTTTGACACAAAACCCTGTATAGTAAAACTTCTAATCCGAATCAAAATCTTGAAACTATTATTTGGGGACTTAAAATCGTGGTCCACTAGTTGGTGTAGCCTTTTAAAACATTTGGTATAATAATAATAATTATATATCATCAATTACCACTGCCACTGGTAAAATCTTAAATTTAAAATAGTGTATTATAATAATAAGACATTAATCATATCTTAAATGGATCGCCTACTACCATGTTTTAGAAATAAATAAAATTTAATTCTTAAATTAATAAAAATATTCAAAATAATATAAGATTCCTTGCGTTATGTTAATAAACATTAAACAAAATTTCTCACGAATTATTTAATATTCTGTCCCGTACTTCCATGTCTCTATTGCTTCGCTGTCAACAAGTTCCGGCAAGACATATTGCATATAAAAAATTTTAATTTTATTTTGTATCTTTTCTTCTCAAAAGCTGTCAATATGAGATATTTTCTCCACTTTTATTCCTCCAGAAGTCCAAAAGCACAAAAGCACAAAATGCAAAAATCCATTTGTGTTATGTGCAGCTAGCCCTGAATTTGAAAATACCAATAGTGGTTGTCCTTAATGGAATTGTTCTTTTTCCAAAAAGTTATTTCTCTACTGCATATTTCTTCTTCTACAGTCAGCCCTTCAGCTCTATATGGACATTTTAACTCTATCATAGAGTTTTGTTTTTTTTTTTTAATTCCATTCAGACTGGCAGCAACATAATCAAATTCGAATTCAATAAAATGTCCACATTTAAAAACTTTTACATGCAAATAAATTTCCAAATCTTATTTTGCTCTGAATTTATGCTCCATGCCATATCGGGTGGCTTTGGAAATAAATTAAAGATTTTAGGAGATTTTTTACAAATTTTTCCAAATTTTAAAGCAGTGGAAACGAGTCTTTTATTGTACCACAATGCACAATCAGCTTGTTACAATCGTTTTTCTCTCATTTATAAACATTGGCTAACTTTTTAGAAAATTTTCTCTTGCAACGCGCCTCAAAGGGTGCGACAGATCAAAGCCATGCGCGAAAGCAAAAAAAAAATATTTACATTACTTTAACGGATTGAAGAGATATTAACATGCTGGAATTAATAATTATTGTTGACTCGAAGAAGTATTCATTAAACAAAAACATATAATTCACATCTCAGTGTATACCTTCCAATTTCGTATATATATATATATATTTTTTAATAAATAAATGATAAAATTAATTTAATATAATTGAGCGAAATTACTGTGTGTAAAAAATAACAACATGAATTCAAATCACTTACGTATTGTTTATCACTAAAGAGTAGAAAAAGATATATATTTTGTTGGTATCACCTTCTAGACGAAAAAGCTTTTAACGTATATCTATTTTTATTGTAATAAAAATAAATGCTCCTGTAGGCAAAAATTAAATATATTTTTCTCTTCTAGCATTTTTTAACATTTCTATTTCTTTTCGTTTCTTTTCTTAGATATTTTCAAAATCCGGAGAGGTATGGATTAAGCCTTTACCTGTACTTACATAAAATTTCTTTTAGTAAAATTAAAAAATAATCCGTAAAATTGGTGTACTATGAAACCCTTGCATATAATATATATGCTAATCTTAGTATTACAGAAATAAATTACGTAAAACATAAGGTGTACAAATACGTAAAATTTATTTATCCCTCGTAAAACATCAGTAAAATATATTATAAATTGTTTTCATTCACAAATATTAATTTCTTAAAAATCTAACAGAGGCGCCACTTTCCAGACGAAAAATCTTGCAGTGTAAGGGTTTCGTAGTACCCCACTTTTAAAGTTTATTTTTGACTATTTTTAAAATAAAAAAATATATATGTGTAGGTAAAGGTTAAATCTATGCTCCTCTGGAACCACTTTTTCAAAATTCAATTTAGTTTTTTCTAAAAAAAATTGAGAAAATGGGTAAAAAAGTCGAGTTTTGTAGTTTTTTTTTAGAAAAAATAGTTTCAAATTTTAAAAAAGTGTTTCCAGAGGAGCATAGATTTATCCTTTACCTACACGTACATATTTTTTTCTTTCAGAATAAGTCAAAAATAAACTTTAAAAGTGGGGTACTACGAAACCCTTGCATGCTCCGCTCTACAGCCAAGTAAATACTCCTCTTAAACAAAAAACGATTATTTATTTTGTTGACTCCAAGTTTTCTTTTAAATGACAATTTTTCTTGTTTTTTTGTTTCTAGCTTCTCGTTTCCCGTTTCTCGTTTTTTTTTTAGGTTTATAACTTTTTGGGACATGCTGTATAATAGATTGCGACGTGATCTTCGAGCACGTCGCAATCCATTACACAGTTTGTTTCAAAAAGTTTTATACACTTTAGAAAAAGTTTTGTTTTCGTTATTAGTCATTCGTTATTCGTTTTGGGACATGCTGTATAATAGATTGCGACGTGTTCTTCGAGCACGTCGTCATTACCAGCTATATGTAGCCAAACATTGTTATTAACGACGCAATCCATTACACAGTGTGTTTCAAAAGTTTTATACACTTTAGAAAAAGTTTTGTTTTCGTTATTCGTTAATTGTTATTCGTCATTCGCTATTCATCATTCGTTTCTCGTTTCTCATTATTCGTTTCTCGTTATTCGTTTCTCGCTTATCATTTTTCGATTCTCGTTTTTCATTTCTCGATTCTCGTTTCCCATTTCTCGTTTCTTGTAGACATCGTACCTGTCACTTCCGGCTCTTCTATTTGTTCGTTCATAATTTATAAAACAGAAGTTTTATTTTTGAAAGTTTTGATTTAATAATATACACTTGACTAATTAAGACAATTATTATGGACTAAAGCTTACAAAGAAGCTACCTTACAAAGCAATAATAACGTTCTACTAGTATTTATAAACTAAAAATGATGATTTACAAAGATAATATAAAATATTCAAAACATTTTTTTTTTATTTTAGTTAAAAGTGTCAAAGGACTGAAAAACCACGTGACAGCAAATATTTTGGGATCCAAGCTACCTTTCGTCGGTGTAGATGGTGGTGATGCATGTAGTTCTATATATAACGAAAGTGGTACCAAACTTAACAACTGTAACTTGGAAGCTGGTAAAAACTATTTCTACAAAAATAGTTTCGAGATTTTCAAGATATACCCCACAGTAAGTATTTTTAAGCTTGTATTATTAGATTCTTTCGTTCGCTGTTGATGCAGTGTCCACTACTGTAAATTACACCATCTTACTTATCTGATTTAGTTCCTCCTTATTCCTTATACACATTCTAAATGCAGCCCCGGATCTTGAATTTTTTCAAGGCGGGGAAAAAACTGAAGAATGCCGCCCTCACCCGCCACTGATGGACATAGGCCTTCCCCAAAGAACCCCACAACTACCGGTATACCGCTGCTTTTTCTCTGTTAAGCCAATATTTTTTCGAAAAATACCAGGATGTGTCAGACTCGGACATATATTTTAATTAGGTTAGGACAGGATGGGGTCTGAATAAAACATGAGGTTAAAATTATTATTATTATTATTATTATTATTATTATTATTATTATTATATTACACATTGAAATTATAATTTTACTCTTCGAATCTTTTGTTCTGCAAACAAATCTATGGCCTTATCATAATTAATTTGATGAGCAATTTGATTTTCTATTGCTAATATGGCAAGACTTGATAAACGTTCCTGGCTCATCGAAGATCGTAGATAATTTTTGATAAGTTTAAGTTTGTTAAAACTTCGCTCTTAGCTTGCGGATGTAGTAGGAAGCGTACAGTAAATTCTTAGAGCAATACAAATATTGGGAAAGGCATCCTGCAAATCATGCGTATAAATCTGTTGCAAGAGATTGAAAGTGCTAGCATTTTTTATATCTCAAAATAAAAGTGGACCTTGCTCTTTAAAAACGTAGAGTTCCTGGCAGAATTCAACGGCGTTTAAATCTCGCTCGTATTTTCGTCCCAGATCTGCTCCATGCTTTTGCAGTTCTTCATTTGACATATTCAAAATTTCAGTACCATTTAGAAATGCGAAATTCGAATTCAACGTGGTAGCACTATCAACCCTCTTTTTAATTTCTGATAAGATTCTATCAAATATCATAATTTTTGCTTGAGAAAAAAGTTGAACTGGTTGAAGTGTTCGTGATTCGTCATCACACATCTCGTCAAATTGTTTTTTGCACCTCGGAATTCGTTTATTTGGCAGAATAGGTTCGACGCCAATTTTTTCAGCAACTTCTTTAGCCTCTTCTATCCAATATTCAATTAAATTTTCTCTCATTTTTTGTAAAGTTTTCATCAGGCCATCCATTAAAGAGACGGAACGCGCAAGGATTATATCTTGCTTTTGATTTTCAATATTCACTCGATTGATTTCGCGGAGAATATTTGCCAAAATCGTCAAGTTCAATATAAATTTAAAATTCTTTATTGCATTTAAGAGACTACCTGCCTCGTACTTTGCTTCCGGAGCATGAGAAGTTTGCTTAAGTTCTTCCAAGGATTCCACCACTTCCTGCAAATTTTTTAAGAGGGCTTTCACAGCAACATGTTTTGCCGACCATCTCGTCTGACTGCTTCCTTTTAAATTGGTTTTAACAAATTTCTTCACAGTATCCCATCGAGTAGTAGTGCCGACAAAAAGCAAAATACTTTTTGAATTAATCCAAATAGATTTATTGCTTCCGGGCATGATGAGGCAGAATGGACACCGACAAGATTTAAGGAGTGAGCCAAACACGGTACGAACTCGGCCAGCTCATTCCTTTCTGTAATCCTGGCTTGCACTCCGTTATAGGTGCCAGCCATATTTGATCCATTATTATAAGATTGGCCACGACATTGTCTGATATCTAAACCATCAACTGTCAACTTTTCCAGTATATGTTGATAAATGTGCTCTCCTGTCTTTCCAGCAACTTCTATAAAGTCAATGAAACTTTCTTTTATTTCAAACACATCACCAGTTTTTTTTTACATAGCGAATGAGCAAATGAGGCACATTTGTTCTGTATGCGACACATCTGGAGTGCAATCGAACATTATTGTATAGAAGAGGTTGAGTGGTGGTACACACTGGATTGTAGCTAGAATAATAAAAAAAAGTGGAGTGTTCAGTTTTACTTTTTTGGATGAACCCCCACTTCATTTGTTAAAATTCAACCACATGTACAGTGTGGTTCTTTTATGTTCAATTATCCTAGCTACAAGCTATGGTGGTGACTTGGGACAAGTCTGTTGCTGTCCTTTTTAACTTGTGTGCATTTTTCATGCCTTTTCTATAGTTTTTGACGAGTAAGTGTTCAAGTTTTTTATTCATTGTTTAGTATTATTACGAGTTGATTATATTGTTACAGCTCCGTTTTTTTCTCTTTGTAGAGTCTCTGAAGATGGCCTAATAGGCCGAAAGCGCTTAGACAAATTTTTACAGAGTTTTATTAATAAAACTCAATTTACACACTTTAAATACTCTCGATTCATTTCTTATTATTGTATAGTATTTGGCTCCTTTGATGTCGTTTAGAATGCTATTTGCCATTATGTCAATAATTTCATTCTGTATTGTTTTTGACAAATATGATACTTGTCCCTGGTTTAAGTTTTCTAATTGAAACTTAAGAGTTGAATTATATTTGGAGAGAAGAAAAATTATATTCAAGAAATTTCCTTGACCAGGCTGAGGACATTGTGTGATGAGATCGCTAGGAGTTTCGTGGGAACCACGAAAAGAAAGGCAGTTTGTTGCTAGATATAATACAGCATCCATAACTATATGCAGGATCTGTCTCCATTTTTCTTTTTCGGTTTGAATTACTCGCTCAATGTCTTCATCAATATCCTGGCATGATTTAATTTGTTGAATTCGAGTTTTCCACTTAATCATACACTCTTTGTGTATTTGAGACGCCTCGTGCTGGGTTAAATCTCTCATAAGCTTTTTTCCAATTAATGAATCCTGTAGTACACAGTGCAGATAAACCGGAAGAAGATTTCTGAAAAATCTTGCAGCATGCACAAAAAATTGCATTTTTTGTTTTAGAATATACAAGCCAAGACCTTTTAAGCTTTTCGTCATTGGTCAATGTTTTGTACCACATAGCAGATGTTAAATGTCTACCATCGCGTTCAGTTGATCTAAATTCAATGTTTTCTGGATGACTTTCTGCTAATAACACAGCTTGAGTAGTAAAGAAAGATCGTTGCTGGTCGGTAATTTTTTCAACATCTGGCCAATTGCCCGGGTCTGTCAAATCAATTTCGGTTTTCACTTCATTCGAATTCGATTCAGATTCTTTGTATTCTGTATCAATTCTTTTAAATTGTTCTTGCACTCTCGCAGTTTGGCTAGACGATGCAGGTGATAAATTTTGATCATCAGGATCGTGCAAAGTGCAAGAAATATCCTCTAGTTGAACATCTTCGCAAGCTGTGGCAGGTACTGACGGGCCACCGCCTCCGCTGAGCCACTTTTTCATCTTTTCCGCATATTATTTTCCCTGAAAGACTCTATCTTTGGCCTTTTTTTCTATATTCCGCGCCCGATAGTTTTTTTCTTAGCGCGTTCATAATTTCGACCTATAAAACATAAATTTGATATGTTGAACACAGCATTTAGCCTAAATGACAATTCACATTCAATACCGTTTGCTCCATTTAAATCGATGTAATATTAACAGAGATGTAAGCTTATGTCCTTTTGTCTTTGCTTTTTCGTTTACCTAATATATTTTTCATTTACCTCGTATATTTCCTTGTTTACGTCAACTATGGCCTCCATCTTGGATCGCTTAGCCAAGTCGCAAACTACTTATATTCAAGTTTCAATGCGCTAGTTCAGTGTGATGTCATTTTGGTTCCACTGACATTTAATTCTAGCCAAACTTTTAACAGAAACATCAATACATTTGACATATACGTGTTTACTGTTTTTATTTTATTTCAAAATATTGTTTACAGGCCATAAAAAATAGTTTAAAGGTATGTAATTGGTAACTAAACAATTGTATATTTGATGCATATTATCTACTTACTTTAAGAATATAGTTATAAAAGTGAAAAAACGATATAATTTAGGTAAACAAAACGAACAAAACGCACTCAAAAAATCTACTGTCACTTTAATTGTCAGTGGAACCATAATTACATCATCATCACTGAACTAGCGCATTCTTAACACTGACAGGTGGCGCCATTTTTGTAGCCATTTTTACAAACATTAATTTAGTTATTTATATTTTTTGTTGCAGCTCAAAACTGTTGTTCACTGGTCACTTGTTTCACCCGACGGCCATGATGTGACGTGTTTCGAAGTTCTAGTCAAAATTGTCCCCTAGATTGATTTAAAATTTAAAATTTTGTAGGTTTATGATAATAAATTTGATATTTTTTTTAAGTGTACTTTTTATTGTTATTTTCCAGCCAATTGAAGATATAAGGTGAGCATATTGAAGACTTCAAACGCATAAGAGCTGCTTTAAAATTTGAAATAGACGTTTCTTACAGAGCATATATTAAAAAGACTGAACAAGAGATATCTAGTAATCCAAGTAAATTTTGGGCATTTATAAATAGTAAAAAATCACAATCCAAATCCTTCAAAGAATGTCTTATGACAACAATTCACTAAAAACTCCATTAGATATTCTCAATGGATTTGCTGACTTCTTCATATATTACCTCTAGCCCGTTTATTGCTAATTCAAATTCACGACTCAATGTTCCGTTCCTTAATGTCAATAGTTTTGCCGAAAAAGAGGTATATGAAGCTCTAAAGTCTATTAAACCTAAGAAGACAACTAGTCCAGACCATATTCTAGTTTTTATTTTAAAGGATTGTGCCTTTCAACTTGCTCCTCCGTTAGCCACCCTTATAAATATATGCTCAGGACATCAACAGTTCCAGATATTTGGAAGACCTCAAAAGTATGTCCAGTTTTCAAAAAGGGGGATAAAAGAGATATAACCAATTACGGACCAATATCCATAATATGCAATTTCTCCAAAATATTTGAAATTTTATTGGAGAAAACCTTATATCATTATGTTAGTAAAATGCTATCAGTCAATCAACATGGGTTTATGAAAGGTAGCTCAACAATCACCAACCTGGTCTCACACAATACATTGCCGAATCTATTGACGAGCACAGACAGATTTACTAAGACGCAGCAAACGCTTAAAATAAATAAAACGGAAAAAGGTCCAATCTGAGAGAGCACCCTCGTTGACAGGACATACGAAAATCCAAGCGGAGGATGTGACAGGACAGATAGCAGGTAATTCAAGTAAAGATATTTCCACTACAAAGACAGTCAAGAGTAAGAATAGCCAAGCATCTAAAATCAGGGTAGCTGAAATACAGAATGCAATAAAAAAAACGCAATTAGGAGATAGGAGATGAATTTGATAGCAATGAGTCCGGATCGTCATTACATGAGTCAGCTCGTCCTAACATATAGGATCGGTGGTGAGAATACCCAGCATTCACATACAAATCTAGAAGATGGGATAGTAAGAGAACCTTTCTTTTGTAATCCAGATATACCGTCTACTTCAAAAGTACCAAATGAAATGAGCCTTCCAAATATTTCAAAATTTCTTACTCGACAATCGTTGCCAAAGGAATTACCATTCTTTGATGGTAACCCTATGGATTTTATAAATCAATATCGAAATTCAAACGGCCTTTGTGGTTATTCGAATGAGGAAATCAGTTTAGATTACAGAAATGTCTGAAAGGTAATGCTAAAAAAGTCGTATTATGCCACAAAATGTTGAAAAAGTCATAAAATTATTGTGATTTCGATTTGGTCGTTCTGAACAAATAATTTTTGTACTTTTGGACAAGATAAAGAAATTTTCTAACATAAAAGAAGATAAATTTGATCTTTTTATTTAATTTTCGGACGAAATCAAAAATGTTGTAGCCATTTTAGAATCTTTGCACGAAGAAGATCATTTACGAAACCCGAAACCCTATTTTATAATTACTGATATTTTAAATAAGTTACCTACTTGATATAAACTTTTATGGATTGAATATCTTTCAAAAATTCCTAATCCAAAATCAAAATTGGTCGAACTAAGCCAATGGTTAAAAGAAAAGGCAAACAATATTCACGGTAAATTGATTTTACAAGACATTTGGAGAAGCAAGATTGGATGGGATGACGAAATCACATTTAATGTGAATGAAAAATGAATAATTTTTATGAAAGATTTAAAAAATATATACAAATTTAACATTTCCAGACAGTACTTCACCTTGGATAGAAATACGAGTGACATACAACTTCACGTTTTTGTTGGTGCCTTTGAGACATGTTATGCAACTATGGTCTATTTGAGAATTCAATAAGAATGTGGGGAGGAAGTGACCTTTGTATGTACTAGAACTAGAGTATATCCACTCAGACCTTTATCTATTTCTCAATTAGAATTACAGGGAGCTCTCTTAGGAGCACGCTTAGGTCATTCATTAAATCAATCCTTAAAACAAAACACTTGTTTCTGAAAATACTATTTTCTGGCCTTACCGACAACTCAGCGGTGACTTTAAAAAATCATTTTGTAGAGCTTTTAAAAAGAAATTTAATGATGCAAATCACTTCTTCCTAGATGAAACGATAGTCAAGTTATTTAACAAAAACATTTCTGTTAAAATCCTATTTTCTTGCCCTACAAACAACCCAGCATGACTGTTAAAAATATGTTTGATTATGAATTTTTAATTCCTAATACTACATGGGGATGTGTCAGAGATGCAATATTAAGTCTCGCCAAACAGTTTAGAACAAAGTATTGCGGAACAAAGTGAACGCTCTTTGGTATGTGTGCAGACCTCCATCAAGTGAAATATATAAAAAAGGTTGGGACTAGTTTTAATAGCAGGTGCTAAGATGTTAAAAAAATAAATTATTTATATCTATCGCATTACTCTATTATCAATGCTTATTTATTTAATAGTTATTATATTCAAAATATAGGAATTAAAACTAGTAGCAAGTTTGTTTAATGATTACAAATCAGTGGATTAAGTTGACATGAACATAATTTGTCTATAAGGCGCCTGAATTAATATTATCTTTAAGTGCCTAAAATTAATAACGATTATAAATAATATTATCATTCAAAACATTATTTAATTAATTTTCAAGTAATGAATCGACAAATTATTAATACATTTTGTCCTTAAATTTATGTTTGATGCTTGATTTAAAGTACATTTTCATAATTTCTTCAATATAAAGAGTCTAAATGTAAATATTTTTTAAAATACAAGATGATTCTTAACGACACTACCAAAATAAGATATTACACCTATTAAAAAAATATACATTTATATATACTGACGTCCGTATTGTGGGGTTTGGCCGTCATATCCACTTTTGTTGCACAAACTTCTATTTTAATTCAACATTTTTTTACGCATTAACTTTAATCTTTGTTCCACTATATGTATGTTTTTTTTTATTGATTTGTCACCAGGATTTACAAAAGTATATAAATCAACAAGTATTATAACAATCTAAAATAATCTCCGTTTTTGAAATTTGAAGTTTAGACTGCTTGATCCTATTTTTCGCATGTTTGTATGTAAAAAAAAGTGAAGAAACTGTAATATTTATTGTTTTTCACAAAGTTATTATTATTATTATTATTATTATTATTATTATATTGATTTCTAAGATTGTAGAATCGATATAAAATCAAAACCTCTTACGTAATTAGCAGTGCATTGGAATATTTATATTTTTCAAATTAGCATCAATCCCATTCTGGTTTATCAGTAGGTACTTATCAAAAATATATTTTATATAAAATCGAGAGTACCATTTTAATTGCTATCAAACAATTTCGAGTGCTTTGCTAAAAAAGTGTTATTTTTTCGACATAAGCTCATAAAATGCGTGTAGTAGGTTTGATTTTACTGCTTCTATTTTTTGAAAATGCAAGTCCAAGTGTACTTGATTACTTAGACTGTGGTAAGTAAATGCAGATGTGGATTTAAGAATCAGCAAAACAGATTCATGGTCTGAATTGGCGTCTATCCGTCATTTTAGCATAATTTTAATCCAATTTTCAACTAAATACATTGCTACAGCTAACAAATATCATATTTTATCGTTTCCTGGTGATTGTCCATTTACATTTTTCCTAACTACCTTTTCTATCTCTTCTCTTGTTGGATCCATTATGTCCCTTTCTTTTATTTCCTCTTCCTTCATCATCCCAAATTCTTCAATTTCTGGATCAATTAAGAGATCTTAAGTAATCTATCCACACCTTTCTGTATTCTTCATCTTCAACTTCCAGTATCATTTCCCCTTTTTTATTTTTTATTCCCTTAGTTTTGCTTTTGTAGATTTTGTTCTGTTCTTTAATTTTCTTGTAAAAGTCTTTTGTATTTTTCCTACTTTCTTTTTGTTCAATTATTTTTATTTTATTTTAGAATTTTTTTGGTTTGTTTTCTCAGCCATTTTATCTTCTATTTTATTTTTGTTCTCAACCACTTGATTCTTGCTTGTGCCTTTTTTGTTGTTGCTTCATCATATTTTTCATTATACCATTATTTTCTTACTTCTGCTGCTAATTCTATGCTTTCCTTAATGACTTTCCATTCTGCTTATATTTCATTTTCTTTACGTTCATTGCTTTAATATTGATATTTACTTTTTCGTTGTTTGGTTGACTTACATCCCATTCGTGATTCATTTTCACTTTAGCAGTGACCATGTTTTAACTGAAAGTTTATTACATATTCAAATACCTCTAACCATATTTTATTAAAAGTCAGAGCTAGGTTTAGAAAGAGTGAAGGGCAGAATTTCTTTTTTTCTTGTACTTTATGTGTAAATATTTTTTTAGTAGGTTTTATTAAAAAAATTATTGTAAATAATTTTATCATATAAGTAATACGTACTTGTTGATGAAGTGCACTTTTATATAATTTATTTGAATTAATTATATATCAATAATTTAAAGGCTTTCAACCACTTTAGATTGGATTCAAAGAGATTATACCGTCAAAGATATCGATAATTAAATAACTAAAACAAATATGTGACTAATTTTCTAAAATTTTATTCAACAAAATATGTAGCTTTATATGAAATAATTAATTTTTTGCATTAATTTGCATTACATTTTTGGGAATTCTTCAAATTATTGACGTAGACAAATAATTTAAAATTACGCCGTGCATTTATAAGATAATATCAAATTTTAAAGTGTTTAAAAATATAGATAGATAAAATTCAATGTCATTTAAGAAGATATTCAAGATTCTACAGAAAGAAACCTGTGATTGTGTTTCTGTTTAGAAAATTTCTAATAAAAAAATAATTTTCTTACTACTACAAGATTTTTATCAATACATGTCTAAATACTGCGTACTACTAAAGAGATTAAATAATTTTGATTGAAAATATTGATAAAATTATCCATAAAACAGATTTTAACGCCAATCATTTGCTGATCTACTGTTCTTTACATTTGTTTTATTTACTAAATATTAGGCAACCAGACATGTGTTCTTCTAATTGTAATCAGACCCTACTACAATAATACCAAGTCTAATAATTCTTCCAAATTATCCTGAGTCCGGCTAAAAACAATATTTGTCTAACGCCTGCCGATTGTCAGTTATGAAAGCAATGGTTTGAGATGGAAGCATTAGAGGAAATAACGGCTGTGAATTTCCCCTGAAACTAAACTCGAGTGCCGAGCCGAGAGCATTAAATCTCAGCCCAAAATATTTACGTTTTATTTCTATCTGTAGTAGTTTTGAAAACTATCCGTAAATATTTTAAAAACTTTCGTTATTGCACCACTAAAATTGTGAATACGTCAGTGCAACGTAAACGGACCATATAACTACATTCGCATGTCACTGCTTAATTATTTTGTATGAATGTGACGTAATGCTCAAAAACGCTGAAGTAGACTATGTAACATTATTTATACTAAATAACAGATATAAAAATTAAATCAAACATATGTGTTTAATCGCTGAAAATGTTTATATAGAAAAATAGATCCATACAAACAATACAGCTGACAAACGAAGATGATTTAAATTTAATTTTATTTTAGGTTATACAATGGGAATAGAAGAAGTCACATTTGGTTATTGCACATATTCACCATGCACGGTTAATATAAACAAACCACAAGAAATATTTGTTAAGCTGTCCAGCCCTGGTATGTATCTATTCATAAAGTTAAACTCTGTAGGATGTTTTTAATACTACCTTTAAAATTTCTTGTTCATTTTCTTTTTTTTTTTTTTTAGAATCAGTTCCTCCGTTTCAAACCATACGCACCACGGCAAATCTACTGCAAATGAACATCCCCTGGGAATTGAAAATAACCCCGGAAAATCCATGCACCAGTTGGAATTGTCCTCTTAGTAAACCAATTACGGATCAATCACTAAGCGCAACCGTTGATTTCAGCAACATAGCGTTGTTGGTATGTACATACTTTTTTAATAGGTTTGTTTTGCAGTGTTGCCAATGGCCGGAGAATTCTCCGCTTTCCGGCGGATAATTTGCCCACCTAGCGTTGACAGTTGATTTGTGACTGGTGAATTTTTATTAGTGAAGAATCTCGTGTGTTTCCTTTGCTTTTCGCGTTCATCAGAGGTGTAGAACAAACAGTGTTTTTTTTGTCATGGGTTAAAACTATTTGTTGGTCTTGTACCAATTTTCAAAAGTATGCCCTGCTGACTGCGCATTAGTATGCTTTTTGCTCCATGCGGGATGGGGAACGAATTATAAACGCTTCCAGTCACTATCCTGAGCGGAGTGGAGAATCTCGAGTGAATTCGGAGAATTTGGTTATGTCAGAAGCTTGTGGCAACACTGTTGTTTTGTTCCACCCACGAGAACTATGGTATTGATGGAGTTTGGCATATAAATTTGAATGCCACACTCAGCATTGATAATTTAAATCTCTTTTACTGTAGGACTGTACAGGATGGGCAAATTTCGATGTTTTAATAGAGAATCTCGTTAACTATAAATGGTATGGAAAAATAAAACCTTATATCCTTGATCTCTTTTTTTGAAAAAAACTTAATGGCACTTTCAAAAATTGGATATTGTCTTCTGTTTTCGAGTTATAAACAAAAGTTCGTTTTTTCAAATTTTCATTATATGGCATTATCGCACTTAATTATGAAAGTTGAAGAAAATGATTTATACATTCTTTTGATAAGAATCCAGTGGGGTAATCAATTTTTTTTTAATTCTTCAAATTCGAGTTGTAGCACATAAAGTTGTATTTTTTATATGGCATACAAAAAAAGACAAACATTTTCCCATTCAGTTTATTCATTTTCATTATAAACACATTATTTTCAAAATAATCTATAGTACTCTGTTGTTTTCCATTTTTCTTGGAATGTCAAATTGAAAGTTCTCATCAATTCTCAAATTTGTTATGAATTGTCAGTTCTGGCCACTGGCATGCCTGCCGCGTTTGAGTTTGTACTTTTCTATTGCCTATAGCCATGAAGTTGTTTCAAATGAAACAAATGCTAATCTAATCTTAACTTTTTTTTAATTTTCAGAGGCCAGGAAGACTGCTAATTAGAGGGTATGTCAGTGAACCTGTAGCCCTTAGAGATCCACTTTTTTGTGTTGAAATTGCGGTGAGCCTCACTAGACAATGATCTTCTTTATGAATCTTTTTTGTTGTTATGCAATATGATTATGTTTAGGGTATTTTTTATTATTTTTAAAATGTTTTGCAAAAAACAGTCTACTTATTATAATTTGGCGGTTTTTTAGGAATATAAATTCTACAAAAAATACATATATATGTTATATACTTATTTATATTTAGATTTTTTATTTATTGTTTTTAATTAAAAATAAAAAAATATATAAAATTGTACTGCTCGTGTTTTAATAGTCATACAAGTTGAGGCAACCAATACTAAAAACATCTATTTTTTTATTTATTAGAAGATATCAACAAAATTAACAAATTTGATCACATAATGAGGCTGTTGTTAGAACTCTCACACTGCAGAGGATGCTAAAAAGAAAATTAAACCACCGATTGCCCGAATATTGAATACCCCTCAGATGTCGCATAATCAAGAATTGCAAAATAAAAAGCAGCCTTGAATTGCTGGAAACGATTCCATTCGTCACTGCCTTCGTAATCAAATAAACAAACCTTTTTCCTGAGCTTCAAGATGGAAAATATTAATTATTTCATTTTGAAAATGCTGCCCTTAGTAGTGTGGAATACGTGTTTTGTTATCTTTGTATTTACTGATATTAATCAGGTGTTCTGAAATAAATGGATTAAGTTTGGCCAACATTTCCACTGCCTTTAAAAAATTAGCATTCTCTCTATGGTACAATTTTGTACTAGTTCCTCTGAACGCCAAATTTTGACTGGCAAAAACTTTACTACAACAATCATTCTTACAATGATGGCATATATTATCTAAGGATAGCACTGCTTTTTCTCTCGATTGACAGACAATAAATATCTTGACAGAAACATTGTCAGAATAAGAGAATTTTTAATAAAAGCAATTTCTTCTTTATTTAAATACAGTCAGATAAGCCAGAATAATGCGGGCTTATTTTAATAAAACATTAAAGAAGTACCATAAAATTTTGAGAGAATGCGCATGCTTACATGTTAAAAATAAGAAAAACTTTATTAAAGGAAGTTCAAAAGATACTTTTATAGAATTTGTTTAAAATTACGGTTCTTTTTTGCATTACGCTTTCTAGAGGTTAAAATATAAAGTTAAAAATAATTTCCAGTATTTTCTCTTGACCGACTTTGTTATACAATTTTTTATCAAAGTTGTAGGGTAAATATTTTCTGAGATACAGCCACTAGGAATCCTTAATCAGACAAAATAAAAATCGTCTTGTATATGAACCTTTTGAACTTTTCAGTCTGAATAAGTTTTAAATCGGGAGTAGACCTTCTCAAAAACTTCGACAGCAAGCGTCAGTTTCGATAAATTTGTTTTAAAATTATTTTATACACTATTATACGCCGTTATAAAAATTTCGTAAAAATTCATTATGAAATATCTGAAAAACCTAAAAAAAATAATACAAATAGTACAAAAAAATACTTACTGAAAATTCGAGAAAAATAATTGAAATGTATAAAATTCCATTTAAAACAAGTAATTCTAATTTAAGAGGTTAAATAAATAATAAACAAATATTTTTAATGACAACACTTTTTATGATACAAAAAAAAAACCTTATGAATTAGTCGTTCCAAGTACTTCAAATGACCAAGTTATTTTTTTATTTGCCTGTTTAATATTGCTGGCTATAGTTTTTTCCTTTAATAAAGTAGGGATCCATCATTCACCAATGCATATCAAATTTGAATACAAGCATTTTTAATTGATGTGAGCTAAACTAAATAAACTATATAGCACGTTATATCAATTAACCCTTGATACGGTCCTGTCTAACGTTGCCTAGACGACCGAGCTCTGCGTCGGTACCCGAATACCAAAGCCGAAGACAAGATAGTACATTTTAAGATTTTTTAGTAGTATGCATGCCATATTTGAATTGTTTTATTGTTAGTTTGTGTTCATATAAAATTTATGTATCATGTTTAATACTGTTTAAAAATCACCATCCACGTTTAAACTGTAATTAAATTGATATGTCATACATACTGACATAACAGCAATAATTATTCTTATAGATCACAGCCATCTCAGTTATAAAAAAAATTGGAAGTGACACATCATTTTGAATATAATTTTCTATAGTTTTGATAATATCTAAATACATTCGAATAATAAATAATGTATGAGACAGGAATTAAAAGTATTTTTTTGGACTTCTCGTAGTCAACTCAAAACCAACTTTTCGTCTTTCAACATAAACTAATATTTGATTTTGCAATCGATTTAATTATAAGTACTTACCTAGATCATTTTGAGCCGTTGAAAAGACATCAACTTTCATTGTAGTAGAGTAGAAAGTGACTGGGAAAAAGGATTTTTTTGTTGTATTCAACATAGTCGGGATAGGAAGTGTCTAACACTATCACAATTATTTAAAAGTCACAACAGTTACAAATACACAACACGATATATTTGAATTATTTTAAACTATAAACTACCAAAATTTCATCCGATCACATATTTTACTTTGATTGGCATTGTGCAACAATAGGGGCATTAATTTTAAGGGTGCGTGATCTCGGTTTTCTGCCAATGAAATCTCGCTGTTTAAAATAAGTGTCAACTCACCAGCGCCAACTTGAATTTAGAGTTTACTTTTTTGGCAGTGACTACTGGGTCTATGTACGTAATAACTGAAAAAATAATAATGGCATGAAATTTTGGAAAGAATTGTTACAGTTGTAAAATTGTTATCCAAATAATGCCTTTTTGGAATTAATTTTTTTTTATATTTAATTAAGACACTATTAAAATTTCAGCGTGAATCAAACACTTCAAATCATATTTTTAAAAAATCAACTTTGGGGTTGATTTATTAATTATAAACCCTCTCAAAAGTGTCTGCCTAAATTACTAGTATTTTTAGAATTACCTAAACTTTCAATTGTTGTTTGTTGGCCTCTGAATCAAACACTTTTTTGGGTCATATTTTACGACGCCTTTATATTATGCGCAGTACCTGGTATCCCGGGGTGGGTCTAGCCAACACAGGTATATCTGCTTCCATCCAAATGATTTCAAATTACAAAATTTCAAAGTGCATCAAACACTTAATGAAATTTGTGTTACTAGCTCTTGGACTAACAGATATAGGGGTCTATTCTGTAACAATTCCTTTATATTTAACTGCCTTTAAAAATATTTTCTTCTTTACTTCTGTCATTATTTAAACGGATCTTTAAAATACATTAGAGGACTATCTTAAAGAAATCTGTTTAAATAATGACAGAAGTAAATTAACGAATACGAACATATTTTTAAAAGCCGCCAATATTTTTAAAGGCCGTTAAATATAAAGGAATTGTTACAGAATAGACCCCATAGAACGTTTATATTTAAGCCACTGATACTATATTTTGAACTTCAAATATGTACGCCTCTGAGTAAAAAATAATTCATTTTCATTTTTAGGATATGAGCAGTAATCTATGGATATGAGGGTGTAATTTTCATAATTTCGTAGGGGGAATTGGGAATTTTTCATTTTCATAATTGCCGATTTTTCCCACTTCACTTTTTTCTCATTAAAAAAATGATTATTTAAAAGATTATCTCCCAATCTGAATGCCTATTGTTGGTTACGCTTATGTTCATTTACTTGTTAACACGTCAATACACTTTTTAAATTACTGTCAAAATTATACAATCACTTTTCATGCATAACTTCAAACCCCTTTAAACCATATTTTCAAAAAACCTAAATTCTAGTAACAAAAATGGTGCGAGATTTCAATTATCGAACTGAACTGAGAAGCCGACGAGTGGGCCCTAAAGTAAGTAATTGCCATTAATTAATTGCCTTGTAAATAACAGTAAAAAGTAATTTACAAATTAAAGAGTTTGTTGATTTGCTCATGTATCACATCATCAGATCTTGAACAAATTTATATGAGACCACTCCTGAGGTATCCCCTTTCCAAGAAAAAGATTCATAGAAATCGAATTAAGCATTCCAAACAAAATGGCTGTCGCAGGGAAGGGTTGGTGTATTTAAGGGGTTACGACATAAACCCAGTAAATTGATGAAGGGGTTACTGAGGCTAATCTCAGCTTAAATTGGAAACACCGTGAAAAAGTAATTGTTCTTGGATTGGCAGACTTGGTATTCCAAACAAAATGGCTGCTGAAGAAAAAGGTTAGTGTATTTAAGGGGTTACGACCTAGAAACAGTAAATTGATGAAGGGGTTACTGAGGCTAGGGGGGGAAATAATAGTCAGCTTAAATTGGTAATACCATAAAAAAGTCATTTTTCTTAAATTGGCAGGCTTGGAGACTTATATCCGAGAATACCGATCAAGGAGAAGCGACAGTAGCTGTCGGTGCCTTTGATATCGGATGTACCTTTTTCACAGTATGACTTTGACTGATAACACAACTTGGCACGCTGAGAAAACATGCTTATTTTCTACACTGAGCGAAATAGTTTGGCCAATTATCTGAAATTATTGTTATAGTCCATGCGCAAATGTTGCAATGTGATTTAATTACATTGAAGTAGTTAGGGTTAATAGGACTGCTGAAATTTCGGCACCAAAATATAATTTATTATGTAATAATTAATTATTTATTATAAAAGTAAAAGACGTTTATTATTTTATAATTTATCTATAAAATTTGTTCAATATTTGGTTTATTGATTGTTAAAAATGTAATAAAAGCCCCATATTTAAATTAAATTACCTTTTCCCTAACTAAAAATAAGGTAAATAAAATTAAGGGTGTCAAAAAAAATTTAGGTAACAATTAAAAAGACATTAAGTTTGAGAGGTTTAACTAAATATTTGCAATCTGCTTATATTTTCAAAACTTTTAGGTTTAAAAAGTACTTACATATTTTTAGAATTTCTGGATTTATATTATATTAAAAGGACTTTCAAGTTTATCACTCATTTCTGTATAAACAAGTGTTTTCTCGCCAAGTTAAGCCAGATATCATTTAAGGTTCATGTATTTAGAGTTAAATAATTGGCCTGGCTATCACCCAGACAATACAAATATGTCCATTGGACGTCCATTCGATATACAGTTTTGGATGTCTAGACGTCCAAAAATGAGTTTTTTCTGGACTTCCGACATCCAATGGACGTCCAGTGAAGTATACAAATGTCACACTTTTGACCATTCAGAGGACGTTCAATTCTGGAATATATTTGGACGTCGAATACTGGACATTCAAAAAACGTCCAGGATTATATTTCCATTGAGACCACATCCCCACTTTTTTTACAGAACCGCAACTTACCACACCCTATTTTATATTATTAATAATTTGTTTATTATTTTCGCAAACCGCTATACACCATTTATTTTTTTTTATTAAAAATTGCTTGACCTGAGCACAAATCAAACTCACGACACATCCATTATCGTTTTACGCTTTCAATTACTAGACGAGCTCGACCAAGGAACCACTTGAAAACTTTTTACTAGATACAGTTATAATTGAATAAATTTCAAACTTCCGCTGATAGAATGAAATGCAATAGATTCAATTTGTCAATTTTTAATGACCAGTTATATTAAAAAAGAAGTATATATTATAGATGGGTATTATCTGGTAGGCTTATTAAATAATGACCTAAGATGGACGTCCACTGGACGTCAAAATACTACTTAACTTAAAATTAAGTCCAAAAACAGACGTTCTCTGGGTATCGATATTTAGCTGTCAATTTAATTAGCATAAACGGACGTACACTGGATGCCCGGATATGGACGTCCTGACCCTCAAATAGATCTAAAGTGGACGTCCATTGGACTATGTGTGCATAGACGAATTTTTAGAAATAGTACTTATTTAAGTATGCACTAATATTTCCACAATCAACTCCAGTATGATCCATTTAATAAATGTAAATATGAATGGGCAAAACATCTTTATATTGACATAATTGTAACTTAACAATTTAGCCATAATAAAGCGATTTTGACCACTTTGACCAATCCTAATTGAAATACGCAAATTTATTATATTTTTTAAATATAATTTCAAAATAAAATAAACAAAATCTGCTGTTCATTGTTTATTAAATTTATTTAAAAGAAGAAAAACATATATTTCACAAAATACAATACCTACATATGAAAAATAAAATGTGAAAAATGATTAAATCATTATACTTAATATTTATGCATGTGATAAAATTCTTAGTTTCCTAATAACTTTTTTGGCACATTTTAGATCTGTATTAGAATACCTAAGTGTGTAAAAATCTTCATCTTATTACTACACAAAACAAACACCAAAAAATATCACTTAACATTGCTCACGTACTAAACACAACTTGGACTGACTTTGACAGATAACATAATTTTGAGTGATACACAACTTATTTTCGCACATGCGCGTTACAAAACGGTACACTGAAAACACCAAGCTGTCGCTTCTCATTGATCGGTATTCTCGGCTTATATTTCAAATAAAAATATCGTTAAAGATGGAAAGCAATGCCGTAACCCCCTTAGATATAGCAACACTGGCATCCGGTAGTTATTGTTTAACAGAAATTCATTATTAGATATGACACCAGGATTCTGCGCAGTTGATAACTTGGCAGCCCTAATAAACTACTGTGCAGAATCCTGATGTCAGTAACTGGTTTCTAATTGTTGTTGGAACAAACCTCTAGTAACGTGTTAACGAATTATCGCTGACCAAATATAAAAAATAAATTCCTTTTCTTGAAGTCTATTAAAAATAACTCGGGATAGTATCTGGTACTTTCCTCCATATTTTCCTCTCCTCTTGAGTTTCTTTTACTCCAGAATTTCTTCTTAATATATTTAAACTTGCTGGGTAAATTAGTAATGTGCTTCAAGAATTACACCATTTAAAGATTTTAATTTAGCTCCTTGAAGACTGAACAAGGTCAGCATCTTCATCTTGTAGAACTGACAAACATTATAGAAGACTTAAATATTTCAGTGCGCAATAGGTTTAGTCCAAATATTTCGCTCTCACAAGGGCTCCACTTATATAGAACTTATCCAACTTTTGTTAATGAAATTAGTTCACATTAGTATCGACATAAACCCCACATCTGATGTTAGGTTAATAATGGACTGTATATTATTTTATTTTTATTCTATTATTAACATGACAAGTCAAAATCTGTTATGTAGGTTTTAAAAAATTTTACAGGAGGCTGAAACAACTTTACAATGGGACCGACATCTCCTCACACAACAGATTTTATAATCTAAACTACTATGTAATAGATACAATTAGTATATTACCAAATTATATTATAGAAAAGTATATTACTCAAAATATGTAATCTTATTTTGTGAGAAAATCCCATATTTATTTATTTACCCAAACAGGCCAATAGGCCTAATTACATGGATAAGTTTATACAGATAAAGTTTACTAATTTGTTGTACAATATTGTTCGTAGTTGTATAGTTTGAGTTTACCAAAAATCAGCATAACAATATTATCATGTTTTGTCATGTGTAGTTAATATTATTTACCTTTTTTTTTGTATTCTAGAAGTGGATGATATCCATTCCAATAGTACTGTCAGAACGATTTAAAGCACAAAATTATTTAATGGATACTCAAGACACCAGAACAGATGATGTTTACAAAGTAAAGGAGTCTGCTCTTAACTACGTCGGTAGGTAGTGTAGTGTCCTCTATGATTTCGCAGTAATGAAACAATAAGCCATCCAAGTTTTGGTCAAAAATGTCCGACATTTTCATTAGTTTAAACGATTGTCGAGATATTTAGCAAAAATCCCTATTTTTCTGTTAAAATTCCCCCAAATTCGATATTCCAGTGGTGTTTTATTGAAAACCATTTTGTAGAGCTTTTAAAAAGAAATCCAACGATTAAAACCTCTTCTTCCTATAGTCGAGGTCAAAAGTTCGAAAATTTTTGGACTCAAGACGGATCCGAATGCGGTTTTTTGTATTCGCATTCAAACATTTTTTGAAAAAAAAAAAATGTCTCTACCCTTTATCTTATACAAACCGGAAATCGCATTGCTGCAGCCAAAAATGCATTCAAAAAATGCATTTTTTGAGACGGCTTTTGGAAGATTAAAGAAGTTTATAAATAAGAGTCAGAACTAGCCCAAATCAGATTCCCACAGGTTTTTGAGGTCGTTGATCACGATTATGATGTTCAAATTGACCCACAGCCCACCTGGAGCTCAGGAACGCCGATGAACGTCATCTCCGTTGGACTCTCCTGAAATTCATGCGGGGAAGGAGAGCAACTCGGCGCCCGAGTTTTTTGGGTCTCTGAATTCAAATATGGCAGCGGCGAACACCCCTCTGGACACCTGGTGAGCCGGAACATGGACGTGGAGATCATGACCGAGAATTTTCCTGACAAGATCGCCAAAAAAACCCGAAAATCATTGTAAGGGCATTTTTCTTGGCGCTGAATCCAAATTTCACGTCGAAAACGATCCCCTGCACACCTGGTGCACCGGAATCTGCACGCGGACCTCATCTCCGTGGGGTTTCCTCACAAAATCGAAAAAGACGAACCCAAAATCGTTATGGGGAGTTTTTGGGTTGCCGAATCCGAATTTCCCGTCGAAAACAAACCCCCCAATACCTGGTGCACAGGAACCTGGCCCTGAACGTCATCTTCGAGGGACTCTCCCAAAATTCACGCGGGGAAGGAGAGAAACTCGGAGCCCGGAGGTTATTTGGGTCGCTGAATTCAAATTTAATGTCGAAAACGATCCCCCAAACACCTAGTGTACCGGAACCTGGGCCTGAACTTCATCTCCGAGGGTTTTCCTCACACAATCGAAAACGACGAACTTAAAATTGTTATGGGGGGTTTTTTGAAGCGCTAAATATGAATTTGACATCGAAAACGACCCTCATAACACTTGGTGCACCAAAACCTTTGTCTTGACGTTCAGGGCCAGCTTCCGGTGCACTAGGTGGTCGGGGAATCGTTTTCGACGTGAAATTTGGAAGAGGCGCTAAAAAAACGGCCCTACAATGATTTTCGGGTTGATTTTGGCGATCTTGTCAAGAAACTTCTCGGGGATGTCATCCACGTCCAAATTTGGGTGCACCAGGTGCCCAGGGGGTGTTCGCCGATGCCACATTTGAATTCAGCGCCTCAAAAAACCTCCCATAACGATTTTCGGAGATACTTAACAAAAATCCTGATGGTTGCTGATATTGTATATATTTTTTAATATTTGTATATTCTTAATATTAATTTTTGCCATTTTGCAACCAAATAAAACGAAAAAAAAAATCTAAAAACTTAAAAGAAATATACAGCGCGTCTTAATTTTGTACGATACGGTGTTAAAACGATCAGGAGTAGCACTAGATGGAGATAAATATTCCAGGGGATAAAAATGTTCTTGAGTTAGATTTAAAAGAAGGTAAAAATAACGGGCTTTAATTATTATTATTATTATTATTATTATTATTATTATTATTATTATTATTATTATTATAGTACAGATTTTTAATAATAACAATTATTATTATAGTACAGATTTTCTGTGTTGTAATGGACTAAAATACAGGGTTTAACAAACCAAATAAAACTAAAATTCAGACTTAACTAAAAAAGTATATTTTTGCAATTTTTTATTTTAGTTAAACTTAATTTGTTTTAGCAACAGAAAGAATAAAAAACTTAGCACAACCGAAACTCCGTGACAATACGATAAAGGAATCTGACAGCATAGTATCAACTACGTCACGTGTGAAAATTAGTGCTTTAAGTTATATGCCAACTAAGAGAATTATCCAGTTAGCAAGACCCAAAGATCCTGTTCACGAATGTACTTTTTTACAATAGATAAATATTTAAACGACATATTTTATATAAAATCCTCATCTACGTTGCTTTTTTTGAGATTATTTTTACTGTTTGACTTTTCTCAGTTTTGTAACACTTCAAGGTTATATCGAATTGTAAGTAGCAACATTAAATGTGAAAAAATTGATTTTAAAAATGTATTATACATAATAAAAAATGGTAAAATTGTTATAAAATGGGAAAATAGTTATTAGGATGTGCAATAGTTATTAAGATGTGCAATAGTTAATGATAACTGTTATTTATATTATAATTCTCGTTCGTTATAAGAAGTACTTGATCCTGCAATTAGTTTGTTTGAAAGTTAAAAAAGGCATTTGTAATTGTGGTATATATTATTGCCAGCGCAGTGTATTGGTCAACAAAACTATTATTCTCGTTCAACTAAAAAGATAAATCACAGAAAAAGCAGCCTAGATTTATTAAGAAATATAAATGATATTGAAAATTATTTACCGTTATTTATCTTCAACATAGGGATAGGAGATTTCTAACTATCACAATTATATTTAAAAGTCACAGAAGTTATAAATACACAAAGTTAAATTATTGGATTCGTTTAACCATTTTAACTATAAAAGACCAATACAACATCCGTTCACGTATTTTACTTTGATTTGCATTGTGCGGTGATCTAGGATTTCTGCCAATGAAATATTGCCGTTTAAAAGTGTCAAACTCACCAGCGCCAACTTGAATTTAGAATTTACTTTTTGGTAGTGACTACTGGGTCTAAGTACGTAATAATAAGTACATGTAATAATTGAAAAAATAATGGCATGCAGTTCTGGAAAGAATTGTTGCAGTTGTAAAATTGTTATCCAAATAATGTCTGCCTTTCAAGGTTCTTCTAAAATACTTTTTGAATATGATAATGAAAACTTCCTCAAAACAATCAAAATAATTTTCTCTTTTGATTCTGTGATGGGAGGGTACATTGGTCGAGTGCAAAACTCGCAAACGAGTTCTTTAAAAATGGTGCATTATTTATAGTTTTTTATCTTCTTGTATTTTACAGCATAGTCTAAGTGTAAAACATAATAGTATATTCTGTAGAGGTTAGAATAAAAATTCGATACGAGTAGAAGATCTGAACGCGAGCGTATGCCAGCGTGAAGATGTAGTGGACTGAATGAATAATGGTCTGCAACTTGAATTAAAAGGTTTTATTATTCAAAAAGTGACATCAGTTAAAAATTAAAAATACAATGTCAATAAAAAAAAAATAATGTCGAATAACGATAAGGGGTTCGTGTTTATTTTTTCGACACTCCGAAATTCTTAAACCAAGAGAATTTCTTAATTTCTCAAACCTAGCTCTTGATAGTGGTTTCGTCATGATAAACTTACTGACCTCTGTTTCTGGCTTAACCATGTAATAATTCCATCTCCAAATTTACAGACTACACCTGATGTAAACCTTATCTTTATATCCCCTCCATAATCTGCATTGCTATATACATTTAATAGGTCTTTTGAAATTCCAAATTTTGATGTACCTTTTAAATACTTCATATTTTTTTTAGCACCCAATCTTGTTTTAGTGGAGATTCTACAGATTGTGAAATACAATTTACAGCAAACGTGATGTCAGGCCTGGTAACAACTGCTAAGTACATTAAACTACCTACGGCAGACCTAGAAGGAACAGTTTCTGCAATCGGTGTGCTACCAGTATCATCTAAAATATAACTCTTTTCCATAGGAATTTTTAGAGGAAAATACTCAGACATATTGTACTCATCCAGTACACGATTAATGTATCGCTCTTGGCGAATAAAGATTCCTTATTCTTTTTGAATAATCTGCATACCTAAAAACGTCATTTTAAATTCTAACTCTAATTCTTTCTTGAAGTTATAAATATCTACGTAAAATACTAAGAGCAATTTTGGAACTTTTCAGGCGAATAAACATGAATCAGATGTACTTTGTTTTCGTAGGAAATCGATCAAGCGTATATTCCAACAAAGTGGAGCTTGCTTTAGACCATACAGGCTTTAATTTACAAACTCGACCAGTATCGTCTTCATAACCTAGAGGTTGTTTCATGTAAATCTCTTCTTCAAGGAAGCCATATAGGAAAGGTGTTTTTATAACAAATTACTTCATTAATAATTTTTCTAGCTAGCTAGAACAGTTCTAATCGTGTCAAAGCAAAGAACTGATGCAAACATTTCTTCAAAATCAATCCCAGGTTTTTGGCAAAAACCCTTTATGACCAAACGTGCTTTGTACCTGGTCACGTTTCCACTGTGATAGAAGCAGTACCTTCAACTAACATCGCCAAAGCATCAATATCCGTAGGCAGGGTTAATTTCGTTCTGGATCTCAGAAAATATCTCTATTTTTTCTGTTCTGCCTCATTGTATCTATTATTTTCGGATGTACTAGGAACGTTTTCAGTTTCTTCTGGTAAATTAGTGTCAAGAACATAGAAATTTTCTTTTATCGTTTTTTCTTTGAATACAACGTCCCTACTTAGTATGATATCTTTCTTTTCTGGAATCCAAATTCTGTAGCCATCTTTTTCGCCACAATATTATACGAGGTACCCTTTCATGCTTTTTCTATCCCATTTCCGTCTTTTTGGTTTAGGAACATGAACAAAGCATTCAGTGCTAAATATTTTAAAATGATGCGAGTTACACCACGCCAGAGTTCAATTGGAGTTTTATTACTAACTGGAGTGGTACCACTATGGTTCAAGATATATGCTGCCATATTGACGGCTTCGGTCCACAAGAATTCAGGTAAATTCCTACTATGGAGCATAGTTCTTGCAGACTCTACCAGCGGGCGATTTTCTCGCTCTGTAGCCCCATTTTGTTCTGGCATATACGGCATAGTTGTACGATGTTGTAACCCTACTGCACCTATGATTTTCTTCATTTCTTGATTATTAAATTCGCTACCATTGTCTGTTAATAATTCTTTAACAGTATGCCCAAGAACTTTTACTTTTATCAAAAAATTTCCTATTTTTCTTGGTAAGTTCTAAATTGAAAAGAGTGTTTTTAGCGATAGCGAAATATAATAAATCAGAGGCATTCTTTCGTGTCGAAGTTTAAAATTGAAATGAGTGTATAGTGATAGATGTGTGACGACCTAGAGACATGTTGACTGTTAAAGGTTTGAAAACGGAAAAAGTGAATTGTACCGTATTTTCAAAAGCATTATTGTGTTGGAGGTAGGTAGAGTTGCCACCTTTTTGAAAAGCGAATAAACGACTATGATGCTGATAGGGGATCCGCTATACAAAAGGTCCTCATCCTTCTACTGAATTGCTAAAAAAAAAAATACGACGAGTGTGCATAACAAAATAAGTCCTTATCCTTCTATAAAGCTTCTAAAAAAAAAAAACTTAGCTTGTATATATTTGTACAAGCCAGGACAAGTACATCTGCTGTAAAAAATGACATTTTAAACTTTGAAAACTCGTAAGGACATTTTCCTTGAAAAAAAGAACAGGTAGCAACTCTAGAGATAGGTAATGTGGAAAAAACGCTCCAAAACATACTAAAACTATTTTAAGATTAGGTTTGCTACTATTTTCAAGCTTTATAATATATTTTTCTATTCTCTGTAGCAACACTGAATACTAACGTTACGTTTGATTTTTAAACTTGTAATAAAAAAAAAAGTTTAGCAGTTGACAGTGATGACGGATGACCTGACATCTGACAGCAAGTCGCATGCGTTCGCTATAGATTCGTTTACAAATTTATGCTCCCATTAATAAATGCTCAAATATTTAAAAATGATGTCGAAACATGGCACAATAATAACCTATATTCTAAATAGAGTTAAATTCGATAAACATGAGCCAACGAGTAGCTTTAAGTCCAAAAGGGCCACAAGAAAAACATTGCAGACTTTAATTTCATTTTAAAATTTTAAACACATGGACATTGCAGAGACATTCAACTAAAAGTATTTATACTATTTAAATTAAACAAAAAAACTTACCCAGTGTTTACACAGCTCTTCTTAAGTTAATTAAATTACGGTCAGTATTTTAACATGGTTTTCTTGCATTCCAAACAGCTTCGTAAGACACCGAAGATATTGATAAAAAAAAAAGAAAATCATTGACATATTTAAGAGAAACTTCATTGTATAAGGCATATTCAATACAATGACAATAAATAAAACGCTCCTTTAATAATATTTACAATTTATTGGCCTAATTAATATTATGGACGCAAATAACAGGGTATAAATCAAGCCTTAAATTAAAGACCAAACAAAATACCAGACTATAAAAAAGATCACATGTTCAGAAAGGTTATTCGCCTAGAATTTACCGAACAACAACGGTTAACACTCGCAGGTTGTCTCTAGTTAAAAAAGTACTTGAGATCTTTAAATAATGTATTTTAATCTACACATTATCGGAGTACTAATAAATTTACTTGTAGATAAATTATAATTAATCTCTTTTGGTTCTTTATAATCAATAATCAATAATCATCGATAATCAATCGTCAATAATCAATCGTGAATAATATTCAATCATCAATAAACAATTATCATAAAAAATTAATAAATAATCATCACTAAACATTAATAATAATCAATAATCATTAATCATTATTAATTATCAATAATCATTAATAATCATCAATAATAAATTATCAATAATCAATCATCAATCAAAAATCAACAATATTCATAAATAATCATAAATAATCATAAATAATTATTAATAATCATCAATAATCATAAATGCCCATAAATAATCAAAAATCAATCATCATCAATCATTAGTAATTAATAATCATCATTAATCATCAATAACCATTATTAATCATCAACAATTATCAATAATCATTGATGATCATTAATAATAATTAACAATTATCAATAATCCTTAACAATCATCAATAATCATAATCAACAATATTCATCAATAATCATCAACAATCATCAATAACATGAATAGTCATCAATAATTATTCATTATTCCTAATTATTAATTAATCAAAACATATCATTATTTAATTTCGGCAAGAATAGTTTGTTTAGATATTTCGAACTTTTAATTTTTTTACTAGTAAATTTTTAGTACTCAATAAATAAACAGTTAACCGCCTTTTTTTTTGAAAATTCTCAGCATTCTAAATAGATTGTTTCTTCTTGTAGACTTAATTTTATTTAAATTGTTTTACGTATACTAATAACATTTAAACAATCTCGAACAATTGTATGGTAAATAAATAATATTTTAATGTTAACAAAATAAAAAAAAGACCCGAAAATTATTCCGATTCAATATTATGTATAAATTTAACAATGGGGCAAAAATATTAATAAAGATTCGCTCGTTAAGTACTCAATTGTTAAAACTATTTACAAGTGTCTGTAGTCTCACTAAAAAATAATTAAATCTAATCAATAAAAAAAGAATCTTATGTATAGTTTAAACATAACAAGAATCGATACAAATCATCGATGACGTATTTAATCTATGTTAATTATACCCACAAGTAAAATATTGCGATTTGAGGTTCCAATTAAGATCAAAAAACTGTATTAAAAACAAAAATAACCGTCCTGGTAAGAACTGGATTAAAAAGATACTAAAACCAGATAAAGATGAACTGTTAACAAGAATGTCTCAGTCAATAAAACTAATTAGAGCCATGATTGATCATAAAACGATTAATAATTACTTTGACAATTTGTCGCAAGTTATAAAAGTTGTCAATTACAACGAAACAAATTTCACAAACGACTCCAAACTCCACAGAAAAAGAGCAAAAAAAAATAATAATTATCATCTGTTATAGCCTAAAATTTAATACGCTATCGATGATGTGCATCGATTTGTTTTGTATAAACTATATTTGAGGTATACAAGGTGAAACAAACATTTTATCTATATTAATTCAACGCCGGCCCCACGTTGGGCGCCAAAAATTTTCAAAATAAATACCTTAAAACTATAGCTTTGTTCGTGGTAAGAATCCTGAACCGAATTATTACTAACAGTAACGATTTCGCAGGCGCAGTAGTTAAAAAGCGTTCGCAGAACAAAAAAACTGAACTATTGGTTCTATCCTGTGTTCGCGGTAAAATTATTATTGGTTTTAAACCGCCTCTCTATACCTGAAACATTGAGATATAATAGGGATTGCGCGCGCGGTAAAAATTCAGAAATGATAATGAATCGGGCATGCACTCAAAGTATGAATTAGTAATTCTGAATCAGTTCAGGATTGTTACCGCGAACAAAGCTAATATAGTTTCTTTTTTAATTTTTTTTTAATAATTTGAAGATCTATTAAAAAAATTTAATTTTTCTTAAACTCGTATTTACACAAATCAATCTACACGCGACAAAATAGATGGCTGTAATATTTCGATTCACCATGTATACCAAAGTCTATAGTAAAAATAGACCTAGAATTTTCATACCAACATAAATATTCAACAAGGCGGGAATAACCCTAAGATTGCTCCTTCATCCGCATACTCTCCGTCAATCCCAAATATCGGCTGGGAAATTGTTTACCTCTACTTGATCCTGGACGGGATTGCCGTCGATTAGATAAGAAAGCCGCACTTTCATTTTCAATGGATTCTATAAGTAAAAAAAAAAGAGAGTTATTGAACGCACGATAGAAGTGAAACATAATGGCATTTCAAGTAAAAACTAAGTTGTACATATGTCGGGACAGGTCGTTTTTATCAATTCCCTTCTCATATTTTTTATGTCAAGAGTTTCACTCAATTATTTTATTACTGATTTTTAAGTTTAGGTTTTTTATAGGTTTATAAGTTTTTATAAGTTAGTGTTTTTATGTAGTATATTGTGTCACAAGGGCAGAAAATGAGCTTTAGCAGCCCACGGCTATTAGCTGCATGAGCGAGCGAAGCGAAGCGAGGCAGCCAATAGCTAAGGGCTGCTAAAGCGTTTTCTGCATGTGTGACACACAATTGTTTTTCGCCTACCAAAAGAAACAAAAAAAAGGAAAATATAACGAAAATTTAATTTTACAAATACAAGAAACTTAAGTAGTAAAATGTACGAATTTATTGTAGTAATTAATATTTATGTGAAACGTCAAAGTACGCAAGTGACAGTCAAAGGTATCTAGATATCTAGTTAAAAACTACAAAATCGGACTGTTATGAGTTTAGCAGTCCATGGGATGATATACGTTACTTTCGGTCATATTTTTAGGGTTGATATGATTCATTTTCACATAATATGGTAGGCAAAAAAGGTTTTATAAGTTAAGTTCTTAAAAGTTCTTAGTTTCTATAAGTTTCTATAAGAAGTTTCTATAAGTTTCTATATAAGTTTCTATATAAATTTCTATATAAGTTTCTATATAAGTTTCTTTATAAGTTTCTATATAAGTTTCTATATAAGTTAAGTTTCTATATAAGTTAAGTTTCTATATAAGTTTCTATATAAGTTTCTATATAAGTTTCTATATAAGTTTCTATATAAGTTTCTATATAAGTTTCTATATAAGTTTCTATATAAGTTTCTATATAAGTTTCTATATAAGTTTCTATATAAGTTTCTATATAAGTTTCTATATAAGTTTCTATATAAGTTTCTATATAAGTTTCTATATAAGTTTCTATATAAGTTTCTATATAAGTTTCTATATAAGTTTCTATATAAGTTTCTATATAAGTTTCTATATAAGTTTTTATAGGTTTTTATAAGTTTGTTTCTATCAGATGTTACCAAATTTTATATAAACTGATTAAAATTGATGAAAACTAAGGCTTATTCGTATTTAATAGTTTTTATACGTTTTAGTTTTATTCAGTTTTAGTTTTATTCAGTTCTAATTGGTTTTATTGCTTTATTCAGTTTTATTTTGTTTTATTAAGTATTATTCATTTTTATTCAGTTTTCATTTTTTTTATTTATTTTAATTCGTGTTTATTAGTTTTATTTGTTTTTATTTATTTTTATTCGTTTTATTTGTTTTTATTTATTTTTATTCGTTTATTCGTATTTATTCGCTTTTATTCGTTTTTGTTGGTTTTTATTCCTTTTATTCGTTTTTATTTATTTTTATTCGTTTCCATACTTCTTACTCGTTTCGTTTTTATTAGTTTCTATTCGTTTTCATTAATTTCTATTGGTTTTCTCCATTTTTATTCGTTTCATACTTTTTATTCGTTTCTATTAGTTTTTATTTGTTTTTCTTCGATCTTCGTTTTTATTCACCTTTATACATTTTTATTCATTTATTTATTCTTATTAATTCTTATTTATTCTTATTCTTATTTATTTTTATTTATAATTAATTATTCTTATTTATTTATTCTTGTTTATTTTTATTTATGAAGTGTTTCACTTCAGAAACGCTTATTTTATTAACTCCCTTTTTTATGGGGGTGGGTTGGCTCAGTGGTTAGAGTCATGACTTTGAGATCGGAAGGTCTCAGGATCGAATCCCACCGTTGGCCGGGATTTTTTCATTTAATTTAATTATTTAAAATTATTCTGATGCCTTGGTAGGATTCCCCACTCGACCATTCACTGTTGGGTTCTAATTAACAGTGCAGTTCCTAAAGTGGCGCTATGAAAAAGTAAAAAAGCCTACACAGAACACGAGGCTAATGGTCATAGTAGTCGACGCCGATGACACCAAATAAAAAAAAAAACTCCCTTTTTTATCGTTTCTTAACAGATAAATCAAAATAATAAAATACAACTCTGCATTTTCATATGTAAATTTTGATTTTTACTAAAGAAATAACAAACTAATAATATTTATACAATGATATGTCAAAAAATTTCTAGAAAGAGACAAAATCAACTTTTTGGAAATTCTATTCATTTTTCTATGTAGTATATTAAAATTAAAATGCTAAACGTTTCATTTTGAACGTCGTAGGATTAATATAGTTACTCACCTTATTAGGATTAGTCACCCTCAAATCTTGCGTGACATTAGCATTAGGCGCTAAAACAGTTCCTGAAGGTGACAGCATTTGCAACTGGAATGTCTAATAAATAAAAGTGCTATTAATAACAATAAGCAAAACTTTTCTTTTTGAATTAAAATCAATTTTATAATTCTACAATTTGCAAAAAAAATATATAAATGTTAACCGAAAAAAATATATTAATAAAATATATAAAAATACACTAGTGGAAAAAATTAAGGGGTCAAAAAAATCTCGATTTTTGCGATTTTTTGAGTGGCTATATCTTTGGTAAAAATGGTCGTACGTGAATGAAAAAAAAAGCAATTTGAAGGTTGAAGTGTCTAGTTTATGGATCTTACGATGAAAAAAAATTCAAACCAACAATTAGCACAAAATCCTGAAGCGAGTGAATTTTTGAAGAAATTGAAGGATCGCGTTTTTCTATCCATGATATTCATCAGGATTTTGTGCTAATTGTTAATTGGAAATTTTTTTTATCACAAGATCCATAAACTAGACACATCAAGCTTCAAAATGCTTTTTTTTTATTCACCTATGACCATTTTTACCAAAGATACAGCCACTCGAAAAATCGCAAAAAATCGAGTTCTTTTTTTGATCCCTAAATTTTTTCCACTAGGGTACATAAAAATAAATATATAAAAATATTTAAAAAATTATAAATGATAGAGTAATAAAAGTAAATGAAAGCTTACCCTAGGAACAGCTACTTGGAATATATAATCAGTCATAGTTGATAAGGTACAATTTGTTGTGGTCACATTTATGGACAAAGTGTTATTTTCCGGTATTCTGATTAAAGAAAATACAATTTTTAATCCGTCCCTATTGTAGGCAGTTAGTGTAGGCACATTCCTTTCTGTAAACGCAAAAGAATATTTATTAAAAAAAAAAACACTAATATTTAATGAGACAAAAGAACTACTCTACATTTCAAACAACCCTACACCAGAATCAATCTATATTTGTTTATTTTTTAAAGAAGTATAAATAAATAATTGTTAAGTAATAAAATTATTCTGGACTCTCTAGAGATTGTTCAATACTCTACCAACAGAATTATAGTGGAGAATATAATTTTACCATTGTAGAACTTTTTAATATAGATTTTAAAAGATGTTTTGAAAACAATCTTAGGAACTAAATATTTCCAAAAGAAGAAAAAAACTCAATAAAATATAAACTATACAAAGTAATGTATTGATTTGAATTCCTATAGTTATTTTGTTTACAAACCTCTACCCAAATGGTTACTCAGTTACTTATAAAAATTTTAAAAGTAATAAAGTGAAGATAAAAAAACTGACTTACCATTACTGATATTACTGAATAAATCTCCGGACAGGAAATTCGAATTCTGATTACTACTACTAATTAAAACATCGCTATTGTTGTTCTCCATGATGAGTCCCATGTTACCGCCCATATCCGTCATAGGCGTCGAAGAAATAGGACCGAGGCCCAAAAGATCCAACAGATCTTGGTTATTCGAATTGGATATAGGCTGGATCGGCTGGGAACTAGTTTTAATTATGTCCAAATCGGCAATACTATCCGCCCCTCCTAATAAGTCCAATAAGGCATTCTAAAATAATTATAACCAAATAAACTTTTAGCATATACCACTAAAATTAAATGTATTTTCGACTATTTTTTTATTGAAGTTAACGAAACTTAATTAAACTTGATTAGCCTCGATTAAACTTTATTAAGTTTGATTAATTTTGATAAAACTCTTAGCATATACTATTAAAAGCATATTAATTTTCGACTATTTTTCTTAACTGAAGTTAAAGAATCTTAATTAAACTTGATTACCCTCAAATTAACTTTATTAAACTTAATTAAATATGATTAATTTTGTTTAAACTTGACTAAACTTTATTAAACTTGATTAGACTTGACTGAACTTAATTAAGAATAAGAAGGTTATTCATATCTTAAATTAAATACTTTAAATATTGTTGTAGTCTCCATCAGCTCTTTAAGTAGTACTAAGTTAGTATTCTAATGGTCTTATCACATTTCAATTTGTAAATTTTGAATTCTTGTGTATCATTAACCCATAAATTGTTCACTTACAATCAAATTAAATTTCATCAACATACTCCCTGATGATGGTCACTGACTACAACTAGTCGCTTCCCCTGTTTTCAATAATAATTAAGAAAAATTACGATCAAGACTTAAGAGTTTTTCCTTTCCTTGAACTTAATTAAAGTCGATTAAACTTGATTAATTTTAATTAAACTTTATTAAACTTGTGTTTACAAGCGTGGTGCACGATCAGCCAAAATTAATTCACAAGATTTGAAATCAAATATATTGAGACTCATGAAACTAACAGAACTATTTCTAACAAAAAAATTGTCAATGTTGATGTAGTATATTTAGATATTCTTTATGTTGTTAATGTGTGTTAAATAAAAAGATAAAAATCACTGTCTTCGTTATTATACAACTTGATTAACCTTAATTACGCTTAATTAAACTTAAACTTAATTAAACTTCAACTTAATTAAACTTAATCATTTAATTAAACTTAATCATTTAATTAAACCTAATTATACTTAATTAAACTCAAACTTAATTAAACACCAAACGGAAGTATTGCTAAAAAAAATTGATAATATTCATAATGTTAATGTGTGTTAAATAAAAAGGTAAAAATCACCGTCATTATTATACAACTTGATTAAAATTGATTAAACTTAATTACTCTTGGTTAAACTGCTTGAACTTTCTCAAACTTGATTAAAATTTAATAAGTTTGTTTAAACTAGACTAAACTTGCTTCAACTTAATTAAACTTGTTTAAACTTAATTAAACTTGCTTGAACATAATTTAATTTTTGTAATTAAACCTTTTTTAAACTTAATTAAAATATCTAAACTTAAACTTGCTTAAATTAAAGTTAATTAAGCTTAAATAAACCTAATTATACTTAATGGCTAAATTTTTGTTGCAGGCAAATGATAATTTCTTACTGTACTCATTACTTTGTAATAACCACAATTATATAATTATATGTAATTAAAAATTGACTTACAGATTCACTATTTACAGTATGTTGTGGACTATCCTCGACAGATCTTGGTTCGGAATCGCTGATATCGCCGTTGGTATGGTGATCCGATTGTGATCTAGTTAGTTCCATTGGCGGCATCCTTTCTAACAACGGCGGCCTCAAATGAGAATATTTACCAAATAACTGCGAATATTCCACGCCTCTTTGCTGTAATTCCACGTGTAGACTCGAACAGAATGAACTGATGATTTGTTGGATTTTACTAGAATCGGAAAATTTAACCAATATACTTTTTCACCACACTTTACATGTACTTACTTGTTGGTACTGTTAAATCTTGTACTCAACTTTGTCAGACTCATGAGGGTATATTGTTTGGTTGTTACTGAATTCTGAGGGGACCACAAGAGCTTTTGATACAGTTCAATCACTTGCTCTTCAGTTGGTGGAAATACTCCATTCTCTTCATCTGGCGTGGCTTGTAATAGGAGATCTCCGAATTCCCCTATCGACCATACGGCTACCTGAGTTAAGGGTTGTCGATTTTGATGATCTTCGGACAGAGCCTTGAATAGTTGTAATGTAACGTACCCTTGTTGACTAATGCTTTCGGATATAAGTTGGATTGTGGAACTTATTACGTCATCTCTGACGTAATTACCGGCCTGAAATTAATGAAATTAATAAATATTAAAAATACAAAGCATTTTTATTAATATTTACTTACCGCCACTAAAACCTTGAGCAACGTATCCAAGTGCCATCTCTTGTTCGGCGAGTACCTTTCGGCCGATAAAACTATCGAACTAGAGCATTGCGCCTTGAATTCCGCATCGGTCTTCTCCAGGAAAGCCAACAGTTCCTTCATCATTGTTCTGATATTTTGAGAATTTACCAAAGCGAACGATAGTTCCATGGCTCTGCGTCTTATCGAAACGTCTGGGTCCTTCAAGCATTCCAAGATTGTCGTTCTATGTCGCTGTACAGCCGAAGTGTCGACGTGAACAGTTCTTAATAGGGTGTTTAAAGCGACGTATCTTATGTTTTTGTCGTTGTTTAGGAGGAATCTACCGAGAATGTTCACAGCGAGAACCTAAAAGAAGGGGCCAAAATAGCGAAAATTCGAGAAATAAATAACTAAAATGTGTTAAATGTAAACACGTAGTTCCCCTTAAAAAATACTTGAAATAGTATGACCCAGTCTTATGAATTGTATGGTCCAGTCTTGTGAACAGTATGGTCCAGTTTTGTGAACAGTATGGTCCAGTTTTGTGGACAGTATGGTCCAGTCTTGTAGACAGTATGGTCGTCTTGTAGATAGTATGACTCAGTCTTGTGGACAGTATGGTCCAGTCTTGTGGACAGTAAAATCCAGTCTTGTAGACAGTATAATCCAGTCTTGTAGACAGTATACCAGTCTTGTAGACAGTATACCAGTCTTGTAGACAGTATACCAGTCTTGTAGACAGTATACCAGTCTTGTAGACAGTATACCAGTCTTGTAGACAGTATACCAGTCTTGTGGATAGTATGACCCAGGCTTGTGGACAGTATGGTCCATTCTTGTGTACAGTATAATCCAGTCTTGTAGACAGTATGGTCCAGTCTTGTGGACAGTATGGCCCAGATTGTGGACAGTATGGTTCAGTCTTGTGGACAGTATAGTCGTCTTATGGATAATATGGCCCAGTCTTGTGGAGAGTAGGGTGCAGTTTGTGAAGAGTATGGTTCAGTCTTGTAAATAATATGGCGCCGTTTGTGGACAGTAAGGTGAAACCTTGTGGATACTATGGTCCAGTCTAATGGATTGTATTGTCCAGTCTTATGAACAGTATGGTGTATAAGCTAAATAAATCTTTGAACTACTCGAATCCGAAATAGAGAAAAAAACAACCAAAACATATTAAATGTCATTACAAACACATCATTCTCCTTAAAAAATACTAGAAAACGTTTTGAAGGTATTAAAACCCTATTTTACCCTAAAGCTAGAATAATTATTATAAAATAGACAAGAATCCGTAGAAAAACGTTAAACTGGTCGTTTTCAGTGTTAAAACGCTAAATAAACTGATAAATATTAAGAAATATTGTATGAATTATAGGCATTCGGTTTAATTTCTGGCACACACAATTTTTTATGTAAAAAGAGAGCAAGTGAACCAAATTTTAAGCTTATTAAATTTTCTAAAAAAAAAAAAAAAAAAAAAAGAATGTTTAATAGAGAATTAATATTACATCCTTTCTCTTTTTGATTTCAAACGATCTTATGAGAATAAGAACTAGATGAGATATATGAATTACTTAATAATTAAGATTTTATAATTCGTGGAAATTGAGTTTTTGCTTTTAAAATAACAAATTACCTAATTAAAGAACAGTTATTGCTCCGGTGACAATATCAAGAAATTTTGTATGAATTATAGGTATGTATTAGGTTCAAGACCTGACACACACATTTTTTTATGTAGAAACAAACAAAAAACAAAATTTTAAGTTTAATAAATTTTCTATAAAAAAGGAAATAATATATATAATATAGAATTAATGTTACATCTTTTCTCTTCTTGACTTCAATCGACATTATGAAAATTAAATTCAAAAAAATTGTATAAGGTTGAGTTTTTGCTTTTAAAATAACAAATTACCTAATTAAAACAATACAAATAGTGCAAAAAACTAAAACAAACACGTAATTCTACTCAAAAAAAATACTAAAAAAAGTATTAAATACCCTATTTTACCGCAAAATTTCTATCTCCATCCGGTGCTACCTGAATTCTTCTGTCGCAAACCACATAAAAAACTGACGCCCGGGATAAATGCAGATTCACTGCGTTATTTGTAAGTACAATTGAAATCTTATATCACGTTTTTATCTAAATTTAGGTCGTACAATAGTAAAACAATTTTGTTAAGGATTAAAAAATTGATACTTACGCGTAAACCACCTTCCGATTTAATATCCATAATTGACAAAACTGTCTCATATAAAATCGTGTTACCAACGTTTTTGCTCGTTTCCGTATTAGTTGCGACCTGAGCTAAAATGTCGTTCATAGCTTCGGAGGCGTCGACATCATTGATACCGAGTACTCGTAAAAGTTTCAATATTTTCACCTAAAGAATTTGTCAAATTTAAAAAAATATACTTCTCTCGAATTTATTATAAAATTTACCTGTAAAAATGGATCGCTGACACCTGATACATCGTGTTCTGGTGAATAACCAGCAAGAATCAGATTCTTTAATATTCTTACTAGGTTTGGCACAATCTAAAAATAGATTTTTTTATGTATAAAGAATAATTTTAAAGTTTATTAAAAGTTACATCCTTTCTCTTGTTGAGTTCAAACGACCTTATAAGAAAAAAAGCGAGATAAGATAAATTCTTCTAAAGTTAAGATTTTAAATTCGTGTAAAGTTGAGTTTTTGGGCTTCTAAAATTACCCAATGTTATTAGAGAACAAATTAACGCCAACAGTGGTGTGATACTTTATTATCACACGTGCGAAAGGCATAATCTAAAAATAGATTTTTTTATGTACAAAAACAAGTGGAACCAGCTTATCGTGAAAAAATAAATAAAATTTGACGTTTATTAAAAGTTACATCCTTTCTCTTTTTGAATTCAAACGATCTTATGAGAATTAAATTTTCTAAAAAAAAATTAATAGAGAATATTACACAATTTCTCTTTTTTACTTCAAACGATCTTATAAGAAGAAAAGCGAGATAAGATAAATTCTTCAACAGTTAAGATTTTAAATTTGTGTAAAGTTGAGTTTTTGAGCTTCTAAAACGACCAAATGTTATTGGAGGACAAATTAACGCCAACAGTGGTGTAATACTTTATTAACACATGTGCGAAAGGCTTAATCGAAAAATATATTTTTTTATGTACAAAAAACAAGTAGAACCAGTTTATCGTGAAAAAAAAATAAAATTTAAAGTATATTAAAAGTTACATCCTTTCTCTTTTTGAATTCAAACGATCTTATGAAAATTAAATTTTCTAAAAAAAAAATGATATTACAACATTTCTTTTTTTGACTTCAAACGACCTTATAAGAAGAAACGCGAGATAAGATAAATTGTCTACAGTTAAGATTTTAAATTCATGTAAAATTGGAGGACAAATTAACGCCAACAGCGGTGTGATGCTTTATGAACACATGTGCGAAAGCATGTCCGATTTAAAATAAATGTGAATAACATATTTACCAAAAAAAAATAATGTTAGATCTCAAAAAGATACAAAGATAAAAACATTCAATTTAGAATGAAATAAATAATATTAAATGAGAATTAAGATATATTTCACCCTTTCTCTTTTTGACTTCAAGCGATCTCACAATTAAGATTTCAAATTCGTGCAGGGAGTTTTTGCATTTAAAATAACTGAATTTTATATGAGAACACAGTCTGATATCTTCTTGTACAGAGTAGGTAGTTTAATTAAACATATAGGGTTAGGCAAAAGAAATGATCGGTTAAAAAAATAACAATACTAACAAAATTAGTCATAAAAACACCTGCAAATAAAAATATTAAAGCGTTAGCATTTTTTAGGATAGGAGAATGATAGATTATCAAAATTTGAGGGTAGGGTATAAAATAGGAGAAATTAGTGATTGAGAATTAAATAATTATTGGCGTGGTCAACGTTAAATAATGTTTCATTGTTTCCAATTTCAAGATATATTACTTTTCTCTTTTTGACTTCAAGCGATCTTATGACAATTAAGAATTCAAATTCGCGCAAGGAGTTTTTGTTATTAAAATAAATAAATATTATATGTTGACACGCTCTGTGAGTCTGATATCTTCTTGTACAGAGCAGGGAAGTTTAACTAAACATACAGGGTTAGGCAAAAGAAATGAACGGTTAAAAAATGGCAATACTAACAAAATTAGTCATAAAAATACCTGCAAATAAAAAAATATTAAAGAGTTAGCATTTTCTGGGATAGGAGAATGACGGATTATTAAAATTTGAGGGTAGGGTATAAAACCGGAGAAATTAGTTATTAAGGACGCAGCAATAACTCTTAAACCAGCGAAAAGGAAGTTTATTACTTGTTATACTTACTTTCTTGAAGTGATTTAATGTGTCTGGACTATTTTCACACATCTCAGTTATTAGCGTCACTCCAGTAATAAGTACACCTAGAAACGTAAATTTTAACAACTATGTGCTTAAAAATTACTAGAAAACGTGTTTAACTATTAAACCCCCCAAAAAAAGATAATTACCATGATTTTTTTCAGAAAGTAAACTCCTGGTAGCTGGTAAAAATATTTCCATTAAGTCAGGTACCCGTTTGATGATTCTGAATGCACATAACGCCGCTTTTTTACGAATATAAGCGTTGGGGGATTTCATTAACCTCTCTATTTCGCCCGCCAAATCCCTGGCCATTTCCGGTGACGCAATTGCGCCTAAAGTGCACAACGCCAAGCCCACGACGAATTGGGTATTAGAATTTAGATCGCTAAAACAATTATATAATTAAGTAAGGAGCGTAGAAAGAGAAAAATATTTGTTACAAAAATAACAAATCAATTGACACAATTTTTTATAACCTGTTATTTTTACTTTATTAAATCTAAATCAAGAACGTTATGACCCCTGTAATATTCATATCTCCATCTGGTACTACTAAAGTAATTTTGACGCAAACCGCCTAAATAAAACTGGCGCCCGAGATAAGTGCAGATTGAGGGCGCCAGACAAGAATTTTTTTTAGCTCTTTGAAGGCGAGTTCCTTATTGATTTTAAATTATGTTTAGGTACTACATTTTTGTTATGAGTAGTTAGGGATTTTTTAATGTCCACCTTATAGTAAAAACAAGTTCATACTTTCACTGTGTTTAAATAAATAAATAATTAAATATATGCATTATTTTATGAATGAATACATATAAGTAGCCAACTATTTATATTTGTAATGGAAATGAGGTAAAAAATAAATGGTAAAGCTAAATAACTATCAGAATAATCTACTGGGGTGCTGATAAAACTTAATTAATTTTTAAATAATGCAATAACTTTCAATAGCTTGCAGTAAAAATGAATGATAAAAACATTAGAGTTTGAACAGTTAGTACTAGACATTCTATTTTAAAAAATGTCTTACTAGAAATAATATGGCCAATAATTAATAGATAATTGTTGAATCAGTTGAAATATGGGTTAAAAAAACCTTTTGAGGATTTTATAATAACCATAACATTAAATGAAGATGTATAAATGATTTAGAAAGTAAGACAATAAAAATCTTAATAAAATGAAATTCAGAAGATATAAATTTACCTACAAGTATATTTTTTTTGATTTAATAGAACATACAAAGAAATTAAATAAAAAAATGTAGATAAACTAATAATGTAATTTCAAAAAACCTCGACTCTAAATAAATGTAAGTAAATAGCACGTGTAAGAATTTAAAATCAATCAATTGCTATTCAACCATAAACGTCAGCAATTAAATTCAAATCACAGAATAGAAGATAAATAATTTATACAAGTAACCATGAGTTAATAGTAAATAATTGATAATGCATTATTAAAACAATTGAAGTGTATACATATTTTTTACCTTGGTGTTATTTTTAAATATATTCATTAGTACATTTCTATAATATTTAGTCAAATATTAAAATGAAATTTACTTACGTTTTAAGACAATTTGTTATCAACAAATGTACATCTTGACGTTCATCCAAAAGTAACATGGCTCCCAAGTAACCGATTCTTTTATCGGTAAATCTGGTACTTGCTATTAATTTTAAACATTCCAATTGGCCAAAATGTGCGGGATATCCTAGCATGTGAATGTACAACAATTTTGCGATATTTCGACACCTAAAAACATAAATTTATACGCTATTTAACGCTCCCCTAAAAAAAGCTTTAAAATATTTAACAGAAATTGGATGTTATTCTATAAAAACCGCGGCAACCATAAGTGGGGTACAGTTTTTCTTAGGCAACCTAATAGCATCTTGTAGATAATTAAATTAGCTTTAATTTAAGCTATAATTCATTTGAATAACTAGTGGAGGTAAGTATACCAACTTATAATTTAATGCTAATATTATGGTAATAGGAACAAGCAAGGTTTTTTATACTTCATTCACTTGCCCCTTCTGTTACGTATCAAACATGTATTTTTCAAACCGCTGCAATCATAATTACGATCAAGTTTTTCTTATCATTTTGTAGAAAATAAAATTAGCTTTATTGACTAACTAATGGGGATACTTATCCTCGCGAACTTATCAGTTTAAAGCTGGTATTTTTGTAATAGTCTAACAAAAAATTGGAAAGCAATATTTTATAGATCATTATCTGACGTATTTTCAAATGACAATTCATTTATTTGTTCCTTCTCCATCACGCATCAAAAACAGATTTTTTTTTAAACCGTGACAACCATAAGTTGTGTTAATTTTTTCTTAGGCAACCCAATAACATCATGTACAGAATAAAAATGCCTTTAAACTATGATTCGTTTGAATTAATATTACAACCTTTCTCTTTTTGACTTCAAACGATCTTATTAGAAGAGGCGCTAGAACAGATATAGCAATTCTTCAATAATTGAAATTCGTTTAAAAATAGTTAATTAAAGCACAATTAGTGCAAAAATAGACAGAATAGAGAAAAACGTATTAAATGACATTCAAGATATGTAATTAAATAATTGAAAACCCTTTTTACTGCAAAATTAGAACAACTGTATTAATATGGATAAGAATCAAAAGAAAACCGTTGAACTACTCATGTTAAGTGTTAAAATGCTAAATAAACTATTAAATTAGTAGTTTCAGATCTTAAAACGCTAAATAAGTGTAAAATAATTAATATTTGTACAAAAATAATCACATGACAAGTCTTACATCATCATAGTTATTACAAAACTGTTACAAGTATGTTATATTAAAGTTATAGTATAGTAAATGCCTGAAAACTAAATTAAAGTGTAAAATATTCTTATTTAAGTAAGTTTTTAAAATGTTTCGGTCTCAATGTTTAACATTGTCAAAGATATTTTGATTTTACAACAATAACGCATTTTTACTTCATGATTTAATTAGTTTTTAACCCATAATCAGGCTTTTTAATAGATAATTAATATTATACCCTTCCTCTTTTTGACTTCAAACAATCTTATAAGATGAGCGAAATCAGATATATAAATTCTTCAAACGTTGAGATTTTGAGTCTTAAAACGCTAAATAATTAAAATTCGTTAAGGAATAATCAAAAATAACTAATTAAAGCACAAATAATGCAGAAATAGATTTGACAGATTTAAATAATTTTACTGTTCTTCCTATTAATAATAGTAACTTGTGCTCTATAGATTTGACAGATTTAAATAGTTTAACTCCTCTTCCTTTTGATAATAGTAACTTGGGTTCCATAGATTTGACAGGTTTAAATAATTTAACTGTTCCTCCTTTTGATAATGTATCTATCACAGTGCGAAATTAAGTGATATTTTGATTGATACTGGATTAAAAAATATTGTTACAGAATGCACAAGACCAAATAGAAGTGGTGGAGGTACACTAATAGATTTAGTTATAACAAATAATGAGTCGGTTTCAGCTGAGGTTATCAAAACACCAAGAATTTCAGATCATTTTATGCTTTTAACAAATGTGCTATTAAATAGTGATGGGCGATCTATTTTTGAAATTGAAAGAATCGGTAAGGACTTAAATTTTGATTTAATTAATAACAAACTTTCAACATTAGCATGGAACTATCATATTTATGACATTAATGCAAAATATGATAATTTTGTAATAAATATTTTAAATGTATTAGATTTTGTAGCGCTAAAAATGTAAAAGCTACAAGGTACAGAGACCTTGCATATAAAAATTATTCACAAGAAAAAGCAGAAAATAATTGGAATGCATAGAAATGGGGCCGTTAACGTAATTAGAACAGAAAAAGTAAACACATAAAGAAAAATAATTACGAAAGTAGGGGAAATTCAAAGGAAATGTGGAAATATCTTGAATGTCTGATTCCAAAAAAAAAATAAGTTGAATAACTTAATTGAACTTGAACTAGAAAATAATGGTATTATAAAAAATAATTTTGATATGCCAAATGCTCTTAATAAATTTTACATAGACAGTATCCAATCGATTGCTAGTATGATTGATAAAAAAATTGAAAAGTATGGGTATAGTAGAGCAAGCATTGGAGTGGTGTGTGGATTATCTAAGTAAGAGGAAACAAAAAGTTAAAAGTAAATAACATTTTGTCAGAGGAAATTAACTATATCAGAGGTGTTCTGCAGGGTCCCCTGTTGTTTTTAGTGTATATCAATGACATTGATGATTTCAAGAGTTAATGTGACATTCACCTGTTTGCTAATGATGCCCTAATATAGTTTTCTTGTAAGGATTCAGATAACTTGGTAAGAGTTGTTAATGAAACCCTGCAACATGTTTATAAATGGTGTTGCAATAATTTGTTGAACATTAACACAAATAAAACAAAATGTATGCTGATAAGTAGCAACTATAACTATACACAGTTTGTTGATAAATAATATAACAACAATTGGAGGAAATTCTATACAGTTAGTAGAAAAATTCAAATACTTAGGGGTAATGATTGACAAGCAGATGAGATTCATAGATCATACCAACACTGTTATCAAAACTATTGCATTTAATTTAAATTTCCTATTTGGCTTATCACAGTGGACTAAATGTATTATATATAATACTTAAATTATTGCTTTACAATACTCTTTTTACTAAATCAAAATGAGTTGAACCGACTACAGAAGCTGCAGAATAGGGCTATGTGAATATTATCCTGTTCAAAATATACTTCCATTAATCTAATGCTTGAAACTTTGAGGTGGATGCCAATCAAAAGTCTCTTATTACAGAATTCTTTAATTTTTATTTACAAAATCAAACATGGGTTACTTCCAATGTACCTAAAAGAGAAGCTTAATTATCACTCTAATGTGCACAATTATCCAACACGGAACAGAAATAACTTTTATATTGAAACAGTTGTTAAGCCTGCAACACAACATTCATTATTTTTTAAAGGTCTAAATCAATATAACGCACTTCCAGAGAAAATTAAATCAGTAACGTCTGCAACTACATTTAAAGTCAAAGTGACAGATTTCTTAATTGATGAATATTTATCCAGAAACAGTAAAAACCTATTATGTATCTAAATTATCTATATTTTGACTTATATGTATATTTTTACTAAATTTGTATATTGTGATATTAGCAAACTAGCTAAATAAAGGAAATAATAATAATAATATTGTTGAAAAGTAAATTGTGTTCATTTTAAATAAATGAAAAAGTTTGGATTCAGTTTCATTTTAGTCTTACAAAAATTAATTTAAATATATTTGTTTGATATATTTTTGTTTTCTTGAAATACTATTATTACATGTGACAATAATGATATTGAGATATTTTTTATGACCATTTACATAAATATCTCCCTATACCAACTTATAATCTTATTAAAAAATTGATATTCATGATGATAGAAAAATGTCAACATCCATAAATCCTTCTAAAATATTTTGATGTGAATTTTAAAATAATTTTTTAGGTTGAATATGTATATTAATTCATAGTTAAAGATATGATTTAAGTAACTGTCTATAATTAGAACATTAGTTATTTTTATATATAAGTGAGTTTTTAAAATGTTTCAGTCTCAATGTATAACTTTGTCAAAGAGAATGTTATTTTTCAACAATGTGCACTGACAGGCACATAATAGGTTATAATATGGCAACACTGTAAGCCTGGTGGTTTGATAGGGTCAATGATATAGACAGTTATATAGATATTTTTGCTAAACTGATTTAAATTAGCCAGGCAATATGGCTGCTCGCAAATGACCGGCTTTAAGCAATCTATATAACTATATAGGTATCATTGACCCTGTTAATAACAACTTGTCCACAGGGACATTGGGACAGGTCCTTGGAATGCCTAATAGTGAAAGGATTCTAAAAGGTTAAAACAGACAAAAAATTACATTTTATTATAATATAAATGAAAACAACAAGTGATATATAATTTTACAAATGTAATATCAGTTAAAACATTATAAAAAGTAAGTTACTTCAATACACTTGTGCTAAAACTTCAAAATTACCACCTCAGAATAGTAGGATGAAACCAGCAGTCAACATGTTAAGATGTAATGCAAGATGAAGAAGTAAAAACTATAAGGGAAAAAATATGCAGAAAACTACTGGTATAATTTTGTAGTGGAAATCCCAAAGGAATGTGGACTAAATAGACTAAATTTGTACAAAATTAAAACCAAAAACAACACCATAGGGTATATTAAGGTTCTGATTACATAGATAATATAATTAACTATGTACCATTAAAATAGCAGTTTTTAAACGACTTACCTCCATACTGAATCCTCCTCTCGAAAGGTAGATCGAATATAGGCACATTCCTTATTTACCACACTTCTTTCTTCTGCAGCAGTTCTTGCAGCCCTAATTTGTCGAATTAAATCACGTAAACGCATCGGAGTCGGCATTCGAACTAGAAAATTAAGCATTATTATAACACAAGCAGTTTTGTCAAATAAAATTTGAAACTATACCTCTTTCGATAGCCTCATTAACGACTTGCTTAATTGTAGCCATGTTAAAGGCGGGATTAAATCTAAAATGAATGGAAATTAGATGACAAAACTGGATTAGTTTTTAATGAAAAATATTACCCGTGCTCTGAAGCATTCATGGTTGATTTTTATTTGGCTTGTCACAATAGGATAAAATTCAGGTTAAACAGTCTGTTAATATCACACACAAGAAAACTTTATTGAATGTCCATTTCAATTTAAACTACTGATTAAGTTAGATATTAAACACTTAAATGAACTAAAATGATTAAGTTAATATTTAGCAAATAAAATATGAGCTGTACAAATTCACCTGTTTTTTAACACCTTGAAATTTGACAGATGACATTAAAAAATAGTCTGAAAACACGAATTTCACAAACCAATTACTTGAAATATTATTTAAAACCATTGAATAGCTCGTTGAAACTTAAAATACCCTTTAAAAATTAATATAAACAATATTATTGTTTTTTAAACCATCCCACTAATTTGACATTCGGTACTGGCAATATGGCCGGCACTGTGACGTCAAACCTAGAATGATGTGGACAATGATGACGTATTTGCATGTTGAGTTGCACCGTGGACCAAGAGCACTCAAAAGTGGACAAAATTTCAAATTCTAATGTAGGTATAGAAACATTTTAGTTCATGAACCCATGTCCGAAAATGTCTCCTTAAGACTTTTTAAGTCAGTTATGTGAAAAAATGTGTTTGAATAGAAGTTGATTAAAGCATATAAATAAAAATGCTTTAATTAACACGTTGCATGCTAAATACGGTGCTGAAGAGTATCTTCTGAAAACATAGTCATAGCTGTGATTGATTTCTTGTTGGCAGAATACATTTGGAAAAATTTTGGTAAATTTTGTCTTTTTTAACGCGTGACGCTCATAAGCGTCGTTAGCACTGGACCCTTAAGGTTTCTTCCATATCTAAGTGACGCACATGTGAGTAATTATTGCAGAAATTGCAGAAAGTAATTAATGTCAAAAGAAACAATTAGTGGAAATTTGAATAGAAAATTTTATTACAAAGAATATGATAATTACAAGTTCTGATCATTATGGAACTGTACAAAATAATTTCCAACACAAAATGCGGGTTTTCCAGGACACATGCTGTGCTCAAATATGGTGTCTCTTTTTAAATTATTCTTTGAACATTTTTTTTCTTTATCCGACGTCTATTAACATTTAAAATTTTTGAAATGTTATGTTTGCTTGATGTTCGGTGTTGTAGCTTGTTTTTTGGAGTAACCAATAATGTTTCACGGTTTTGTAAAAGATATCTAAAAATTTCTAAACAATATTCATATAAATTAATTTTTTCTACCTGTGTATGGAGTGTAATTTTATCTCTCCACTTTTCTACTAAAATGCCATCTTTGTATTAACCTACTGTCTGTCCTTTTCTAAAAACTGCTTGATAAATAGGGGGTAACAATTAATTTCCTCTTCAAACTTTTCCAAAAAGTAAACTTTTATACGCAAGGGTAATTATGCCAAACATAAGATATAGATAGGTATCTTAAAAACTCACATGTGCGTCATCAGCATTTGACTGTAGCATTATTCTAACGCTCATAGGCATGATTAGCATGCAACGTCCTAACACTCGATCAAAACATATTTCTTCACATAACTGACTTAAAACGTTAGGGTCAGAAATGTGACGAATTCTCAAAAAAATAGATTCGAAATTCGATTCACGCGATGTTTCGAATCACAGATTTTATTCGAATCCTTTTTACTAAATAAAAAGGATTTAAAAATTATTTTTTTTTTTTTTTTGAACACTCATTGTTATACCATATGTATTATACAGGGTGTTTCATAATATATGCGCAGGACTTCAGGACGTGATAGCTCGTCCAAAAATATGAAAAAACGTTTCTATTAACTTACCCTCTAAAATGCACCATTTTCGAGATACAGGGTGTTGAAATTGAAAAAAAAAAATCTACGCCACTGGAAAAAGTACGGTTTAGAGACGCCCATTTAAACCGCCAATGTTTTCTACACAAAAAAGGTACTCTTGGTCATACGCTCTAAAGTCGACCGTTTTCGAGAAAAATCAAATTTTAATGTTGAAATACATGGTCATATATACTCGACCAAGAGTACCTTTTTGTGTAGAAAACATTGGCGGTTCAAATGGGCGTCTCAAAGCCGTACTATTTTAAGAAAGTAGCCTATAATGATGTAAAATCGTTATAGGTAACAAGCTTCGTTTATTTTCAACGTTGATTTTTGTCCAGTTTGAAATGCCTCTAGATCCACTGTGCTGTGTTCGAATTAACCTATTGTTAGTACATTAATTGAAGTGGGAAAAAGAAAAACCGTTAGTGGTGGAAAATTATTTTTAAAAAGTGGTCAACAGTATACTGATTTTAACTAGTAAAAATCGTTATAATAAATAAATTAGTTGTTTTAAAATACGTTTATTAAGTAATATTGTTAGCGATAGATGAGACTGATAAACAAATTTGTTCTATTTACATATTTCTAATGATTTTTTTCTTCTTACCTTCGATTAGCTTCTGGAGGTAAAACACTCCAATCTGATTCGTAGTAAGGGTACATTATTATTTATTTGTAGTAAAAATTTAATCACTTTTCAATTTCACTAGAGGATTATAAAAAAAATTCATGTCGCCCAAAGTAGTTAGGTATACACCTATTATAAGCTTTTATTCTTGATAATAATAAATACAGAGATAAGAAAGTTACACACATATTTCATTATCAATTTATCAGAGTACGGCGTTTAGGTTTTATTGCAGGAATCGTTGCCTATTTTTATTCTAAATGTTGGAAAATATGAGCAAGGTATTAATCACCTTTTAAAACACTGTTAGTTGTAATTGCGCATACTAATAACTGCGTGTTATAACTAGGTATCTAAGTTAAAAAATAAATTAGTGTAACATAATATAGTTTTTTAAGAAATTTATTGTTTTCTAATATTTGTAATATTTATCTTATAAAATCTACAAAAAATCTGGAAATCGATTATGTGTAGGTACCTATAGCGTGATTCTACTAAAATATATCTGTTAATTTATTTCTCTATTACCATAAAAAAGAAGACATGTATTTACATTATATAGATAAGATCAGCATTTCCGACAATAGGTATATATTATTATGTATTTATTAGTTATATGTATAATCTACATTTTTTTAAAAGAATTTACCTACTCGCTTCTTTGAGAAAATTTCGTACAGTATGTTCCAAAATTATAGGTACATTTTTTATCCAGTAAACATTGAAGTGCTAAACACATGCTCTTTACGTGCGACCGCGCATATTTTTTTAAGTATATACATTCTATGAACGTGTAATAAAGGATATGCTTTCGGAACATATCCTAGAGTATTATTTTTTTATTTTATAATCTTATAAATTCAGTTTTTCTTGATGTTTTTTCATAAAGATATATAAGAATCCTATACATAAGTCGAATTTTTTTTCAAAATAGAAGCATCTAGTTATTTGGAAGGAAATAAAAAATTGAGTTGATTTTTGCTGTAAAAAATGACTCGCACATGCACTAAACATAAAAATAACAAAACAAGTGGTACGGTCATTTAAAGGTAAGAACAGTAGATTCTGAGTATTTCAGATTTTTATCTGGCAGTCAACACGTTTATTATATAACCTGAATAATGCAATTTTTGAAAATTTCAAAACTTCAAGCAATGTTTTTTTCTGCAAAGAGTGGGCTGCTCAGTTTGACTTGTGGCTGTATTTTATCTATGATATATACACTTAATTTCTGAGGAACATAAGCTGCTATGTCTAAGCAGTTAATACGCTAGAGTCGATTGAAATTCACGAAAAATGATCAAAAAACACTCATTTTCAGCAAGCTATTCCGTCGATATCTACAGTAGCGAAATATGATAAATCCAATACACACAATTCACTGCCCGGGCAAGAACGTGATAAACGCGAGTCAGTCACGCTACTGTCTCTCATTTATATTTATATCTATATCAATGCAAAAAAGTATTGCACGTACATGCCCTTATAAGTAAAAAAATCTTTAAATAAAGATTATAATCACTCGATTTAACAACGATTATATAATAATAATTATTATTATTTATAACATACTGTTACAAGAAAATAATAAATATTATACTTTTGTCTCACCAATCAGGTTCGCATCGTTAGTCCATTCAAGTAATATAAATATCTAGTAAGCAAGCTTGTCATTTATGATGTCGTCATTGCTTTTGTAATAGTAACTGTAAATTATTGAGCTGTCACAATTTATTAATTCCTAATATAATCTGTTAAATAAAACTTTTGGTATCGAGACTATAATCACATAAGTTATAATTTTTGACAATGTGTGACACTCCATGGACATTTGTGTGTTAAACAAACATTTTATTAAATAGTAATAAAATTTTGTCAACAGAAAATAAAATTACCTCTCTCAGTGTGGACAATATTTAATATTCTCTAGTGCTGGATTGATTTTGTAATAGAAAATGTCATTTCTCGTAATATATATAATCTGAATTAAATAGAAGGTGAAATTTTATTTGTTTCATTACCTCCCCCCATAGAATCTGAATGAGATTTGGCGAGATTTTGCCATCCCCAATTTTCAGCACACGTAATTTTAGATGTTTATAAGTGTTTTTGAAATTTAGGTGTTTTTCTTTTATGATTTGATCCTTTAAAAAATGCACGCTTCCTTCTGTTCGATTGAAACAAGTTTTGTAGCTAATAGGTCTTTTCCTTTGCATCGAAAGTGTAGCACTGAGCTACGTCACTTCTGAAAATATCGTTCCATCCATACAATTTGTATATATGAAACGATATTTTCAGAATTGGTGTAGCCCAGTGCTACACTTTCGATGCAAAGGAAAAGACCTAATATGTGTTAGTAACGTATTTATAAAATATAAAAAATGTCATTATACCACTTTAAAATAAATTTGAATTAAGCGAAATAATGTACCTATAAGTATTATACTTATTTATACCTCTGAATATGTTATATTTAATTAAATAAAGCATTATTAAAGTAAAATACGATGAATGAGTCATTGTTTTTAACATTTTATATTCTTATGATTCATATAATACACCAATTTTGTGCTGGTTCTACAGATAATCAGGTAAAATTTCAAATAAAAAAGCCGAGATGAAAAAAATATTTTATCTATTTATAAATCACATTCAGGTTATTATTAAAAGTTATTATCTTATCTACTAAACATATTAAAAATATTTACAGAGGTATAGGAGATATATCAGCAAATAAGAAAAAACAGGTCAACTTAAAAAGTAACATTTTTTTACCACAAATTGTTACATGTGTACATTGGATAGTAATGGTATTTATTTTACAAAACAAATAGAAATTCCGAATTAACTCATATCCGATATCTCCAAAACGACAATATCTGGTATTAACCAGTCAAATATTAAATATATCTACAAAAATATGAAGTGAATAAAAAGGCGGATAAACAACGTTACCATGGTGTAACGATTTGTATTTGTTATTTGTGTCCAGTAGTTTGAAATTTTTAAGGTACCATTTGGGAACGCGCGATATACAACAGACGACAACAGAAGCGACGGCGAAGGAGACAGATGTATTTACGTTACGCTTCACTCTTTGGTCTCTCGCATTGATCGCGTCTTGCGAAATGTGTTTCATATAATTACATGTGTTCAGACGCAAAGAGACCGTTTTTGGTCTCCTTCGACGTCGCTTCTGCTGTCGTATGTCGCGCGTTCACAGATGGTACGTTTAAATGTAAAATACTGCCTCTCAAATACAAATAGCGATCGAAACTTCTTTTATCACAACATATTTCATTTAAGAAGGTAATCATTATTGAAAATGCTACTCCTGAAAATAAGAAAAAATCTAAATCGTCTATACGGAAACAATTTAGTACTTCTTTTTAAATACTTAACGAAGTTTTTATTTGAAAATTGAACTGACAGTTGAAGGTTTGACAAGGATATTAATGGATTGTGGTTTTAATATGAATAAAAACCCCATTAACGATTGTAAAAACGATGTGGAATATAACAAATAATTTGATATAAAGTTTTATGTTCATTTTCATTCCCTTCGCTGATTATATATTTAAGAAAGCCCTTGATGCACGCAGGCGTTGATACAAGGGGAGATAATATGATAATTACCCCCACACATTCTCTCCTTAAATAAATACTATTAAATTTTAACCTCAAAATTATACGAAAAACTAGAAAAAATAAGATGCCGGCGACCAATAAAACTATTTACCCCTCAAAAAATCTTCCCAGATCCGCACCTGGATTCACGTAATTCAAGGAGTAAAACGTAGAGAAAATTCTGTAAAGAGCAGGGAACACTTGAATTTTGATCGGGCGAAAGCAAGCAAGTAGGCGTTTGGGCCGGTAAAGATATTTTTTATTTTGTCCTTTAATAAATTATGTTTTAAAAGTTATTTAGTTTAGATTTTTCGAGATATTTAATAATAAAACATTTTAAAGCCTTGTTAACACGTGTTTTGTGAAGTAGGTGTTATAGTATACAGGGTGATAAATCATTTAAAAACAATTTTTAAGTTAATTCGTTTAACGTCTGACAGTGACATTAAACAAACGTTAAATTGTCAAAATGACATTAATAGGGAATGAAAATACCCCGATGGGTCTTTTAAAAACGTTTTTTCGCTGCCTATAAATTAGCTTGGCAAGAAGGCGAAACATTTTTTCAAGTTTCATTTTTTTAGATTGAAGCATCAAGAAGATTTTTATTTTTATTAAGCTTCAACCATTATGATATTCAATTTTAAATTATATATCACCCACTTAAATTGTATTTTCATAGAAATTTACAATGAGATTATCAAACTGGAAAATAAAATTTAATGGAGCAGAAATGAAGATAAAGACACCAGATAACTTAAAAAATAACCCATAAAAACAATTGAGTAGGTATGGACAGGAAAGAAGATGGAACATGTGAGAAAGAGAGTAATTTGTGATTAGTTTTTGAGAACGTGACGGATTGTAACTATTAAATAAGCGCATATAGGTATTGATTTTTCTGTTAGAATTCCGTCTAATTCGATCTAAAATCCTATTCTCTGGTCCTACCAAAAATTTATCCCTGATTCATATACTATTTTGTTGGAAATTAAGAAACAAATTCAATGCCGTAAAACGCATCTTCCTATCTCTACCGGCTGCCGAGATATTTAACAGAAACCCTGATTTTTCTGTTAAAATTTCCTCAAATCCGATCTAAAATCCTATTCTCTGTCCCTACGAACAATTCAACCGTGATTTATATACCATTTTGTAGGGCTAACTATCTCGAACAATTGCCGAGATATTTAAATTACTCAAAAACTATTTTGCGCCATTAGATATGCTGCAGGTGTTCATAGAATGTTTTTCTTTGAACTTTGAAATACATTAAACTGCATTCTTGCATTTGCCAGAGTTGGCTTTGATTTAAACTTATTCTTATGTAATTGAAATTACATTTTTAAATTGAAGCAAAAAAATATGGAATGAGGAACAAAATGGTGCAAAAAATATAATTAAAAAAGATACAACAAATAAATAAGAGTCAGTGAGCAAGGAAAGTGAAAATAAGTTGAAGAATAATGATTAAAATCGAACATCTAAAAGAAGAAAAATTAATATTGCCCAAAGTGAATATTCAATTTATATAAATAGTTAAATAAAAAAACTCATTCATCAAATTCCTATATGTTTTGTATCACAAATAATTATAATTTTCTATAATGGAATGAAAATAGAAAAATTATGCATGTTTAACATTTAAATGAATTTGGAAAATTTCTAAAAAATGTATTTTCCAAATATAATTCAACAACAAATATTTTCTATAAAAACAGAAAAGTGTCCACCTTCTGTAATGTATTAATAATTTTTTAATAAAAATTTAATGAAACCTAAGAATAATAACAGAAAAAGTAATATTTAAATTAAATTTACTATAGTTAATCCAGTCTGTGTCGTAGATAAATTACATTTCTTCTTGATTTCTAGGAGGCCTCAAATACGCATTTCTTTTTATACAGTCCACTAACCACCTAATTCCTTCATCTACACCATCACTAAAATCAAAAAACATTTTTTTTATCACCTGCTTGAATTTTTTATAATTGTGCCTTACCCTGTCAATGCTGAAATTGGCATCACCATACAATCCCTCTTACCAATCAAATGAGAATTTTTATTAAATATTGGTTTAACTTCTCTTACACCCATACATTCAGGTATATCTTGTTTATTAGCTAATACTAGTAGAGGTATTCCTTTTAAATTTTCGCTAGCTATCATCTTATCTGCAGCAATAAAAATTAGAGCATAGTATCACACCGAAACATTACTAAAAATTTTACACATACCGAAGATATCTTTGGATTCATCCATTCTTTCTCTATCTGATGAATCGACAATATAGATTATTGCATGCGATTCCTCATAATACTAAAAATAAATAAAATAATGTCTAACTGGACATATATGAATGTATTTTGTATTAATTGGACATCTTGGTAATGACAAATAGAAGATAAAGAACTGAAAAATACTTTGGATTGAAATGTAGAAGTGCCAATAACTGAGAAAGATGACAGCTGCTCTAAGAAAAAGGTGAAAATTTTGGTTAACTAGCTTGTAAATTAATAAATAAGGAAATATAAGAAGATGAGGAGAAAGAACATTTGCTGATAATTATTAGTAGGATAAATAGGTACTCAGGAAATAATAAAGCAATTTGACAATGATTTAGTCATTCTTTAAACAAATTTATTGAGAAAAATAGACATCAGGAAGTTGTTATTGATGTAAAATTGTTAAAAACAGAAGAAATACAAATATTTGTATGGCCTAAGGATTTTAAATCATTGTTATTGTCTGTAGGCAATACTATCTGATGAAAAATAATTTTTAATATTAAATTACCATTACTAAACCTTCTAATATTGAATCACCTACTAGAAAATGTTATTTGTCAATTTTAAATGATAGAAATTTGGATGGGAAATGAAAAAACATCAAGAGGTGATATTAAAGGAACAGGTGTTAATGTTGCCATTCTTTTCTTCATAACTGAAAAGAAATTCCCTTAAAAGGTCCAAAATGCCCTTATTGTTTATTATAACATAAATTTCTAGCAACATGAAAAAAAAAGTATTTTGGAACACAATTTAAAGTTTTATTGAACAAAATGAACAAAGCAATTTTTAAATAAATTTATTGAAAAAATAGGTATTATGAATTTGCCATGGCTGTAAAATGATTTAAAACAGAAGTAATACAAATATAAGACAATATTTGTCTGCCTAAGGATTTTAAATCATTTTTCTGTCTATAGGCAATATTACCTTATAAAAAATGATAAACAACTAGAAAATATAATTTTCCAATTTAAAATTATAGAAATTTAGATAAATAATATTACACATTGTATTGTAGAAAAGCATATAGAGACACTTAATTTAACTCTAATTTTGATTATCGAACACCCAAAATAAAGTAGAACATCTGTTTATATTTTGAAATACAATATTTAAGATAACTTTTCAAATATAAATTATAATACTAAAGGGGTTCACTAACCTTGTCCCATAGAGATTGCAATTCATTTTGCCCTCCTAAGTCCCAAAAGTTTAGCCTTATTCCAGCCACATCTACCTTGCCAATATTGAGTCCAACAGTTGTTGTAATTTTTGTGGGATGTATTCCACTATAGTTCTTTGTGAGTTTCGTTTTTGCAGCCTCTAAGTAAGTCTGAAATATTTAATATAATAATAATTGTAAATTAAATAATATAAACAAACCGTTTTTCCTGCATTATCAAGGCCCAATATTAAAACACAGAATTCGTCTTTTTGTACCATATGTTTGTAAAAACCATAAACCAAAGAATACATTTTTTAACCAGATTTTTTCATACAAATCACATTTTTTTACCATTGATATAAAAAATAGCTGATTTGTTGTTTTTATTTGATTTGTAAACACGTCATATTCAAAATGTCAATATCAATTGTCAAATAATAGGATCTATATCTATACCGGTGCTTGAAACCAGCTCAATTTTAAAATTTATAGAAATTTAAGAAACATGTTTTATTTCTATAATTTATTACATCACATGTGACAAAAATATGAAAATGACTCCATTAATTTTTTATATTGTTAATTAACAAAGATATTAAAAACGTACTTTTTAGGAATTCGTAAAACTGGTTGCGTATATAGTAGGAAACAAAAATCACTATTACAAGCCTCACCAAGGCAAGCGACTGGGGACGCTATTTGTATCGCAAAATAATATTAAAAAAGAAAACTTAAAATTATCATCCCGGGAATGTCGGGTTTTACTCTATTATGGTTTCATCTCTTATCAAAGTTTATATCTCATATCTATGATGTTTACATATATTTTCAAAGTTGTATTACATATTGCCATTTCATAAAGTATTATTTCTGAAACGAGACTAGTCTAAAATTTTTTAAATCTCATGGTAGGATTCTGGGAAATATCCTATAAGCTACAGAATCTGTAAAATATAGTAACGTAATGTAACTTTTTACAGATTTTGGCTTACAGGTCTTATAGATTGTCTTAGAATTGACCCATTAGTATTATTTGACTATAAGGCACATACTTTTATTACTATATATAAAGAGACGTCCGACGACACGCCCAACATAGGGTGTAGTCATTTTAATGCAATTACTACTAGGTTAGGCAACACATTTTTCCAAAATGTTAAACTGGTATCCTACATCTTGATAATTTGAGATTTTAAATGAAGGCAACAAATGTAGAAGAATCGTTTATTTATTTTAAATAATATACAAGAAACTTCTTTAAAGTAAAGTTATAATTCCATGTTGAAATAGAGGTGAGTGGTTTTAAATTATTTCTAAAGCTGTGTCTAACATGTACCTGGACCAGTGCAGTACTTTTGCTTCTCAGAAATTTCCATTTATCCGAAATTGTTACACAGTTTACTGTATCAAATAAAAAAATTAAATATTACAGGTCATTTTCAAACTGTTCCAGATATCCTATTTAGCAGAAGGAGCTATTTTCTTAGGACCAATTCCACCGTTGTGTTAAACGAAGTTTAAAATGACATTTTTACATTAACAATGTCATTTTAATCTCCGTTTAACACAACGGTGGAATCGGTCCTTAGTGAGGCTGTGGGTTACCTCTACTTTCAGGTGTCTAGATGAGCCACAGGTAGTAAACCTGAAATAAATAAAAACAATTATTATAATATAAATGTTCCAAAAAATTAAACAATTCTACTTACATGATTATTTATATTATTTCGTTTGATTTTAATACTGCTCCTATCTGTTGAAGTAAATGGTTCGATTTTCTTGGTATTTGTCTTCTACAAAAAATTATTTAATGATTTATCACATACCTTTTTACATAAGAGCAATAAGCATTTTCCTCAAAATGCTGAGAACAGACATAACACAGTTTAGCTAAAAATAATTTACTAAACAATTTGAATAATGGTTTGTAAACACTGTTCAAGTTAAGTGCTCGAAATTCTTAGGAAATGTGAAAAATAAAAAGCATTTAGAATACAATAGGAACATAATTAAAGAAGTTACTGTTACTTACAAATGGAAAGATTTAACATAAAATCAAGTAAAGAAAGGTTTTCAAGATATTCATTATTTGTTTAATGATTTTGTAAAGTGTAGGTTCGTAAATAATTGACTTTGGGTAAATATTAGGCATAACCACTAAAACTATTGCGGCAATAAGATGTAGGCAACACGTAATAAGTGTTCGAAATGGCGGAGTTTTCTATCTCCTTTTAAAAGGTACTTAGAAAGCTGCACAGTGCGACCATTTTCCGTATAGTAAGAGAAAATCGAAGTATGTGCTATAAGGAAACTCAATTTTACAACGCAACAAAAATGTTTTCAAATACATATTTGGGCCAGAACGGTTCTGTTCAGTAAGTGTTTGGAAAAGCAATTCGTAAAACTGGTTGCGTATATAGTAGGAAACAAAAATCACTACCGCGATGCTAGCGCCATCAACTTTTAGTTGAACATCTGTAAATTTAAACTGAATGACCAATGAAAACGAGTTTAAAAGGTGAAATGAAGTTATTTTAAGACATTACAATTACAAATGACCGAAATAAGTTCCACTCATTCAAAAAAGAGGATGTTACTGTACGTTAATAAAATACTTTTAATTCCCGTGAATAATGGTTTAAGTCACAATTAAATTAAAACCTTGTAATAAACAGACATAATAAACAGGTGTTATTTGTTGTGAATGAGAAAAAATTGTTTACCTAGAGAATGCGTGTTTAATCAGAGTTTTAATCTTTTCAAAAATGTTGATAATGTGATTTGAACATTTCTGAATTATTTATGTATAAAATTCGGATAAAATGGTATCACTGAGGTGTAAAAAAGCATTTTGCGTTGGATATTCCGGATTACTTTTCGTAAGTACTTTCATTTAATGTTATTTTTGTTGATCAATCGAAATTGAATTGCTTTTAGGGCTCAGGAATATTATTAATCGTGCTTTCGTCGATATTATTGTATAGGATTTTCCACCACTTTGATTTTATCCCTGGCAGTACAACAGGTCCATTGATATTATTAATAATATTAGGAATTTTACACTTATTATTAACATGGTTAGGCGTAAAAGGACCAACGCGGGAGCACAATTTCCACATAATATTGGTAGGAAATGCTTTATCGAATTAACCTTGATTGATTTTATCCATTAATTATTTTTCTAGTTCATGTTTTTCACTTTTATTCTACTAATTGGTGAATTTACCATCGGCGTTTGGTCGATGGTTTTATGGGATTCAGTTGCAGTGCCTTCTACCGATTTAATGACTCAAAGTTTTAACGAAATTATGAAGGAACAAGTTTACAGCAAATCTTGGTCTAAAGTACAAGCTGAGGTGAGTTTAATTATGCATGATAGGAAAGTTTAACGTCAAGGCAGCGTGGCCGAGCGGTCTAAGGCGCTGGTTTTAGGCACCAGTCCGAAAGGGCGTGGGTTCGAATCCCACCGCTGTCAATTTTTTTTTTTTATTATTTTAATTTGTGATATAAAATTAAAAATACAAATTGTCAAAAAATGAGATTTAAAATGGTTTAGTATGATTTGATAATTTTCTGAGTTTAGTGAAATATACCTATTTAATGCCACATATAGGTAATAATGTTTTATTTTTTTCTTTGAATTATATGTAGTTAAATTAAATAACTTTTTATTGTAAGTAAATATCGATCTTTTTTGAGTTATGTCGTTTTTTTTATTGTGACTATGAACAAATTTTGATCTAGTGACTGACATCAATAAATCATTATCTGTGTTTGTCATATAAATATTAAATAGAAAAAATCCAGGAAACGTTAAAAATATTAAAATTATTCTAAATAACAATAATAATAAAACATTAATTGCCTATTAATTGTTATTAATAAAAGTTGGTGTTAAACTTTTTGATAAGATTACTTTTTGTTTTGTTTTATTGTACTGTGTTGTCTGTTTCAAAGTGTTGCAACTCGAAATATGACGTTATAACAGAAACATTTTAGACAATGTTACAGAGCAAAACTGACGCAAGTCAAAAAAATTACACTTTTGATGCGTGAAAAATGGACAATTCGAGAAATTTTAATAACAACAGTATTGACCTCTATCTAATAATTGCAAAAATGAACTTGTGGCACTTTTAGAAATGAAAAGTATGTTTTTATTAGGTGTGCCGTTATAAAACAAAAACTGGTGTTTATTTACATTTAAGGACATTTATTATAAGTTTGTTTTAAAATGAAATAACCTATTAAATGATTTAAATAAAATTAAAATCATTATTCAACCAGATATAAAACTTTTGAGGGCACAGATTTTTAAGTAAAATCATACAGGGTGAGTGAAACAATATTGTATAACAGTTTTAGTTGCAATAAAAAAAAATATATTTTCTACTTTTATTTCATGGTAACCATGCACTAATATATTTTATGTACGCCTGTGAGATAAGAACTTCTTATCCCACTCATTTTGCGTGAGATAAGTTTATTAACGCACGCGTTTTTCTTATTTCACTGCTTTTCAATCAATCAAATAAAAAAGTCAAAATCTATTTAAATTTAATAACAAATTACTGTCACTACCTAAAGTAACAAGTAACTATATTTAAAGCTTCTTCTTCAATATCAGATGGCAAACTTTCCGAATCACTCATTTTATTATTAGAAAATATAAAAATTTGTTAAAAATTAATTATTTTTGACTTATTGTTTATGACAATATTATCGTTGCTAAGAAAACAAAACGTTTTTATTAAATTGTCAACATTTCGATATTTCGCCAATCGACATGTAGGCATTGGTGGAGAACAATATTAGACAAAAATTATAATTACTGTTTATTTTTACATTTAGAGTCGTAGATAAAAATTTGTACAATATACTTGTGATAACGCTCTATTAACGTACTTCTGCGATTGCAAATTTCGCATGCGTACGTTAATAATGCTCTTATCCCACTTATACAGTGAGCATCATAAGTCTTACCCCCCTAACTCGTTACTGGAGTCTTGTTAGGAAAATCGCCGAGACAGATCGATTTTTGATTTCTACAATGTACATTTTTGTATAAATAGTTTACCCTTAATTTCATCCCTTGCTGAAGGGAAGCAATCCTTTCGAAAAATTTAAATGGCATAGGGTGGTGAGTGATAGCTCATTTGAAAAGGGGGTTTATTCTTTATTCAACCGTGCAAAAAATTTTAAAATTTACTTCATTACATGTTGATTTGTTAATGTTTAAAAATAACAAAACATCACAAATAGGAAAGCAACTAAACTAATAGTGACCTTATCTAATGGCAAAAAGTCTTACTTCACGTCTGAACCAAAACCGATATCATGCAGGGCCGAATTTTAATTCTAAGGATGAGTGCGCTACGTTAATTTCCGTTATTCTGAAACAATAATTAGTCGAGAATTAATGAAGCAAATTTCAAAAAATTTTGCACGGTTCAATAGAGAATAAAACCCCCTTTCAAATGAGCTATCACTCACCACCTCATGCCATTTAAATTTTTCGAAAGGGTTACTCCCCTCCAGTAAGGGATGAAATTAAGGGTAAACTATTCATACCAAAATGTACATTGTAGAAATAAAAAATCGACGTGTCGGCGATTTTCCTAACAAGACTCCAGTAACGAGTTAGATAGGGAGGGTAAGACTTATGATGCTCATTGTATAATAAATAACTAATACCATGATTTTTTTCGGTCAAATGGACAAAAATTTTTCATGGCAAGCTAAAGATTTTGAGGCGTACTTTCCAAAAATGTATTTATTTTTTGTCTCCCTTTACGGAAAGTGTCTCAAACTCGGTGTAAACATTTCTTTTTCTTTTCCCTTTGTTTATTTTTCATTTGTTTATTTTTCATGTTTTAATTTTTTTATTTTTTCCCCTTTTCCCTTTTTCCTTTTCTTCCCCTTTTTTTCCTGTATTATTTCGTTTATTAGTTCCTTTATTATCATCTCCTTTATTATTATTTCCTTTATTAGTTCCTTTATTTCCCTTAGTATTTCCTTTATTATTTCCTTTAATATTTTCTTTAATATTTCCTTTAATATTTCCTTTTTTATTTCCCTTATTATTTCCCTTATTGTGGGGTCTATTCTGTAACAATTCCTTTATATTTAACGGCCTTTAAAAATATTTTCTTCTTTATTTCTGTCATTATTTAAAAGGATCTTTAAAATACATTAGAGGACTATCTTAAAGAAATCTGTTTAAATAATGACAGAAGTAAATTAGCGAATACGAACATATTTTTATAGGCCGCCAATATTTTTAAAGGCCGTTAAATATAAAGGAATTGTTACAGAATAGACCCCTATTTCCTTTATTATTTCCTTTATTATTTCCTTTATTATTTCCTTTAGTATTTCCTTTATTATTTCCTTTAATATTTTCTTTAATATTTCCTTTAATATTTCCTTTATTAATTATTTTTTTATTAATTATTTTCTTTATTAATTATTTCCCTTATTATTTCCTTTATTATTTCCTTTAATATTTTCTTTATTATTTCCTTTAAAATTTGATTTATTTCCTTTATTGATTATTTCCTTTATTAATTGTTTTCTTTATTATTTCGTTTATTATTTATTTCCTTTATTTCTTTTATTATTTCCTTTATTGTTTCCTTTAATATTTCCTTAATTATTTTCTTTTTTCAACGAGAGACGCCAGTAATATGCTTGTTCAATTTTCCAGGATTCAGGCTACAAAATTCAATAAAATTGAGTTAAATCTTTACAATAAAATCACCTCTCTACTAAAAAGTAACCTCAGAAATATACCTACAAATTTATTTCAGAAAAGAGTTACAGCCGTATGCATAGTCGATCGCCAGCGACTCGCCAGAGATTCATTTCGGCGTATCGCCAGCGATTCGCTGGCGATCCGCCGGCGAAAGCCCAAAAAGCTGGCGACTCGCCGGAGATTGTCACCGGAATGTCATTTCACGCAAGTTTTTATTTTCTTTTATAGGGATTATCACCGGCATCTCTCGCATTTTATTCATAATTCATTTCTTAAAACTCAAAAAATAATGAACGAAATGACATTCCGGTGACAATCTCCGGCGAGTCGCCAGCTTTTTGGGCGAATCGCTGGCGGTACACCGAAATGAATCTCTGGCGATCCACAATTAATACGGCTGTTAGAGTTTTTGTTAAAAAACTGTTTCTGTCCTATAGATGAACTTTTACAATATAAATAGATATTTATTTATAATAGGATAATGTTAATTTTATTATTTACTTTAATGATACTTTTCACTATTTATTTATTCTTCCTTTTTTTATTTATATTTTGATTAACATTTTATGTATTTTATAAATACATTTTTAAGATATTGTGACATCAAACGCATTGTTCATATGTATATTTGGTCAATAGATGGTGTGGTATGGTATTATTTTCTTTATTATTTACTTTATTTCCTTTATTATTTTCTTTATTATTTCCTTTATTATTTTTTTTATTTCCTTCGTTTATATTTATGTTATATACCATTATTATTCTTTTTAGGTACAATGTTGTGGATTGCATGGTCCACAGGATTATATAAATTTCGAAGAAGAAGGGGCTATGAAATTGTCCTTTTTATCTTGCAAAAATAACGAGGTATCAAATCCAGGTGGGCAAGTCGTGCCTTATGAAGAAGGTTGCGAAGAAATGTTTGTTAAATACGTCGAATTAATATTGATCGAAAGTGCTATTATGGGATTCCTTTCCGCCATATTTCAGGTAATAAAATGTTATGTTTATTTTTTTATATTTTAATTTTTCTCTTTTTTTTTCTTTTCTCCTTTATGTCGTTTCCTTTATTATTTCTTTATTATTTTCTTTATTATTTCCTTTATTATTTTCTTTATTATTATTTCCTTTATTCAACGAGGAACGCTCAGTAATGTGCTTGTTCAATGCTACAAAACTCAATAAAATTGAGTTAAATCTGTACAATAAAATTGCCTTTCTACTAAAAGATGATATCCTCGGAAAATAGTTAATTTTCTTTTTTATAATTTTTCTGCAATCTAAAGTTGTAATGCCATAAAAAAAATTATATGAGTGATATTAACATTTGCTATTGTTAATGAATCATTTGAAAATTTAAATGTGTTTAATCATTCATACCACTGTTTTTATGATGAAACTAAAAGTTATTTTACTACTAATTAAGTCTTCCGCTATTAGCGCATAAATTTAAATATAATTATCAGTTTCTATTAATTAACTATCTGCTTAAATCGGAGAATTATCCACATTTAATTATGATTAGAGTTATATCCCAAATTGCAGTGGCGGTTATATCTTTTTGCTAAGGGTGAAGTAAGGGTATGAGGTATAAGTTACAGTTATTTGACAGATTGGACTGTTAGATAAGAAGGACTATCTGAGTTATAGGAGTACCTCAAGGTACAGCTATTTTCCAATATAAAACAAATTTGTGCAACTAATATTTCATTTTGTTATACAATAAAGGGTTATTTTTATTTATTTTACAATATCAAGAAGACTAGACGATTCTTCAGTCAGCCAAAAATCTAAAAGATCGAAACCAGCCAAAATTGAAAAAAAAATCTAAAATGAAAACTGAAAAACATCTTTTTCTATTTTTTAGGGATTGGGTCTGTTCGTAGTGTTCTCTTTCTTTAGAACGCTAAGGGAAGCACGGGCCAAGCGCTCTGCTAGAAGAGCAGAATTGCAACGCCAACTATCTGGACAAAGTCAGCATTCTGAAGTACTTTTACCGCCTCCTGTAAACATGGGACCTTCTATGCAGTCTCCCCCAGGATCCGCTGCTCCACCCACATCTGCGTCGGTACCTTTACAAACTGACGGTGCTTCAGCTCCGCCCCCATACAATCATAGTGAGACGGAAAAAGTTTGAAATTTGTTTTTTATTTTAAATTACATGGTCATATGTTGATAAAACCTTCAATTTTATAAATTTTAAAGTGGTCCGAAAGTAGATTATGAAGAAAAAACAAAAAACGCAAAGGCTGTCAACCGCATGGTCTTTAATTAGATTTTTTCAAAAAGTTTAAAAGATTTTTTGAAAAATCTAATTTCTGCATTAATCTTTATTGTTTCTAAAAAGTGCATACAGTTTTTATAACACAGTCTAGTGATAATAGCCAAACTTTTATATCACGTAGTACAATAAAATTAATGTGATGTTTGTTTATTTTCAAACAACAGTTTATTTGTAAATAATTTATTTAAACACTTATTTATTTTAAACAATACTATTCTAATTTATATATATTTCCAATGTCTTTGAACTGTTCACTATTTATATTCACTGTCCATATATAACTAATAATACCTGTGTTCCTCCACCAGTATTTATATACAAAGTTTAAATTACGGGTGGGGGCTCCAGAACGTTCTCGCCAAAAATTAGAAATACTATCACGTTATATTTGGAATAGACTAAAAATATTATCCGGTTGACTCAGGTATGTTCGCGAAAGTGCCTCCGCCATAGTCGTCACATAAAAATAAGTTTTTTATTTCAAGAAAAAGATTTTTACACGATTTTAATTTCTGAATCACTAGGAGACAATAAAATTTATACATCTCAAGAAAATAATTTTGGTTTTAAAAAGCGAAAAAACGTGTTTTTGAGAATTTTGATGCTCTCTACTTTTTGCATTTATCATCGTAGCGTAGTGACGCAATGAGATAAATTGTAAAAAATGTTGTTGACTATAACTTTTGTATGAAACATTTTCAACTACCACTCGCCGTTTTCCCGGAAAATTATAAAATTTTTTGTTTTTTTAGCTTTTTTTAAACTAAAAACAAATAATGATTATTTCATTTAACTTAACAACTGTTAGTGATGGTAGTGATTATTTTCTAAACAATTTTTATTTCCATAACTTCGAAAGATATATCAAATGTACATTAAAAAGTTTCTATTAACATATGAATTTGAATTTAACGTCTAATTACTGTTTATATAAATTTGTAAATCTATTATTTATTTAGTTTTAATTTTTTTAAGACTCTCTTGCTTTTATACGCACACCAGTTATTTTTCAATAAGATATTTTTGAAAAAATGATATTTAGCGTGAATAAATTTTGAGACTAATTTTTTTTATCGATTGTTGTTCGTTTTCGTTTTAACAGATTTAAGGTATTCGGTTTTGTACGCAAGCGCAGAAGGGTTACAAAATATTTTTATTTATTTTTTCGACTTATATCTTAGAAAAAATAGATCATTCCGAGTTGTAAGTCAGTAAAATCAATTTTTTCGAATTTTAAATCAGAATAATTGGCAAACACGATTAAGGGGAAGACCAAGAGAAACCTGGGATAATGTAGTAGCGGAAATCCTGAAGGAACGTGGACTAAATTGTCAGAAGGGAAAGATAAAGGCTAGAAATAAACGTGAATGGACTAAATTTGTACACACTTAAAAAAACACCTTAGGGTATATTAAGGTTCTGATTATATATAATAAGTCAATCATTTATTTTTACGACTTCTAAGTCAGAAAAATCGAGTTTTCTGAGTTCTAATTCGGAATAATCTAGTTTTCCTAGTTGTAAGCCAGCAAAATCGATTTTTCCGAGTTCTAAGTCGGAATAATCTAATTTTTCCGAAGTTGTAAGTCATAAAAATCGATTTTTCCGAATTCTAAGTAGTACTAATCTGTTTTCCAAGTTGTAAGTCAGAAAAACGCATTTTTTTCGAGTTCAAAGTCGAGAAAATAAAAATAAATATTTCGTGGTCCTTCTAAGAATCCGTAGTTTTGTGATAATACAAAATAGTTTCATTTAAAATATATTATAAACATGAAATATAAAAACATTGCAAATAAATTCGCTTCATATATTTTTTAATAGTTCGTACAAAATATATTTCATAATAAATATTTATTATTATGTACTTACTTTATACACTGCAATGCACTTTTCTACAAATTTTATAAAAAAAAATCACAAAACGATTTTTACTTAAAGGACAATCGTTTTATACAAGTGTACTTAAAATATTTAAGTATATCCCAGAAATAAGTGCCAACATTTTAAGGTTGGGGGAAAATATATCGAATTACAAAATATCGATGAACAAAATATCGAAAGTACATAATGTTGAAAAAACTACAAAACATCGATATTACAAAATATCGAAATCACCATATCTCGAAAATACATAATATCGAAACTACATTTAAAGGATAACACATAATATCGACACTCTATAATATCGAAAATACGAAATGCAGCATAACTAATTATCGAAACAACAAAATGTCGAAAGTACAAAACGTCGAAATTACAAAATTTCGTTTATTGTCAACAACAACCACGATACAACATAAACATCGGAAACACAAAATATCAGTACATAAATACCAAAAAGATGGAGTACACTACACTAGATAACATCGAGATGAAAAAAAGTGCTTAAATATCAAATAACAAATTATTCAATTAATGTCGTTACAGAGTAAGGGTAATAGCTTTCAAATAATCTAACAAGTATGTATCTGTACATTTATCTCGAGCAAATGATTGAACCACAGTCAAAGAATACATACCCAAGAAGCGAAACTGAATGAGTTTTTCTATGTACCAAAGTAGCAGCGACCTTGACGTAAATGGGAACTTAATACACTGGGAAACGTATAATTCCAATCAATTTTTGTTGTTTGGTTCATGAGAATTAAACACATACTAAAGTTAAAATGACGGAAAATTCTTACTATGTTCAATAGATAATGTTAATAATAATAATAATTTTAGTAATAAGTACTGTAGGTAGCTGTAAATGTATTTTGATTGCATGATCCTGATAGCAGCGACTTGGTTCCTCAGAGTGAGTCTGTCATATATATTACTGTTTTAATCCTTACTATAAAATTGTTTATATGTATATTATTTAATGGATTAAATCGATCACAGTCCGTATGGTTTGAGAAACAAAATAGTATATTACATTACGAGTGTGGAAAGTGACATTTTTCACACAAGTGGGAAATATTGTCGCACGAGGCACAAGCTGAGTGCGACTATCACACGAGTGTGGAAAATCACTTTTCACACAAATGATGTACAATATTTTTTCTACGACCACAAAATAATGACATCAAAAAATGTAAAACCAGGTTATTATTACTATAATAATTAAAATGTATTTAAAAAAATAATCAACAATAATCGTATTTATTCAATTTTCATACTTTATAAACAAAAAAAATACTAAAAATAAAAAAAAAATAAAAAAAAATTCTGGCCCCGCCAAGATTTGAACGCGGTCCCTCGCCAAGTCTCAAATGGCAAAGTTAATAAGTTCGACGTTCTAACCATCTGAGCTAATAGCCCTTACGTCAATTGAATGATCTAATCGGTTATGTATTTAACCAGAATAAAAAGCAAACCTATCTTAGTTATTTTAAAATTATTTTAATAATAATTGTTAAAGATAAATATCTAGGATCTAATTTACAACAATTTCAATAATTTAACAATCATATCGATTTTAGTATTAATATGGACATTACATAGATCAAAATAGAAATTATATGTTTAACATTTTCTGACAGCTACTGCGGAAAGTAGCATATTCGTACACGGGTGGAAAGTAAATTCTTATTCATACGCGTGTGATATAGGGCACTTTCCATAGTGTGATATGTGTCATTTTCCTAAGTGGTCGTAGGAAAATATATATATAAAAAAGATTGAAATTTAACGTTGCATAATAAGTAGACGTAATAGTATATTATGCAACGATCATGTAATAACCATTACATGAGAGTGGTATACGCCATTTTTTAGACCCGATAAATAATCAAGAACTATAAATATTACTAACAGTAATTACTCGTATTTCTATAAATAAACATCTACAAAATTGTAATTGATGGTATTACCTCGAATATTGGTATTACCATAGATTTTTGGTGCAAAATATTTTGTACTGCATTTTCTGATTTCTCCGATATGTGTGTAGGAGTCGATGGTAAGTCTTCTATATCGCTGATATCAGACATTTTGATAATACAATTATCTACGAAAATTTAATACGTACTGATTTTGACAACTTAAACAATTACTTAGGACATACGTCAAATGCACAGCATGCTTAATTGAAAAATAATCGGTTTCTAGTGAATAAAAATCTCTATCGTTATGAAAAATCTGTATCATAATGGGTATCATTATGAAACAGATTATGGGCATATAAGTGCATTATTATAATATGGGTGTAGAAAAATTATCATTATAATACTGAATTAGAAGTTAAAAATAAAACATTTACGGCCAGATGAAAGAACGTTTATTAAAATGTATAAGCCTGATAAACTTTTACAGAGAGTGAGAAAGTGATATGATATAAACTTTCAAATACTCACAGTCTAATACATGTTAACAAACGTTCTTGCAACCGGCTGGTAAACTCGTAATTTAATGAATTTTTTTCCGGCCTTTTAATGTAAAAGCTATTATAAATGTTTCAATATACTTAATTTACGTTGGGCCTTACTCTTTTTTTTAACGTTTTTCTGCATTTTTCTGTTATGCGAATTACAATATTTTAAGAAATAATATATTTTTAACCTAATAAATAATTTTAAAATATACAATTCTGGAAAGAATAAACGATGTTGAAACTCAATATTTTTCATCTCCTGGGAATTTTAACATTGTTAGCCCTTGTTCTGAAGTTGTAACACAACCACGAACAACGCAATGTATTTTTTTCAATGTAATAAAAACCTTTAAACTATTTAATATATAATTACTACTTTTAAATAAACCTACTGAAATTTTCTCAATACGCTAAGAATAATATACCAAACGTCATACACTACATGAACTGACAACTATATTTGACGTTAAACTACCTCTAAAACACTGAGAAAACTTGGCAATTTTTTGTCCACGAATCGCCCATTTAGTGTCGCTTCTTGGGTAGGTATTCTTTGCCACAGTAGCAAGTCTTTTATTTTTGTCGTTATATTTTTTCTTCTTGAGTGATTTTTCGCAGCCAGTTAACTGTTGGTTAATTTGAAGTTCTTGCATACTTTGTTGATCTAACATAAACTCGAAAAATTTCCAAATAGACGGATGTTTAGATTGAACTTGTTTTTTTAAAGCACTGTGCCAGGACTCGCTAAAATTATTAGTTCTTGGCTCTTCGTTTAGGGTACGATTAAAATAGTTCCATAAGTGAAACGAAAACGATGCATGTTTCTTTTTATTATCATCTTGAATTCCCATCCAGTTCTTTTTAAAGTAGCTACAGAATTGTTGAGTTTGATCCGTCAGGATTCCGGATTTTTCTATTACATTAAATGCAGTTAGTACTAAATCTTCAGGAACAAAGGCAAGCGAGATTAGAAATTTAATTTGTTTGTTGAAATCTTTATCTGTATCGTATTTTCTTTTTAAACCCGAAGAACAAATACGTCGGTAAAGTGCCTGCCGAAAATGAAAATAGCATCCCTGTTTATCAGCTATTGGGAAAAGCAAATTCGTAGCATTTATTAAGGCTATTTCAAAATCCATTAGAATAAGGGATACTTTTGGATTTTTAATAAATTCTCGAACTTTTTCAAATATTTTAATATATGTTCTCTCCATTTTATTGGGTAATAAACAGTATATTAAAGGATAAACAATACCTTCTATATCGCCATGTATCGTCAGCAATTGGTGGAATAATTCAGGCACAGTTTTAAAAGTTCCGTCAATATACCATTTAGTACTTCGTTCTAAAAAATTTAGATTTTGTTTTGTTCCCATAATAATTACTCTCTGTTTGTCATTACTGTCATATAATATAAATTCCTCGTTTTTCCCAGTTTTTCGGTATTTTTGGGGGATAACTAAATCTTCCAGATCCTTTGGGATTGAGTAGTGGGAATACTTTTTTTTTCGAATGTGACTGATAGTTCTCCTGATACTACTTATCGACGGACACGAAGTACTAGCCTCGCCACTTACATCTGACATTACACTTGAGACAATAACTTGAGGAGCATCATTGCTGGCTAGTGCTTTTTCCTTTATTTGACTCATTTTTTTCTTGACCTCAACTTTAACAGGATTTCCTTCGTGATTGTGATCAGCGGTCCGTGAAAAGGTGTTTGAAACTAGTGTACCTCTGCCTCTGCAAAAGCTAGTCCAATTCTGGCATTTCCAATATATTTTTGTACTTACAGATTTTTCTTTGGTATAGTAATATCCATTGGAATATAATATTTTTCCGCCTTTATTGCTCTCTAAGTATTCAAAATCGCAGTCTTTTTCCATTTTTAACCTCTTTGTGCACAACACACCCACTTTTTGATTATTTCCAAATGTCAGTCAGACAAATCAAACAAACAGAAATTTTGTTTAATGATTGTTGTTGACAACAAACGAAATTTTGTTATGTAGGCACAGAATGGTATTCTTTGATGTAGGTACTAGTTTGCACTTTCGATATTTTGTAATTTCGGTAATTTGTTATTTTGCATTAAGTACATTATATTTAATTCATTAAAGAGAGTTATTTATTACTAGGCGTTACAGGAAAATTGATGTTTTTGGCTTTGAAACAGATTTTTCGATATATTTACATAATCTAAATTATGTAATGTCGATATTTTATTTATTCGGCATTATGCTGTGTCGTTATTTTGTACATCGATATTAAGTAGTTTCGATAAATTGTAGTTTCGATGTTATATTATCTCGACATTTCTTGTTTTCGATATTATGTACTGGCGATATTACTTGTTGCCGATTTTTTGTGTTTTCGATATTTTGTGATGTCTATATTTCGTTTTCGAAAATGTGTCGTTTCGATATTTTGTAATTCTATATATTTTCCCCCAACCACATTTTAAACAACAAAATCTTTTATGAAATATTTTTTTCTTTAATCTCATAAGTTCTCAAAATATATTTTTTCAATGTTTATCTCTAAACGTAACAAATTAGATTTACTAATAAAGGTTTTTTTACATCCTTTATTGCGTAAAATTTACAAAAACAAATTCAAATGCCAAAAAACGTATCGGAAATCTTTTATGAAATATTTTTTTCTTTAATCTCATAAGTTCTCAAAATATATTTTTTCAATGTTTATCTCTAAACGTAACAAATTAGATTTACTAATAAAGGTTTTTTTACATCCTTTATTGCGTAAAATTTACAAAAACAAATTCAAATGCCAAAAAACGTATCTACAGTAAATTATATGTAGATTTAACTTAAAAAATATGGCGATTTAAGCAGAAAAATGTTAACACTGTTAGAAAGAAGCTTGATATTTTTATGATTTAATATTTTTAACGTCCCGTAGATCTGGTCTAAGTGTTCTGTTTTATAGAGAATCATGCTGGGAACATGTTAAAGTCTGTTTGTTTTATAACATTTGGACTAAAAAGAACTAATTTCCGTTTTTATGGTAGCTGCTTGAAGATTCTGGTTTATGATATTTTGTTATGGACTTTTCATTGATTTGCAGTCAGTCCTCTATTTACCACTTGATGTTACTGAGGAAGTGTGGACATTCATGGTGAGAGCTTGTAGTTAAAATTGTATCTGATTTATTTTTTCCTGTCTCTTTCATCCTTTTGCAGATTATTTTTGGCGGTATAACTATTTTTTTTTTTAGAATACTCTTTATTTCTCTTAAATTCGCAAACAAATTGATCAATACCTCATAATTACTTGTCCAGTAATGGCTAATATGAATAAAGCAGAGCATGTACTTCATGCTAATAATTGTGAAGTAAATACTTCAATCTGTATGAATAAAAACTAAAGGTAGTTGCTCATCATTAGTAGATACTCTTATGTACAATTTGAAGTGAGTACAAACTTAATTTTCTTACGAATAAAAATAAATTTGTGCTTAAAAATCTGAGTTTCTACTCCATATAAGTGGAGTCTCCTTCGAGGCAGTTTCAGTTTAACCAAAAATATTTTTGATTTATGTAGCATACCCAGATTTTCAATCTGGGCTAGGAGAAGATTTGGGAGTCCACCATCTTCAGTTTCAAAAGTTGTGACGCAGGTTATGAATAAAATTATAGAAAAACCTAGCTCTTAAATAAAATGTCTTCGAAGATATACATATGGGCAAAGAAAAGTTCAAAACAATATATAGTTTTTCCTGCGCAGTAGGTGTCATTGATTGTACTTACATAAGTATAAAAAAGATCCGTGGTCATGGAAATCAATACATAAATCGAAAAGGGTATCCTCCTAAAATTAATGGTTTACAAGCTCATGGCCCAGATCTGTTCATGATGTCGGAATATGGTGCAATTCACAAATTTAATCATTGATGACTGATCTTTCACTGGACGCGCAGAATTATACAGAATAAAAGTATTGACAATGAGGGTCCCACAAATTATTTCAATGGCCAATTTTTTGAACCATTGGTCTGATATGTCTACCCCCTACTTTCCCTTGTTATACTCTATTATAGCTAAGGGTTTGATTTTATCTTCTTCATTTCTTTTTTTCATAAACTTTCATTTGATGATCATGGCACGTGGATAGCATATGGACATCACTTTGATCGTGCCGCTTGAAGAATGTTATACAATTATTTTGTTTGGTAATTATCTGTCCTTTTTTTAGTTTGCAGTTGACTACATCTTTGGGCAGGCCTATTCTATTTTTTCTCACAGTTCCTAACAAATTTGTTTTCCTCTTGTAGAGGTATTTGGCAAGTTCAATGCTTATATAATAATCGTCAGTTATAACTAATCTTCCAGCATTTAACAAGGGATCAACTAGTTCAACAACTGTACTGCCAGGAAGATCTAGTCCTTGGCGTCTTTCATTTTGTCCACTGTAAATGTTTAGATCCCAAGTGTATCCAAGTGGAGAGCACACTTTGAATGGTTTGATACCATATCTATGGGCTTTTGATGGATTATACTGACGAAACTGCAGACGCCTTTGAAAGGAACCATCGTTTTGTCCACAAGTGTGCAATTTTTGACAAGCGGCTTCTGAAGGTATTGTTTTGTCTTTGAAATGCCGAAATGTAAAACGGTTATACCTTATAGGAAGTCGGTGGAAAAGTTAATGGTAATACAATGGGTCGTTTTTCCAGTAACATTCTATAGTAGAAAATCGGGATCACTCTCATTCTTTCATCTTTCATCTTGAATGTCACTATCATCCGTTTCTTTATTAAAACTTGAATCGCCATCTTCATTTCCGTAATGCGGGTCTGCCACACTGTCGTCTGAATCAAAATCACTGGCAGAACTTATTTCGGATAGATTTTCCGCGATATCTTCTAACTCGCTTTGCTACCAATCAATATTGGCGGGCTGAAACACAGAACACGTGCTTATTGCGAAACGTTGCCAAATATTCAAGGTTTTATTTTACGATCCATATATAGGTCGTAGGACTTACATTAATTTATCACAGAGTCCTGTGAACCACATATGGGGCATACAAATTTAAATGGAGACGTGTAACGGTTTGCGGAAAAATACCATTAGGACAGTTAACGTGTTAAAAAAACTACTATTTGAGGAGGTTTTAGGAAAAAATATTTAACAGTTATTGGCGTTAGATAAATTGTATACATGATTAAAATTTTGCCATTTATTTCTAGGAGGCACTCTAGTCTATTTTTTATTACATATTGTTTTTAAAATATCGAGCTAAAATGATATTTAATTTTTTTATACCACTATATTTCGGTAGTTATTTTAAAATTGATTTAATTTTTAGTAGAATACATATAATTAAATAAAAACAAATTTACTTGTTTTTAATTAATTGTAATAAAATCGTTTTAAGAGACTGTGCCAGTTGTGCCTCTTTTTAAATACATCCCTATTTCGAATTGTATGTGGCCTTTTAATATAGGTAATTTATCTTGAATATTTTTCACAATGTCTTGTTCATTAAAATATTTAATGTAGAGTGAGTTTTTATTCTAACAGTACGTCCTTTTATAAATGCCAATTCTGTATTACATAAAAATCCGTCAAAAAAATCATGATTCCTATACTTTCTTTATCTATATACAGAAAAAAAAAAGGTAAAAATTGAGAGAAAACTCAATGCTACCATCAAAATTTAAAATATCACATGATTAAGTGCTTTAACCAATTTTATATTTCATTGAACTGTTTACAAATAGATTTATGTTGAATTCTAATCCTACATTTTGATTTTAACTTTAATAGTAAGGCGTGTCTTAACACTCTAAGCGCCGATGTATCCTTTTCGATGCACACTGTCAGAACCATTGTGAATCGAAAAAGATACATCCAACAAATTGTGTTTAAATGTTTGTGTATCTTACATACACACGGTTTTAATGCCTTTTATATGAAGAAAACCAAGCCTTGGCCTGGTCAATTACTGTGGTGTATTTGGGTTTAGCTAATAAGAAAAAACGACTGTGTAAAAATTAAAACATTTATTCAAAAAATTGAAAATCACTTTGGTGCTTAGTGTGTTAAATAAATGAAGTAAATTACTTTATGGGGTACATGTGAGTTTAAGCAGTTTATCAATTAAATAAACACTATAATCAATACTTTTATTTTTTAATTATACAGCTTATAAATTGATGCTACTGATAATAAGTAACAAATATACAAAATAATAAAGTGTTCAGATAATTTTTTTTATAAAGAATTATTAAATTTTCAAGAATTTCTGTATAGGCCTCTGCAATCCATGTCCCAATAATTTAGCCATACCATTATGTAATCTCAAAGTATTTCTACCTACAGGAATGAAATAAGAAATCCCTTTTCTATCCATATTCCCCAAACAATCAAATATCTTGTTACAGTGATTGCTTTTATCAGCAGGTTCATGAGTCATCAAGACATCACAGATAAAGAAAGGTTTTTTCAATAAATCCTTAATTTCTTTATTAAATTCTATTTTAGGAATGGTATAGGATCGACCGTAAAATATTATCATACGAATTAAATAGGGAGGGGCTATTTCTTCTTCTGGTACATTGATATTCGGTAGAATTTCTTCAAATAGTAAATTCATATCAAAAGTGTCTTCAACTTCACACAAAGTAATTTTTTCTATAAAATTGTTCACTTTTCTCATATCACTGGTAAAAGGCATGGCCCACGTTACATCGTTTTCGTTTAATAAAACTATAGCGAATTCGTGGTTTTTATTTATATTATTTTTTAATTTTACAAATAAGTGTAAACACCTTCTTAGCATAGTCATTGGGGTATATCTAGCATTACCTGCTGTAAAATTAGTACAATTCTCATCCTGAGCACGATCTATGACTAAAATAATTTTTTCTGGGACGTTTATGTTTAATAATGAGTATTTATTGCGTTCCTCGAACTCGTCGTATTTTCTTAAATATTCCTCGCAGTCTTTGATTTCTGTGAACGGTTTTATTTTGATCGTTTTCTTTGGTTCTATGATGAATTCTTCCGGTGATCCATTGGGACTGCATTCTATTGTATCTTCGTTAGTTTCGTTCAGACTGCCATCATTAATTTTAACTATTTCTTCGTCTTCTTTTTGCTCAATAATGTCATCTTCCATTTGAATTGGAATTATATATTCTTTAGATTTATTCATTATGGCATTTATTTATGTTGTGCACAAATACGTTGGGTAAAAATATAAAGTTTTTTTTGGTCTAATAACTGACAAGTGACAGTTATTTTCACAGGTTAAATTCTTCTTTTAGAATTTACATATATATGTTACTTCCTGCTCAAGAGTTTCTTGGTTTTACAGGGTTTTACTACTGGCATGGACCCAACGGCCTAGAAACAGCTCAAATTGAATATTTGGAATGAAAAGTTTCAAATAAACACATTTATATTCTGGTTTTATCATCTGGCCTGGAGCTATTGAAAAAACAGCCACTGTCATTCCTGTTATTGCGCCAAGATGTAGGCAACACGTAATAAGGGTTCAAAATGGCGGAGTTTTCTATCTCCTTTTAAAAGGCACTCAGAAAGCTGCGCAGTGCGACCATTCTCCGTATAGTAAAAGAAAATCAAAGTATGTGGTGTCAGTGAATATTATTTTTGAAGTCACAGTTTATTGCTAAAGAATCAGTTAGCTCACTCGGACCAGTTGAAAGTTCCAAAATAACATCCACTCCAGGGATACAAATTCAGGATACGCAGAAGACCGCTGTTTTATTAAAGGCGGTTGTCATATATTGTATTATCCGAGTTGCACAGTGTATAAACTGAAACATTGAGATCAAAAGTGCCGACGCAGAGTGAGCGATCTGATTCTTTAGCTGTAAACTGTGTCACAGGGTTCAAAATGGCCGCGCCCTATGTTGGGCGTGTCGGACCTCTCTTTTGCCTCGTATAGTAATCAAAGTATGTGACCCCACTCCAGTTCATTGCCGATTTATCAAGCAGAACGGTTAGTTTTGGACCGAGTAACCGATATTTTGGTTAATAACGGACCAATGACCAAGACCATACCCCAAGTGTAATAAAAAAAGAAGACTGACATGACATCTGCCAAAAACAAAAATTCCCGCTAATGCTAGTTTTGTTATATTTTTTATCCAAAAAGTAATATTTGTAATCGTAATAAATATGTCTCAATTAAGTGAACGTTCCGCCGATGCAAGTTCAGAACGAAATGAAGAAGACATTTTTAACATACTGATAGCTACGGATATTCACTTGGGTTACGCCGAAGACGATCCGGTCAGAGGACCCGATACGTTTGAAACCCTAGAAGAAATACTTCAAATAGCAGCTACTGAACAAGTAGATTTCGTTCTTCTAGGTGGAGATCTATTCCATGATGCACAACCTAGTCCTTATTGTATTTTCAAGTGTATGGAGCTTTTCAAGAAATACTGTTTGGGCGACAGACCTGTGACTATAGAATTTTTATCCGATCCTGCTCAAAATTTTAGCCAATCTGAAAACCCTACTGTAAACTATGAAGATCCTAATTTAAACATAGAGTTACCAGTGTTTTCAATTCACGGAAATCATGACGATCCTACAGGCCAAAAATATACATCCTCCTTAGATTTATTGGCGACTTCTGGCCTTGTTAATTATTTCGGTAAATGGTCCAATTTTGATCATATAGAAATTTCACCAATACTTTTAAAAAAAGGGAATTCCAAATTGGCTTTATATGGATTATCTCACATTCGTGATGAAAGGTTAGGTCGATTATTTTTAGATGACAAAGTGAAGATGTTATCTCCAGGAAATGCAGATGATTGGTTTCATTTACTAGTGTGGCATCAAAATAGGGCTAGTAGAGGTTCAAAAAATTTTATTCCTGATCACACTCTACCAGAATTTTTGGATTTAGTTATTTGGGGACATGAACATGATTGCAGAATTGTGGCTGAAAGAAAACCAAATGGGGTGCATATAAGTCAACCTGGCAGCTCCGTTGCAACATCATTGATAGGAGGAGAAGCAGAACCTAAACATGTTGGGATACTAAAAATTCATAAAAAAGATTTTAAAATTGAACCTGTTGAATTAAAAACTGTTAGACCCTTTGTATATAGAGAAATTATTTTAAAAGATGATACTCCAGAAGATGAGGATTATGATGAAGATAGTACTGTTGTATCTAGTGAATACAGCAAGCAACTAGTAACTTCCATAATTGAAGAAATGATAAAGGAAGCTAAGGAAATGGGCCATACTCCTAAAGTCAGTGAAAAACCACTTATAAGATTAATAGTGAGATATAAAAATGAAAAACAAGTATTTAATACAATTAGATTTGGCCAATCTTATGTGGGCAAAGTAGCAAATCCTGAAAATATGTTAAAATTTAGCTGCTTGAAAGAACGAACCCACAAAAAAAATGCCCAAGGTGTTCTAGAAGTAGAATTTGAAGGTCCAGTTTTAGCAGATAGAGTAGAAGATTTAGTTTCCCAACACTTTACAGAAAAAGACTCTCTTTCATTTTTTGCCCTTAACTCTCTAAATGAAGCAGTAAAAAAATACATTGATTCAAATGATGTCAATGCTATTAGTGATGTTGCTGATAATTTTATGAAAGAAGCTCTTAAACACTTGGAAAAGGATTTACCAGAAGTTGATCAAACTGAGCAGTGTATTCTGAATTTTAAAAATGATGTAGAAAAAGATGCTGTTAATTTTGTCAATAATATTTTAAATGATCCTAAGAGACAAAAAGCTAGTAAACAAAGTAATAATGATGATGATGATGATGTAGTATCTGTGATTATAGATGATGATGATGATAGTGATGATGAGCCTGCTGCTGGTGTTAATGGCAGTATGTTTGAATTATTTGGAAAAACGAAAAAACCATCTCTTCGTGGTACAGGTGCTGGTGGTTCCAGAAGGACACCCAGAGCGCGAGGTCCTAGAAGGGCCGGTAGGGGAAGAGCTGGAAAATAACTCAACATTTTATTATTTACTATATTTTTTTTTGTTGAATATTGTTTAGTTTTCTTAGCTTTAAGATTTGAATTAAAAATATATTTCTTCTACTTTAAGAAAAAAATGTTTTTACTCCTATTTGAATATAAGAGTAATTTTTTTGGATATTAGTTGAATGTAAAACTTGCTATTAACATTCCATTAATAAAATATTAAAACTTGTTTTAAGTATTTATTTATTAAAATCTTCAGTTGTATTTTTTATTTTTTAATGGCAGAGCAGCCAGTGACACTTTACGTGTGTTATTTACACAAGGTCAAATTACACATTTTTCATTCAATTTTACCTTGTAGAATATGGAATAAGGGCGAGTTTACAGAAAATGCACCACGTCTGCAACTTTGCAAATATGGCGCACTTACAGACAGGCCCGACGTGAGGGGAGGTAGGCGGGACAAATTCCCGGGGCCCAGCAGTAGCTTTAGCTGAGGACGTTTTATTTTTTCAGAAGTTTGCCACAAAAGGGAGGACCTGGGTTACAAAAAAATACAAGGTAAGGACTTTTTTGTTTAAAAATGCAACAGAAAGGACTTGATTTTTTATAACAATCTCCCGGAGCTGACCTTTGCTCTCGGTGGCCTTGCTTTTACAGATACAAGTCAAGGATACCTAACTCTCTATAGCAGCGTTACTCAATGTGTGGTCCGCGGAGCCCTGGGGCTCCGCAAAGGGTTTGCGGGGGCTCCGCGAAGAAAATAAAAAAAAGCAGTACCTGTCGCTACAAACGGGACTCGGCTTGAGGATCTTTCAATTTTTTTGTTGCAAGGAGTATAAGTTTTTGGGTTGAAGGACCTTTTTTTTTAGAAGTCAGGAAGAGGAAGGCGTATATGATTTTAGGATGAGGATGATATGATTTTGAGAATTTTGTTGTAGGGGTTCCGCAAAGAAACGGGCCTAGCAAGAGGCTGGAGCAAGGAGGAATTTTTTTTCCGAAATGTGGGGTTCCGTCAAATATTTCACTTTTCAAAAAGGTTCCGTCACCAAAAAAGTTTGAGAACCACTGCTCTACAGTTAAGTATCCTTGATCAACTATTCTATTTAAATCGGAATTTATGTAGTCGATGGAATTTGTTAAATAGGAAAGAAGGAAAGGAATAGTATACCTTTTGCGAATGAGTGTATGTTTACATATTTCACAACTTTATAGATATCAGAGGTGTAAATGACAATGAGCAACGGAGTAAGTACTGATCCTTGTGGAACTCCAGATGTAACACATTTAAAGTTAAAGGATTCATTATCTATTACTACTTTTTAGAACGTATTACTAAGATAAAATTTAAAAAATCTTAGAGAGATTTCATCGAAACAATTAATTAATTTTGGCGCATAGCGCATAGTATGCTGATAGGGCGAAAGTCACTAACATTTTTAGGATTGCTTATTTCAGGTAACGGTTTTACTAATGAATATTTTCAAACATCAGGAAAATATCCACATTCAAGGTAACAATTTCTTATATGTGTTAAAAAGGGCAGTATTGAGTTTAGTGAGATCTGAAGCATTTTAGCGGAGATGTTGTCGCTACCCATTGCATTTGACTTTAGATTTAAAATATTTTGTTTAATCTCTTCCATAGTCGATATTATCCTTCCTCCATGGTCGATAATTTTGAAGAAAATTTATATCAGTGTTGCCAATACCCAAATTTGAAATTATACGATGGTTGGGTACAAAAGATACGCGTTTTATACGAATTGCAGATTTAGCTTTGTAGCCGCACATCTTTGCATTTGAGGATATCAAATTTGTGTTGCTGCCAGGTTTGGCTTTAGGTTTGTGAGAAGGGGGACTGCCGAGAAAATAACTGTGGCAATGCAGATTCATTCAGATGATAGACTGCCAAAAGCAAAAAGTTCCAAAGAAAAGTGCATTTCAATAATGCGAACAATATCGGTTCGGTGAATACCCGGTTTCGGGCCTGTTTTCATTTGTCAATGTGGCTTTCTCTAAAATAAGCAGCCAGCTAGCTACCAGTCAGCCACTGTTTAACAAAAGTAGAGCAGAAGACACACTGGAAAAACTAAGTTGTCCAAATAAACTCAGAATAAGTGCCTAAACTTATTTCTAAAATAAATGGAAATCCAAAAAGATCCATAGTTTTTTCCAGAATATACGGAAATTATACGGAATTTCAAAGAGTTAGAAAAAGATACGCTGGCAAGTTAGAATATACGAAAATCGTATAATTATACGCAAATCGGCAACACTGATTTATATACTAGTTCTTCCATAGATAAATTAATTTATCTGTAGGGTCTTCAACAATACCCGAAACCCACGTGATCAAATCGTCATAACAGCGGTTGGTGAAAATTAAAGTAAAAATCCTTAGATGTGAGCCAGTGCCGTAGGTATTTTATTACAAAATAGATCTTCTTTTTTATGGTCTGCAACTTACAGAACAAAATTCAGTTAGGTAACTGTTAGTATTATAACTAATGGTGCTTCCAGCATTTGGCGATTTAAGATTTGATTACATGCAAACAAAATTTATTGAAGGCATGTTCTTGATTGACAAAGAAAATGTAAACACAAATAATAAAAGCACTGGAGATTGTCTCAAAAGTTGAGTGGTTAGGGGTTAAAATGTCCAATCTACAGTATTACGACTTAGCACTAGACCCAATAAAAAAAATAAGCAGTAACTCAGATTTAAGATCAAATTGTTTTCAATTTATGAAGATTGAAATAGTTATTAATTTTTATTAAATTTATTTTTTTTTATTAATTTTTATTGCATTTTAATAATTTTTAATAATCTTTTTAATTATTATTTTTTTATCTATTTATTTATATTTATTTTTATTCATTTTTATTTATTATTTTTACGATACTCCCCATTTCCCCCTCCTTAAAATGTTAAAATCCAAAAACTTTGAAATAAGTAATTTTTTACTGAAAATGGGTAGCTACAATTTGAATTTTCAAGTTCTTACCTTTAAAAAAACCGAAGGCCTCATACAAATTTTCACCTACCGTTTCCCCTCTTAATGTCTATTTATTTATGATAAGTAGCTACAATTCCAATTTTCTACTTAAAAAAAAAGCGGATACTCCCATACACACTTCACCCTCTTTTCCCCCTTTCTCCCCTTTTTTTCCTTTCTCTCCTTCCCTCTTAAAATATGAAACTCCAAAATCCCTGGAACACACCATTATTTATTTGTGATGAGAGGCTATAATACCAATTTTTAAGTTCCTACATTTAAAAAAAATCGATACTTCCATAGAAACTTTTAACCCCTTTAAATGTGAAAATCCAACAACCCTGAAACACATTATTTATTTATTTTCAGTAGCTGTATTTCAAATTTACATGTTTCACAGCCACTATGCAAAAAATCACGCCTGAAAAAACAAAAACAAATCTATCCCACGGGAACCGTATGTTTTTCCGGGATAAAAAGTAGCTTATGTGCTATTCCAGACTAGGTATAATACTATCTTTGTGCCAAATTTCATCCAGATCCGTTCAGCCGTTCTTGCGTGATTGAGCAACAAACATCCATCCATACATACATCTAAACTTTCGCATTTATATATTAATAGTAGGATTAGTGTGGAAAAAGGAAAATTATATATTTCCAGGAATTTAGCTTTCAGATGAGTTATTTATACATCAAATATTATTTTAAATTCAATTTAAATGCCACGTAAATACAACGCAATGAATAATGTTAAAAAAACCATCATAATCTAAACAAGAACAAAAGTTTTCATTGACAGATCATATTAGCTATTCGTTTTTTCCTTTTGGCCTCGTCCGTAGCACAGTGTTGTTTAACTTCGAGTTTTCCGATTTTTTAAAATAATATATTGTATGCAGTATGTAAAAAAATAGTAAAAAAATGTTTGTAATGTAATTAATTAAGGAACAAAATAAAGAATGTCTTTAACGGCATATTGCCTATCACTTCATAGCGTTCGGATGGTCGAACGTCAAGTCCCCGCTCTCGGCGCTCTCTCCTGGGGCCCAATTCCTGACGCCTTCGTTAACTTATCGCATGCGATAACGTATGCGACTTGATGAAAGTGTATTCCTGAGCTGGCGGCATTCGTCAAAATCTAAGAAATTATTTTCAAAGAGCGCTCATGACCGTTTGACAACCACTTTATCGCATTCGTTTAGGTGAAAGTAAGGTTATAATTGTCAATTAATCCTGCTTTATCATACGTGATTCTGATTCATGTTTCTATGTATTGGTTTTGGTTATGTTTTGTGATTTATTGGGAAATATTTATTTTTAATTTGACTTTTTTGAACATTTTATTAGTTACTAGAATATAAAAATTAAACTTTTTGTACCGTGAACTCTTTTATTGGACGCTTAAGTGCCAGTTTATTTTGGTATATTTTATTTAGTATGGATGATATAGAAGAAATAGGAGTTTTACAGGCACTAAACAATGTTATAAATTCTACTAGTTTCACGCTGTTTTTCCGTTATTCGCGAACCACGCTGTTCCATTTATAATATTCTAAATCTAAAACACTCCAATTCTCAAGTTCAAAATACAAATAATCACAGTTAAAACATCCAAAAACCAAAAATTATTACACATCTGCCATCCATTTAATTTTATTTTTGCATTTTTGGCAATTTTGACATATGTCAATGCAATTATCTCATATTGGGTTTGTCCCGTTTTGTATTCTTTATATAAATTGCAGCTCAACTTACATGTTCATATACCCATATTAAATAACAAATAAAAAATATAAAATATTTTAAGTCTATATTGATAAGGGAAATTCCCAGATAACGAAATTTAAAATTAAAATGTCAAAATTGAAGTTAGCAAAGCTGAAAGGTACATCAATCTGTCAGTTCTGATATTCTGCCTTGCATGCGTATGATATTATGGATAAATGCATAAAATATACACGCACATGGTGTTTGCAAAAAAACAGCTGCTAAGCGATTCTGCATCTGTAGTTTTTCATAGTGATGAATTGTTACAATTCCAAAACCGTAATAGACCGCTAAAGGTAAATAACTAACTGATGGTTTTATTACATACATATACACGCATAAATACACATGTTCGCTCTAATATATACAGGGTGGTCGGCGCTTAGTATCAAAATTGATAAAATATATATTAAAAAAGTAACCAAATATTTTAAAACTTCATACGTACGAATTGACTTTAGAAAGTGCACTTTGTTGCTCTTTGATTTTTATTTGTGTTATCTCCCGGATTTCTGTTCCTCTGAGTTGGCAACCCTACGTAGCGCCCACCTCCCCAATATTTAAAATCCGTCAACTCTATTCAGGGGACCAAGGGCGGGGCAAGAATATTTCGCAAGAATGGCGTCCACATCTTTTTTCTGTGATTTAAGTCCAATTTCAACGCGTTGTCAATTCATTTAATTATGAATGGTTGATTTGTAGTTAAATTTTATGAGAAAATACTTTTTTATAGGTTTATCGTTTAAATAAATTGGAATTTTAACAAGTGACAGTGGTTTTTCTAACAATTGTTTCCTGAAGTAATTAGACAAAAATAAAATACTGTTTATGGAGGTTTATGTTTTAAATAGTATAAAGAATATTGGAAAGTTCACAATTTGTTTTACTTTTGATGAATAATATTCAAATAAGTAATATTTTACAAATATTTATAATTTATGGACTTTCCAATATTTTTTATGATATTTAAAACCTAAATCGCAAAATGCAGTCTTTTATTTTTACTTCGGGAAACGTTTATTAGATTTAAAAATGTAGGTACTGTCAATGAGGTGGCGCCATCTAACTTGGTGATAACCAGACATTAGCAAACTGTGCTAATTCCAGACATACGTTTTAATAAACTAATCGTGTTACGTATTTGTTGACATTATGAGATAGAAATTTAAAGTGACGCCTTATTTACTTCGAATAATGCGAAGTTTTATAACCTAAAAAAAATCGTAATTATATAGTGAAAACAGTTGAGTTGGGTCTTAAACGGGACAAAAGTAGTTTATGATGCGCCGCTGGTAAAAACCCTCATTAGTTTTCTACGGTCTTGTAAATTTTAAACAGAGGGTGAACTCGGACCAAATGAGGGTGAAATAATGGAATGCCTAACATCCTTCCTTGTCTGTTTTTTACCTTCTTTGCCTATGCCACGGTTTTGGTAGATCTCGCGCCAGCTTTCTTATTCGGTCAGGTAACTCGGTGGGGCCGGCGGGGATCTCTAACCGTTTCTAGCGACGTTGCCACGTCTGATTTGTTTTTAACGGACGAGGAATGCTTTCGTTTTTTAATGTAGCCGAAGAATGTTATGTTGTAGCAGAGTGTGCCTGCCTATGGCGGAAGATTTATGCATTCTTGGAGAAATTCCAAATAGTTGTGGGTTGGAGAGTATGCCCGAGCAGCTGCATAAAAGGTTGATAAAAAGATGCAGATCATGATTTTTTTGGTTTTTATTTTAAATAGTTTTCTATTGATATTTTGTATTTGTTTTAATACATTGTTTGTTGCCTCATATAGGGCGATTCTTTAAGAATAGTTATATAGATTTTGAAAATTAAACCAAATAGGTACTTATAAATAAAATTTGACAATTAGCAAAGAATCAAAAGAGGCACAATGAGGGGAGTCCAAAAATAATTTTAGTTGAAAAACTATGTTAGTGATTGATTACACTGGCCAACAAAATTACACGTTTTGACTGATGAATGACTTATGTCACATCATGTTTACTAATTTTAAGTCGCCGATTCTAAGTGTACCCCCACTTTTTTTCTGACAGCTCTTGTTTACGAGTTATAGCTTTCACTAAAAATTCGCTGTATTACCTATAGTGTTTATTTGCAGTTTATTTAATAATAATTATTGAATTATTATACATATTTAATTTTATTTGGAAATACCATATTAATTTATAATCCTCTTTAACGACTCGCTGGAAATGAAGAATAAGCCCTGGATTCCGCAAAAAGTATGCAAAACATGTGTTGAGTTCCTACGTTTATGGACAAATAAGAAAAGATATAGCTTCAAGTACAAAACCGCAATGATTTCGAATGAACCCATGAACCACCATGACGATTGTTATTTTTGTTTGGTGAACATAACTGGTATTAACCGAAAAAATCGAGCCAAATGGGAATATCCTTCCATACAGGGGTGTCCTGAGCCCTAAGTCTACACCTGAACCTCAATCTGGTATTTTACAGGAAGAGCCAGAAGATTTTGAGACGAAAAACGACCGTAGTGATAGTGACTTTGAATGCGACCTGGGAACACCAAAACCATTCAATCAAGATGATTTAAATGACTTAATTAGAGATCTGGGACTGTCAAAGTCAGCTTCAGAAATGTTGGCTTCAAGGCTAAAAGAATGAAAATTTCTTATATGTGGAAAATAACTGGATCATATGTGTTGATTTAAAAATGGTCAACTTTCTATTATGCCAGCAAGGTGGTTACACAAAGTATTCTTGTTTTCTTTGCTTATGGGATAGTATAGCTAAAAATCAACATTGGGTTAAAAAGGATTAGCCTACCGAAAAGATCTAGTTCCAGGACAACAAAACGTGATAAAGCCGCCTTTAGTGTCAAGAGATCGTATAATTTTGCCTCCGTTGCATATAAAATTAGGGCTTATAAAACAGTTTGTCAAAGGTATTAACAAAACTGGAAATTGTTTTCTATTTATATCAAAAAAATTCCCGAAACCGAGTGTAGAAAAGATAAAAGCAGGCATTTTCGATGGGCCACAGATAAGATCATTAATAAAAGAAACAAAATTTACGGATACTATGACAAAAATTGAAAAAAACGCATTGAATGAGTTTGTTTGGCTTGTTCAAATTTTTTTGGGAAATAAGAAAAGTTCTAACTATTCTCAACACGTTTAACAACTAATGAGTCACTTTCAACCCCTTGGATGTAATATGAGCATCAAGTTACACTTTCTTCACAACCACCTAGATTATTTTCCCGCTAATCTTGGGGATCTAAGTGAAGAACAGGACGAGCGATTCCACCAGGACCTTCGTAAGATGGAGGAACGGTATCAAGGCTACTGGAACGCACACATGATGGCTGACTATTATTGGAGCATTCAGAACAGTTCTATGGTTTCAACCTCTGCAAGAAAGTCTTATGAAAGAAAGTTTTTTTCACCTTAAGAACTAAATAAAATATGATTTACTTTAAACAAATTGTGTTTTACTATGAAACGGCCATGTATCATATTTTCTAAACTAGAGCTAATACAGAAATTTAGATTACATAATTGAAGTCTTCATTAAAAATAAAGCTAGTGTCATGTAATATAACTCAATCATTAGAAATGCTGTTGTGCAGTGTTATTTATCTAATTTAATTCCTAGGCATCAAAGAAATAAAAAAAAACCTATTTGTAATTGCAGATAGGTATTTTCTCAAAATATATAAAAATGTATCTAAGTAGAAAAACTAATGCCAAGGCAACGATTGAAAAATTAGAAAATTATTTGCATGAGATAACTAGGTAAACCTAGGAACTGTATTTAAGATAATGCTAGGTACTTATTTTGTTAGTGATAGGTTTTACAATTTTTTTAATAAAAAGTCGGCAAAGTATTTTACCCAAAACGTACCTTTTTGATTAAATGCGATTCCCTTTAACGCCATTTTGAATTTTTTAAAACTTATTTAGGATCTGTTATCTTTGGCTTCTAAAAATCTCAGATACCAATTTTAGTCGAAACCTAACCTAAGAATATAGCATTGTCTTTGGATGGATATAGGATGACATAAAATAACTACATATCGATGGCTCAATCAAAAATCGCCACAAGACAAAAACAAAGAAAATTATATTTTTGGTTCAATATATAAAAAAAGGACAACTCAAATCTATAATTATTTAGAACATAGGGTTGTCTCTGGCTGGACAGGATTAAATAAAATAACTACGTATCCCACATCCCATCTTGATCTTCTTACAAATGAGAAATTCTTCATTAAGTGTTGGTCTTTTACAACATAACCCGTTTAGTAACATTTTCTGTAACATGTATACCATGTTTCAGAAACATTTTCAGTGAAATATTGAACTAAAATATTTCAGAAACTTGTATGTTATGTGTTTGAAACGTTTGAAATATTTCTGAAACGCTTCTGAAATAATGTGTGCTGTATGGGAAGGCGTGGTAAATAATTGTCCCCCTCCATACTAAAATCGACGTGTCTAAGCGTTTCCTTACATTTATTATATTATTACCCAAAACCCCCATGTTAAGTTTTCGATGGGCCATCCTGTATAAACTGTAACTAATAAATTGAAATAAATTGAGAATAAAATCTAAACAAAATCCTAAAAATATTATTTATAAATTTTTATTCAGTATCAGACTATTTAGTACACTTAGGACATACTACTGACAATACTTTTATATTAAGTCTACTCCAATTTAATTTAAATGTATTCAATTTATAGTAAATATAGAAAAATAAGATTGACAATAATTTTTTAGGTTTTTGTATTGTTTTTTATGTAAAATCTGGATATAAAAACACAAGGTGGTCAATTTTTACCCATCCTTGAGAGTCTGAGGGTTATTCCTGTCATCCTGTCACTGTATTTAAGCGATCCGACATTCTTACGATTTTTCGTAGAACAGGCAACGCTGTCTAAATCCACTCTGTCGAGTCGAAGCTTGGAATTCCACAACATTTACTTACATTATACAAACTAAAGTTAAAGTTGGCGTATAGCGTAGATGCTGTAGACCACACGATCACCGACGTGTTTTTGTATCTAGCGAACCTCGAGTGTATTGTTAGTTCCTAAAATTCAAACGCGTTTTTTTTATTCGATTTTAAGACCGAAAAGACTCCAACGATGGTCAAGGCGAGAAAATTTCGGTTTTCGCTTCCTATTTATTTATAAGACAAGTTTAAAGTGAACGACTCAAACGTGATTGTTGATGGATTGTTTTTGTCTTATTTGAAATGAAATATCATTCTTTTGGATCTAATACTAGTGTTAATAGTGAAAAGAAGTCGTCTTTAACTATTTATGCAGACATGGATATATCACCTACCAAGGTAAACATCTTTATTTTACGTAAATATGAAGAGTTACTAGTTTATTTATAATAAATTGCAAAAAAAATAATATTTTGGTAATTTATTGCTAGAAATATCATTTTTTTTATGCCAAACGTCAATATTTCTGATAGCTTTCAAAATGACAGCTGCTCACAGGTAAACAAAAATGTTTAGGTTAGGGGTCAGTTAAAGTTATATAATAATGACCGGGGTTGGAAGTAACCTAAGAATTAAAAAATATATAAGTAGGTTTTTTGGTTATTTGAGGTGTTTTTGAGATTTTATAGGTTTTTAGTTCATATAGGTATGTCAAAAGTTATTATTAATAAAATTAAACAAAAAATACAAGTAAAACTTGAAAAATAGAGTTTTATATAATATATTAAAAAAAATCACATTCTGCAAACAAAAAAAAATGTTTTTTTCTGCTAAACGAGGAATTTCTTGTCAAATTGTACTCTCTAAAAGTTTTGGCAGCTTTCAAAATGACAGCTGCTCACAGGTAACCAAAAATGTTCTGAGCTAGGAGTCAGTAATGGCTAGGGTTGGAGAAACTTAAGAATTATATAATATATTAGTAGATTTTTAGGTTATTTGGGGTGTTTTTGAGATTTTATAGGTTTTTTTTTTAAGGTTTTAGTTCCTGTAGGTATGTCGAAAGTTGTTATTAATAAAGTTACTTAAATAAAAAATACAAGAAAACTTTAACAATAAAGTTTTATTACCATATTAAAAAATCACATTCTGCAAACAAAAAAAAACAAATTGTTTCTGCCAAACGAGGGATTTTTTGTCAAATTTTACACTCCAAAAGTTTTGGCAGCTTTCAAAATGACAGCTGCTCACAGGTAAACAAAAATGTCTAGGCTAAGGGTCAGTTAAAGTTATATAAGTAATGACCAGGGTTGGAATAAACCTAAGAATTAAAAATAGGTATATAAGTAGGTTTTTAGGTTATTTGAGGTGTTTTTGAGATTTTATAGGTTTTTAAGGTTTTTAGTTTATGTAGGTATGTCAAAAGTTATTATTAACAAAATTAAACAAAAAATACAATCAAAACTTGAAAAATAGAGTTTTATATAATATAATAAAATCACATTCTGCAAACAAAAAAAATGATTTTTTCTACACCCGTATTATAATAATGCACTTATATGCCCAAAATCCGTTTCATAATGATACCCATTATGATACAGATTTTTCATTATGATACAGATTTTTAATCAATAGAAACCTACAATTTTTCAATCAAGCATGATGTTTGACGTTTGTCCTAAATTCCTATGTAATTGTTTTAGTTGTCAAAACGTATTAAATTTTCGTAGATAGCTAAACTTCGATAATTATAATATTAAAATGTCTGATATCAGCGATATAGAAGACTCCTCCACACATATCGGAGAAAGGAGAAAATGCAGTACAAAATATTTTGCCCCAAAAATCTGTGGTAATACCAATACCCAAGGTAATACCATTAATTACAATTTTGTAGAATTTTTTATAGAAATACGAGTAATTACTGTTATTGTGTTCAATGCCAATATAAATAGAATATTTATAGGTCTTGATTATTTATCGGGTGTAGAAAAAATAGCGTATGCAACTCTCATGTAATGGTTATTAAAACACTCGCATAAACCATACGAAACTCGCATTTGGCTCGTTTCGTATCCCGGTTAATGCTCGTGTATTAATAACCATCATTACATGATCGTTGCATAATATACTATTTTGTTTCTGCCAAACGAGGGATTTATTGTCAAATTTTACTTTTCAAAATTTTTGGCAGCTTTCAAAATGACAGCTGCTCACATGTAAACAACAATGTCTAGGCTAGGGGTCAGTTAAAGTTATATAGTAATGACCAGGGTTGGAAAGTACCTAAGAATTAAAAAATATATAAGTAGGTTTTTTGTGGTTTTATAGGTTTTTTAAGGTTTTTAGTTTATGTAGATATGTCAAAAGTTATTATTGATAAAATTAAACAAAATATACCAGCAAAACTTGAAAAATAGAGTTTTATATAATATATTAAAAAAATAACAATCTGCAAACAAAAAAAATTATTTTTGTTTCTGCCAAACGAAGGATTTCTTGTAAAATTTTACTCTCACAAAATGTGAAAAATAAATAAATGGTTTTTTTTAATTGTCACTATCATTAATATCAATATAAAGAAATTACAGTGGTAGGTATAATTTTGCACTAATTTTACACTAATTTTACACTAATTTTACACTAATTTTACACTAATTTTACACTAATTTTACACTAATTTTACACTAATTTTACATTAATTTTACATTAATTTTACATTAATCTTACACTAGTTTTTACACCCTTTCTTCTGAGAGTTGATTAATAAAACTCTAAATCCTTAATGTTTACCCTTAAAAAAACAAAAACCCTAAAATTGCGGAATTATAACTTTTAGGTTTTTAAAAATCCTAAAAAGTTAGGTACAAAAAACCTGTACCTGCCAACCCTAGTACTGACTGTTGGGATTTGTGCACACACCCGTTATTCGCGCATGACGTATTATGGTGTGGAATATCTGATTGGCCATGCGTAGATTAAAATTTATTTTCTATCAGCAGATACTTCAAATTCGTAAAATCTACGCCTCCACGCCACAATACGTCACCGTGACGTAGTATCAATCGGCATAATATCTCATACGTTCTTTTTATAGTATCATGAATATTACATGTTTGCAAAATGTATTTGAGGTTAGGATATGTTAGTGGAAGGCACCACCATACAGTAACGATTGGTACCAAATTAAAAGGATATTTATTGTGTTTAGAGTAACATCTCAGTAGAGTAGGTTACTGTATTCGAAAAAAATTACAAAATACTCTAGTTCCAAAATAGAATCTGATACAATCACATCCGTACAGTTACTATTGGGTCAAAAAGGGTCAAGGTCAAAAAAGGATTGGCCCCCTACACGAAATTAAAAAAATTTGAAATTATCTTTGATTTTATAGCGTTTTAAAATTGCTTTAAAGTCATGCAATAAAAAATTTACCTACAGTATAATTCCCCATTTCACTCGTTTAATATTTATAGTCCTAGCTAGTATGTCCAATGGCCCTTTCTTTCCCCCTACTTGCACTTGTCCATTTTTTTTAATTTCTCGGGTAAACCAATATAAAAAATAAAGAAATATCCCCCAACTTGTTTTAAAAATTCTGACATACTTATTCGGAAGAAATTTATGGATTTTCTAAAAATCTGCATAATTAGTATGAACTTTACTGCATTACCCTCGTAGGTATTATTTTGTGTGTTATTTACATCTAAAAAACACCTCATATAACAGATGTTAAGCACAAACAATAACAGTGGAATTTATTTCCCCTTCGTATATGAATTGATACAATAAAAGTTCTTATATAGACAGGGAAAATAATAATAAATCATGCTTTAGTGACAGCTGATACTAATAGAGATTAATATAAAATATTATACTAAATACAATAAACAGTACCAGTCAAAATAATAGTTGAGTAGCAAAAGATGTAGGTATATAAACGTAGAAAGAAATTAGACATTAATTTGTTTTATAACATTATAATTCAATTTATTTCTACTTAAATACAACACTAATTTATATATCTTAACTAAAACTGACTTTAAACGCCAAATCTTAGCTATGTGACGTTTGCGAATATTCCAGACTTATTTCGACTAAGAATCAACGTAGGTATTCTACAGCGGTTCATCTACTAAAATTGTTGTCCATGGACGTATTATAGAGATTTCGGAGGTTATTATTTATTATGAAAGTTTTGTCGGTTTAAAATGTCGAAATAAATGCTAGAGAAATCTTGGTACGTTAACAATCCAAAAAAAATTTGAAAAATGAAAAAATTCTGCTCCGAGCGGGGCTCGAACCCGCAATTGTTAACGCATCCAGATTTCTCTATTATTTATTAGTATTATTAAACACAATTATAGTCTAATAACTACGTTCCATATAGCCTAACAATTTACAATGATTTGTAAACAAAAGTGAATTAATATGAATTGAAAATTATTAATTGTTCAATCTATTTTTAAAGTTTATCGATGTAGAGTCTCTAACATCGTTGGAAAAGCTGTTCCATTCTTCAAAGAATATGTTCGTTAAAAAAATATTGTCTATATTAGTCCTATAGTTTTCTTTTTTCAATTTAACTTGATGATATCTTAGCAGTGTTGCCAGAATATATTTTTGTAATGTACCAGATTTGTCTAAAATATGTACCAGATTTCATAAAAATGTACTAATTCTATAAAATGTACCATATTTTTCGAATTGTGAAGTGTGGTCATTAAAAAGCAAAATAAAAGTTTATAGATGACACGAAAACAACAAACAAGGAAGACCCCAACAATATATTTTACACGTCAAATGGAAACATACGCTGAAAAAAAAGTACTTGATTTTGCTTCGAGTATACTAGAGTACCAGATTTTTAAAGAATGTACTAGATCTCCTACAATTGTACTAGACTGGCAACACTGTCTCTTAGTCTCTATCATGTTTTAAAGAATATAAATAAGAATTAAATTTTAATACGCAAAAACGTAAAAAGTTGACTTAATATCTTATGTTTCGTCTTCTATATATTTATATATTCAACATTGTATTTTGAAAATAAATCCGTTTTGGATCTACGTTTACCTATATGAACTTACTGTCTTAAAATTGAGTAAGGAAAAGTCAAGTTAAATTTAACGATCACCTTGTACTTATACGAAGTGCATTTTGCTATAAAATCAAAAGAAACATATTTCTATCATTCTCCATTAATAATTTATGAATTTATTGGTAACCTACTTTTATCGGTTTTATTGTTTCGTTTACAGTATTACGCAAATTTACAGGAATTTTAATAAATGGTTTTTGTTCTTTTTCACAGAAGTTGAAGTGTTCATTACCGTTGTTTGGTTAAGGAAGTGTCTGTTGACACGAACCGACGTTTTATTATTTTTTGTGGTGTGTTAAGGGAATAGGTTCACATTAAATATTTTTGTTATGAAACCAATGAAAAATAACATCTCGTCCGTGTTTTTGTTAAATAATCAATCAATTATACTAACTCACACAGATTTAGATTTTAATGAAATGAAAATATATTTATTGAAATAGGTAACCCTAATATACAAACAATTTTTTTTTGTTACAAAACAACAACTCAAAAAGTCTAAAATACAAAATAATTATTAATACAATCAAAATAAAATTATTAAGTCGAGTTTAATTTTATCTAAGTTAGTTTTACTAAAGTGTCTATACATTTTAGTGGTTATATTTATGTCTTTGTTGTTATTACTAAGATTAACAGATATTATAGAATGGTCACTAATTATTTTGCCTAGACAAATCAGCATTCAAAAATTTGTAATCAAATGTTTTTTGTTACTTAAATCAATATTTTTTATATATATTTTTATCTGTTTGGATTTTTATTAAATAAATAAAAAAATAAATAAGTAAATAAAAAATATACACACTTCAGGAAACATAATTATTTAAACGTTAATATTTTCATTTATTTTTCATATTTAATTCATTTTCAGTAGAAGGATTAAATCTTGGTAGTTTATATTTATTATTTTCTTCCCCCCTTTCTATTGTTAACTTACCTCTTCATGTAAATCGTTTTTCTGATAGGCATCGTAACTAACTGTCCCAACCATTTTCGCCGTAGATAGTTTCAGTTCGTTCTTCAACATGTTTACCAAAAATTTCTCAAATCATCATTTTCAATAAATCGTTATTATGCTTTCCTACTTAATAGAAGATGAACATTTGTGATTAAGACAAAATTAAAGGTATAACTTAATTGACTAGTTATTAAAAAATAATATAGTACTAGTATAAAGTAATATAATTTAAATGAAAAGAAAATACACCATTCATTTCCTTTAATTTTCCTAAAAAATTAAAACCCTGCATCCTACAGTGAGCTGCGGTCGTCATAAGTAAAAGTACGAGTAAAAGAAGAAAAAAGTCTAGAAATGTCATTCCGTGTCAAGAAACATCTGGACGTTTCGAGAAGGTTCTAGAAAAGTCGAAGATCCTGACATCGGAGTTTCAGCTTTATGATAAGTCTCGGAAATACTAGATTTTGACACGTCGTAGATTAATTACATCATGTTATTATGTCAGGTGCTAGTTATCAAAATAATTTTAAATTTGTCAATTTGTTAAAAATGTGTACATTTTGATATTTTAAAAGTTTAAAGTATTCAACAAAATGGTAAAACTATTTAGTAATCAATCAAAAACTTTAATCCTAAATGTAGTTTCCTATTTTAAGAGACACAACTCTATTTGCGAGGCTCTTAGAAAGAGGTACAACTAAATGGCTGTAGATGCTTTAAATATTTAGCAGAAAACTATATAGACTTAGTAAACCAGCAAATTCTGATACAGAGTATGTGGAAATAGTGTTTATATTTACTTTTGATTATGACGTCATTGTATTTAAAATTAAAGTAATTTTCTCTTAACTACCGAGTTAAACTGTAATCCCATAAGTAATCGGAAGTTGGTGTAATAGTCAGAACTCTATTTGCAGTAGTTATTAACACTTTTCTCATGATAAGTCTAGATAAATATTTGATTTACGGTTGTTTAATTTAATTAAACGGTTCATTAGGTGCTCGTTTATTTTTGGAAATGATTTTATTAATAAAATTAAATAGAAAAACAATTAGCTATTAGCAATTAGCTATCTGTGTAACAACTCATAGAAAACAATCTTTGAAGATCAAATCATAGAATAAATGCTGGTTCAATGGGAAGCTCTTTAATTATAAATCCAATAAGTACAATTATGAATTTTTTAAAACTTTTTTCTCTCTGAGTAAGTTTTAAATCGGGAGTAGGCCTTCCCGAAGACTTAATATGGCATTTTCCATTAGAGAATCATTTTTATTAACAGTTGTTGTTTTGTGAAATAATAATTGTTAAGTCGTACATTAGGCAAACCAGTCGTTTTTGTCACACAATGAAAACAAAACTTTGTTTAATGAATACTTTTTAATATTTCATTAAGTACATTACTAATAATTTTTTACCCAGAAATTACAGTCCCTACTTCGTTTGAATAAATAATACCAGTTTGTACAGATCTAACGGATGATACCAAACCAATACCCAAAGATTTAACACTATTCAAACTAGTAAGCTTTATTTATTCGAGTAAGTACATATAGGTACTTATTTCATATCCAAATAAGGTTAATTTTGTCCTTTTAGCCTACTTTTAGTACCGTTGACTTCGATCTTTATCAGTATTCAAATTTCTGTATTTCCAACTTATTTAAAATAGATAGTAGACATATTAACATATATTCAGGTCATTTTGACTTACTTTTTGGAAATTTTTATATTTTTGCCACTAACATAAATCACTCACTGAATCGTCGTAAATCAGGTGCAGGTGTTCTTACAGATACAAAGCCCAGCTATATGTAACAATGACCAGCAGGTAGTTATTTGGTGTTACTTACCTTCATTGTATTGCAGAATAAGAAGTGTTATTCAAGAAAAAAGGTTTTAGAACTATCGAAACCAAGACTATTTATCTATCAAAACAAGAACTGTATTTCTGTAACAGTTAAATAATTTGTATGTTTACATCTTATTTTCTTAGAGGAAGTATATTTAGTCCAGTAATACTAGTATAGTGCAATTAATAAAACATAGGGAATACTTTTTTAGTGGTTTCTATAATGTTTTTGAGGGAAAAAAGTTAAATAAAAAAAGCAGTTTTTAATAACACCCGAGCTATGTGATTTTCGACTATATTTTTCATCTAAAAATATATCCTCATTACATGAGTTTTCAGCAAAGTTAGATATTTCTTATGCTAAAATATAAAGGATGTATGTAATTTCCGCCTCAATTTAATATTGAAATAATATTAATAAACATTCTCTGGCTATCATGCTAGAGAAACCAAAATTTCCAGTCGAGATAAAAAGAAATAACATAAAAAATATCGACCACTTCTTATTCAATAAGATCGGTTGATATAAAAACCGTTCTTCAATTAAAGTGATTAACTGATTAATCATTTGTTTACATGTAGCAGATAAGTTATTTTCGCATTCATTATCTTCGTCTGTAAACTTGAATCAATATGCACAATCTATTCATGCTTGCTTCTATTGTCATGACAAATACGTAGATCAGATTTCACTCGACTAGGAAGAAAAACATGTTTTTCAAGGCATTTTATGAAGCAAACATGGTTTATGTTTAAAATATTAGTTAAGCACTACATTTTATTACCATAAATTATATATTAGTTCTAGTGTACCTCAAGGATAACAGTTGGGGCTTATGTTGCTAATAATATGACTACAAATCTTTATATTAAAAAGCAGTATAGATGTGCACCCATTCTTTTAAGGATATGCATAGAAGATTCTAGGACTATAAACCTTTGGCTTAAAAATTAGAATAGATATGATTGCAAAATTGCTGTATTCCGTAATTGTACAGGGTGTTCCATCTCATTATCCCATAGTAATTTGGAAAATTTCCCGAAACACGTCGGATGATTTTCTTTGGGGGACATCTTTTGACGTATATTTGAGGCTTGAACGAGCAACCCCCTATGAGGGGTCGCTTCAACCCCTCAAAATTGAATAGGAAAGGGGTTGAGTGATACTTCATTTGTAAGGTCTTGGAAGCCTCTTTACAACGGTGTATGAAAAAAATCACATTTTTTAAATCAAATGTTCAAATTGTCCTCCATTGGCTTCCATACAATAATAAATTCTCTCGAACTAATAAATGCCTTCATTTTTTGTTCTTAGAAGGTGTTTATCACGTTTCTTCGATCATTTCATGTATTAAAAATCAATCTGTTGAGTTACTACTTTGCTGATTTGCTTACAATTTTAAAAATAAATTATGGTGTACACATTGCAAGAACATGTTGAGCTGGTTAGCCTGTATTACCAAAATGAAAATGGTGCCCGAGCGGCTGCAAGGATATTTAACCGAAACCATCCTGAACGTAGCGTTCGCCATAAGTACCTAATGAAATTGATTTCAAAATTTGTTGGATTCGAAGCCCGTCTGTCTCTGACCACAAGCTTACCTATAAATGAATATTAGGGCGTGAGACTGCTACACCACCGACCCGATACATGATATCTTTTGTTTATAGACCTTTTCATCACAAATTTTTTTTGTGCGCATGCGTCAGTTTCAGCCATCTTTTTCGTACTGTTTTTGTAAACAAGTATGTTAAAATGCTTACGTGAAAAAAATTATAATTGATAAATATTAATTTAAGTCTATATTCATTTAAAAAAAGGAAGAAAAAAGTAAAGTAATAATAAGTTTAGTGTCTTAATTGAAAAATACATTTTCACAATCAATTATAATTATGTTATCTGTACGGAAAGGAACAAGGAAACAGTGTTGTTATGTAAAAGTGACACACGGTATAAATCATTCAAAGGCAATAGATAGTATTTTATAAATTTTCCAAAGCCTTAACTGCAATATCGTAAACAATTATCAGGCAAAATCCATATTAAAAGATATTCGAAATGTGCATTAAGTGTGAAAAAATATGGTCGAAGTGACAACGGTTTTCGATGGATTAATGATGTTACTAAAGATACTTATATTTCACTGCATTTTCATGGAGAAAGTGGTCCAACAGAAGAAAATTCTCATGTGGTATTAAACAATATTTTTTTAATATTAAATACTACTTCGGTATACACATTAAATGATTAAAAATGTCATGTTGATCCTCAAAATAATAAATAATTTATTTTATTAATTATACTCGTGATTAACTTTCATGCTAATTAAAGTGTTTTTGCAAGTAGTAATAGTTGGTTGGCATAATTAATTAGAATAAAGTTATAATTATTATTTGTTTTCATTAATTTTTTACAGAGTTAAAAAGTATTGATACACCTAACCTCTCAATTAGTCCACTTTGTTCCTTTGTAACAAACATCCAAGACACTTCAACCTCCTTTTCAACTGCTCACAACTATGCGCTTCCACAGAGTTATAAAAAAGTTATTCACTATCAACGATTTTTTCTAATGATTAATTTTTCTGTAGAGATAACATTGCTTTCCCAGCCATTGTCGATCAAAACAGTACGAAACTTTTGAATTACCGCTATTTCAACATGGTGGCTGCGCTTGCGCTCATCACATGATGAAAAAGTCTATTACCAGTCTGGCTTTTACTCCAATTCTTCTTTGAATTAGGCACCTACCTACTAAAGTAGCTTTGTTTTTACTTGCTAAATGTAGATGGTAAAACTTTCGGTTTTCTTATTTTCTCTCAACAAACATCAAGTGAATTTTACGCGTCTACAGCTGATTGGAACTATTGGAAGTGAAAATGTCTATGTAGATATTTTGTTAGGAATTGGGATAATATCAATCATTTCCTGTATCATTAAAATTACTTTAGGACAGAAAAAATTGTAGTTGTTAATACAGGTTTCTGTAATTGCGTTAATTCTGTTTCTACCGAATATAAATCGAATTTAATGATTTAAATGAAATTTTCACTTTTTGTTGATATCTTAATTAGACATTTTTTGTATCTTTCCAAAATATTCATAGACGTGCAGACATATGTTTATCAAGCAAAAAATGTTTGTCGGTATATTTACACGATATTCTATATATTTTTCCGTGAGATCCAATTCCAACCTGGTGGATATTCCAAATTGTTTAACGATCATAAACATTAAGTAACTTTATATGTCCAAATTGATATGATTCATTTTACATATCCTGTATTGTGGCTAACAGATTAACAAAAAAACAAACGATAACGTGAAACGACGTTTTCGTTTTAACGCCTAAAGGCGGATAATAAGTCACAGATAAGAATAAATACATACAACAATGCAATGACCCGTTCGGGTAACATTTGCATGCGCCGAGTGTACTGGTTCTGCCAAATGCGGGATTACTGAACAATGGTAGACCTTGGGGGTATTCACACCCGGTCGATATTTGTATTTGGATTATATTTTTATAATAAACATGGGTATTCTAACGGTAATCTTATTTTTTTGATGTTGAAACGATATTACCTTGAATTTTTTTAGATTCCTCTGACCTTAATAGAATTTCTTCTCCCAATGTTATTCGGTCTTTACAAAAATTTAAAATATATATATTTTCTTTAGCAAAAAATAGAGGAAGATCAATTTGTGAAACTTTTAAATTTTAATCATAAATATGCATCTCCATACCTACCTAAATATGCTTATTATGTTACTAAGAATAAAAGGTGAAATTGTTGAGTCTAGAAGCTAGCCGAAGAGTGTAGAAATATATCTGAAAGAAGAAGAAAGAGAAGAATTTTAAACTTAATCTAAAAATGTCACTTATATTGATAGATACCTACTAAAATGCATACCTATGTATTAGTAAAAGTATTTTACCCCATTCTCAATAACTTTAACAATAAAATACTTTTTGATTTTCTATTATTAAAATTTTTATTTATAAATAAAGCAATACAATAAACTTTGAGACAAAAATGTATACCTGCCAACTCATGCTCTTAAGGATTTAGAGGACTATTGCCATTGCCACATTGTACTCGTTTTTAAAATACGAAATTTGACATCATCGTTTATTATTAACCTGTATTATATCGGAAGTACAATTAGAACATTAAAAAGCGTATAAAAATAATGATTACGCCATTATAAGTAGATGAGCGAACTTATAAATATATTATGATGTATGTTTTGTAATTTATTTCGATTAATATTTATGTATGAAGTTACCTGGCACGAACAATTAACTACGTGTTTAAAATATAAATTTTACGTCTTACGTCAATTTCTTATATTATATTGTAGTTTAAACCTTTTTATAAGTAGAGTACCTACTCAGCTATAGTCAGCCATTGAAGTTTTAACAGTTAAAATAGCAAAGGGCTGTTAAACGCCCTTTAACTGTATGATGGCAAAATGACTCTGGACAATTAAAAGTCCTGTAACTCTAATTGATGGCAAAATGATTGTGTCCCGACTGTCGGCAGTAGTGATCTATATATACCGGCCCTTTCTAGGTAAAAATTAAAATGCCATCATTATAATTGAATCGCTTATTGTTAAAAGGAACTAAGTCACATTTTTACATTTTTGACTTTAAAACATGAAACGAAACTTTGAAGATATTCCTTTCGTTTGGTGTAGAGTAAAACAAACTTAAGTTTGGTACACCCACGTGTCGATCCGATGGTTGCGCCGTAGATTTGTTGACTATCGTTACCATGCCAACCTCTAACACGGCGATGGCCAGTACCGTAGCGTAAAGAGGCGAATAGGTGGTGTATTTCCTTATTATTTTTTTAATTTAGTGCCGTAGTAGTTATAGTAGAGTAGCAATAATAGTTAGTGTATAAGTTTAGTTATAGTATCTACATAGTTAATTTAGAAATAAATTGGCTTTGGATTTGGACTATATCGCGCCGAAAAAAATTGGTAGAAGGGGACAGGGATTACGCAGTCAAACAAAAGAAATCATTAATATTTCGAAATTTATGGAAGAAGAAGCGGCCCACTTCAATGCTACCAAGGACGTATTGATACCTTTAAAGAATTTTAGGTGAGTATTTTTAATTACATAATATTTTAATTATGTGGAACTACACAGATACGATACCATTGTAAAATTAAAAAAAAATGTTTATGCTCCTGCTGTATTGACATAATTTCACAGAGTACATATAGGCTAAAACAATAAATTCTAACAATAATCATTCATTTAAAATAAGTTTCTTTAAAATACTCTATACCTGCAGGCAGTGGGATATTGTATTTTATGAAGATTTATGAAGATGCTCAAATCGAAAAGGAGCATTTATTGGACGCAGCCATGGATACCTTGAAATTTACTATCAACACTGGTTCATCAGAGGAAAGCTTTACTGAAGATGATGAGAATTCTGATAGTTTAGGAATAGAATTCTTAGATTCAGAATCGTCCGATGAGGCACCGTAGTGTACATTTTTATTGTTATTTCTAATTTGAACCTTTCTCCTCTTATGTATTAAATGTCTATAAAGAAAAAAATTACGTTAGTTTAAGTATCTAGTAAAAGTAATAAACCAACAATTTTTAAAAATTATCCTTTTATTTTAAAAACTTCCCAGACAGCACACCAAATCCTTTGGATATCTACTGCACATCCCAATATCCACTGAATGTCCAGTCCATGGTGGATATCTATTTTATATCCATGATATGTAATTTATAGACATGCAAATGTCCATAAATAATAGTAATTATATAGCAAATTATTAAAAAATTACGCCATTGTGCTCGCCATTGTGGCTAATGGTACCGTTCAGAATGTTCAGATATTTAAAATTATTTTTTTAAGGTGTATTCAATATCCCATTCACATCCACTAAATATATCAAAGTCTAGGCGCGAACGCAAACCATCGTGGATATCCACTAGATGTTATTTGATTTTGCTTACTAAGTATAGATGGCGATACCACTTTCGCGTCTACTCATGCTCGACCCGCCGTAATTGAGTTCGATCGAAATTTGTGTCCTAATCAGACTCCATTAGAGACTGGAGTCGAGAATTTCCATTTATTGCTGAAGAGTCCTAATAAGGATGACTTTATCCTTAGTGGGCAAAATCAAAGGCAGAGTGTTGAAAATATTTTTTATCTCTGCTATTTTCTTTCGACGTTATTCAATAATCATTGGTTATTTATGAACCTCTACTAAAGATAAAATATGTTGCTGAATATCCGAATATCTTCTATATCCTGGGATATAGACGGACATTTGGTTGGATATCCATATATATTAAATATGCACAAAATATATTATGTGGATATCTCTGGGATGTCTTTTATTTTCTGGAAGATACCCATTAGATATTTTGCTGGATATCCATTAGGATATCTTCTATATTCTGGATATAGACGGACATTTGGATATCCATATTGGATCCACGGAATATTTCTGATATCCTGTGGATATATTGGATATCCACAAAAGATATTCTGTGGATATCTCTGGGATTTGGTGTGTTGTCTGGGTTGCTTATGCTAATTTTTTATAAAGTACCTATTGCTACGTAGGTATATACATATGTACTTTATTGCAGTTAACAAGTTTTCCAAAACTATATTTTATGATAAACTTTTATGATAAACTTAAAATATACGCTGCGTAAGTTAGGTTGTTTAGTGGATACAATTAAGTAGTACATTTAGTAACCTGCATGTGTATTCTAAATTTAAAAAGCATATCAACTTACGTACCTATTGTACAAAGCAAATTAATTACCTTTCGAATTTTGATAATTACATGCATAAAAAAGTATTTCTATTTTTTCATTTATTTTCGTTCCCCGCCACTGACAAACAAAGCCCGCCTATATGCGCAGATTAGTATGCAACCAACATTTGCTGTACCAAACTTACGTTTGTTCTACTCGAAGGAACCGTCTAACTATATTACTTGTGTACTATTTTAGCGGTAGTTAGTAGTTATCAGTACCTTCCTACACAAAACGAAAGGAATATCTTCAAAGTTTCGTTTCATGTTTTAAAGTCAATAACGTAAAAATGTGACTTAGTTCCTTTTAAACTTCGTCTTCGTGTGATATGGCCATCATATCCACTCTTGTTACATAAATTAGTATTTGTAATGTTTTTTGTCCATATAACGAGTCTTCAATAATATTCGTACCCCACGTGATCTGGCAAAACAAGTAATTAAACGAAAATGGCTATTCTTAGTGACTTTTGTCTCAGTTCTAGCAAATAGGTCAGTGACATTGTATTATAGGGTTGCTACTGGAGTAATTAATGTTACTTTTAGCCAAGACATTAATTTAATCACATGGGATAGGGCTATTGGTGAATACACTGTATAAAAGTGAAAAGGAAAATAAACAAGTCATCAGCTTCCAAATCATTACATTTATTTCCTACAATTATTAAAAAGATGTGTGATTTTTGTTTTAGTTATTGTAGTCGTAAAAAAAGCATAGTATGTTACTCGTCTAGAAAACCTATTCCAAACGATGTGTGTTAAAACGAAGTCTGTCATGTTAGTTTTTAATTATTTGTTAATTAGAAAGGAAGTTGTATTTTCGATAATATATTTTGAATTACCTCTGCAGTTTTCCATTTAATATCACCGGGTAGGTGTCCTGCAAATAATTATTTTTTACAATGTGTGAAACATGGAACAAGCGAATGCACAATCACCCTTGTTGCATAACATATTATTGCAGAATAATATTTTTTCTTAAATATTCTTATTCATATATTATTTCAAATTACTAGCAGCAATGTTCACTAAATTAACCCATTATTTTTTTTCGGTAATTTTAGTATTTTTTGTTTAAATTATGGTCAGAATTTAATAAAAAAATTGAATTTTTATTTGTAGATTTGTAGCTTCAGGTTAAGGTGTTACATATATGTAACGCTAGGAACTATTAGGAGCAAAAATACGTATATTCAAAACTTAGGGGTTTTATTAAAAATCATATAAAAAAGAGAAACTAGGTGTTTTACATTTCGTTTAAATGTTTTTTGTGTGGTAGGAAACAAAACAATCAATACACAAGCCTACATCGCATTTTCTGCATTGGGTGCGTGTTGAACTCTTACAAGATCCTCCTGTACAACGTCTTCTCTTGTCGTTGGGAATTTTTTCAACAAGATGGTCCATCCTGTTATATCTAATTTTATCAATCACTCCTTGTGCATTAGAAATTAGCGATGAAGTTCTGCCAGTGCCTTTGGGAGGTGACGCATATTGTTTTAAATAAACTTGCACAATAGCCCGTCTAAAATCTATTTGGCTGATTTGAGAATTGTTGGATTTTCGATATAAACACCATGCATTATTGATTGAAATATCCAAGAGCCATGTAAACAATGCCCAATACCATTTCCTATTCCTTATTTGGATTCTGTGTTGTCCAACATTTTGGTCCATTGGATCAATACCATTTTTTTGTTGTACTCGACTAGTAAAGCTGGTCCGTCTTACTAATAGTGTTTTCAAAGTAACCTCTTTCCTTTTTTTCAAGGAGTTTTTTATCCGATAAGGAACAGCTCCTGGGTAAACGGTTTTCCCTAATGGTCCCTGTACCTCCATATCCTTTTAAACGTAAATAGGATAATAAACTAAAAGTTGTAAATAAATTGTCGAAGTAAAAGGAGAATTGCAAGGATTTCATGTTATTGGGTAGTTCTTCTATCATTTTAACCAATGGTGCTGCCGCCTTTCCGAAGTTTCTTTCAATGTCAACGTCAGGAGTTACAGATTTTCCTTGATATATTTCGAAATCTATCAAGTAGCCCATTGTGGTATTCAGGCACCAGACCTTATACCCAAATCGTATGGGTTTGGCTCTCAGAAATTGCTTACAGCTGTGTTTACCGTAATACTTGACCATACTTTCGTCGAAAGCCAAGTCTTTTTTAGGAATAAAATATTTTCTGCACTTCTCTTTTATTTTGTTTACGAACGGTCTTATTTTCCAGAGCTTATCACCTTGATCCAAGTTTTCGTTGGGAGCTAAGTGCAGAAACCTCAAAATTTGCTCGAATCTGTTGCGTCTCATTGAATTATATACCAGTTCATTTCTGGTGTCAAGACTTTGTTCCCAATACATACGCTTACTGGGTAGATCATTGTAACCGCTAAGAATCAATATGGCAATAAAACATTTCATTTCCTCTGGCGACACTCCTGGATCGGGTTGGTTTTTAAAGCGAGCATACTTATTTGTTTCTTCTACCAGATATAATATTATTTCTTCGTCCAGAAACATCTCAAAGAAGTCAACAATCGGTTTTTTTTGGAACGATAAATAATCTGCTTCAGGAAATGGTTTTTCGTTATAGGTAAAATCACCTGAGATCCAATCCCGGGGGTCAGAAACTTTTGGATATACTATGTGCGCTGGTGACACACTTACATCACTGATCGGAGAAACACCGTCTTCGAACAACTCTTCATCAGATTCTTGCGATCGTGTCTCATCCATGGAAATATCCTCTTCTAATGTAATTCCCCTAGCAGTGTGTACTTCTGCAGCAGCCAGTAACTGACGCCTGCTCAAATTATCAACCTTTCCGCCCACGTCCTCGTCTCCGGAATCCTCATCTGTAAGAGTAGCTGGATCTGGTGGTGCTGTATAGACGGATTCGATGCAATCATTTATTTCATCGTCTTTGCCAAAAGCTATATAAACTGCTTCTTGAACAGTAATTCCTCTCTAAAGAATGGCAGCAAGGCCTCTGAAATAACAAAAAAAATTGACAATTTTTTTAACCATTTTTACAACACCCTGTATAGCAATACTTTAAAATAAAGGTGTTTTGAATGTCCTACAATGAAAATAAAACATGTATACTGAAAATTTAAAAAACGCGAAAAAATGCATACATTTTTAACCTAAAAACTCTTCTGTGAGTAAAAATACCAAGCCCATTATACACCAAAATTAGTCTTCATATATATACCTACTTATACTATTTTTATAATTATATCAACTTTTTTTAACAAAATATAATAAAAGTACTTACTCTTTATCAACGAAGTCCATATTTATTGGGTTTTGTCCTTTTATCGTTTTTTACCAGGCGAAATTTCATAAAACACCAAAATAATATCACACAACTAAACTAGTCTGATCTCCAATGCTTTCTGACATGAACTGACAGGATATCTGGTCGAAATTCATGCTTGGGAAGACAGGACAGCAGATTAAATGGCGCTACTTTGGGTTAATATCAATACATAACTTCTGTGCTAACATTACCTTAATTTTTTTAACATCGACAAAAAATGTAAACACCGTGAAATCTTGTTATTTTAAATGAAAAGTGAATGAATAAAATAATAATTGATAGATATTTAAATAAAATGACTAAACCATAAAAGTATTTGTATCTATATTATGGACAGATTTTATTGAACAGGTTTACTATCAGCAGTTCGATTTTCAAATATGTCAAGCCATTTATAAGCTTGGAATATTATTAAATAGTTAATACCTACAACGTTCTTGCGGTCAAGCCTGTCACAGATATTACCTAAATTAAATTTAGAATTTAATCTAATAATAAGGAACTCACTAAATGGATTTAAGTTTGTCTTTTAACAATCATGTTAACAAAATCAGCCATTATTGTAGCTACATACATACATACACTTTTATAGGTAACAGATAACAATCACAAAAGGCGAAACGTATCAACTAGCTACTTTATTTAAATACTTAATTACTAATTACGCAAAAAAAACAATAAAAAACTTATTTGTTTGACTCATTGGATATTTTTATGGGAATATATGTGGGAGGACAGGAATGTAAACAAGAAATTGCCGTTGTTAACGATGAAAATGTTTCATAATGCAGATTAAAAAACAAAAAGGTTTTATATATTTTTTAAAGCAATTAGGTAGACCAAGGCTATTTTTTAATTCAGTTGTATTTATTATCCAATTTTTCTTGTTATTTATCTTTATTATCATATCTATCTAGTTATCTACTTATATTTTTATAGGTATAATATATATACATATTGTATAAAATGTCAAAGTGGAAGCTAACAATATACAAATTTTCATTGACGAAATGCTAAAACTTCGACTCCACAACGAGCGCAGCCTTTATTAGTATTTTCATTCTCCCACGAATTACCTTAATTTATGCTCGGCAAAAACAATTTTTATTTTATGGGGAAAAAGAAAAAAACAAAGTCTCACAGGTCTTCAGGACCTTTTATTCTAACCACTAGCGCTCCAGTCCATCCAGTATATCCCCAAACTATTGGGTGGGGTAGCTCAAGCACTTAGTACACATACGTATTATGTACCTCGACTGTTCTCATAATCTGCGTCGATATCGAAACCATTAGAAAAAATGGAAGGACAAAGAGATCAGTAGTGTTTAACAAGTTTTACAATTAAGACCAACGTTCGCAAAAGAATTAAAAAATTATAAAACTGGATTGTTAAAATTCAACATTAGTTTTTGTTACGTTGTTTAATGATTAATTCATTAGTATTATTATTATTATTATTGTTATTATTGTTAATTTTGTGGGAAATTTATAGTAATATTTTTTTGCATATTGTATTGTATACATTTACGTAGAAAGCAAAAATTTAGTTTAATTTTGAATAGAACATCCTCTAAACAACTACACGGTTATCTTTATTTCCACTAACAAGGATGTGAAGCATAATTAATGGATCAAACGACTTACCTGAAGGAAGTTCGATCCTAATTATGCGAACATCCTTGTTAGTGGAAATCAAGTCCCACCTCCATCATATTTATATTATTTTTCACCCCAAATTCCTAGGCTCCACAATAGGTAATGAGTAATTTAGGCAGGCAGCGATAGAGAGTAACATAAAATTTTAAATCTGAACATGTGGATCAGCGGCGTAACATAGGTATACTACATGGTTATCTTTATTTCCACTAACAAGGATGCTCGCATAATTAGGATCGAACTTCCTTGAGGTAAGTCGTTTGATCCATTAATTATGTAAGACACACTAAAAACATAATTGTTTCCGATAAACAGTGTTAGACTGATATAGCGGTGAGGATTTAACTCGAATAAAGGTGTCTGGTGCGTTTACGAAAAAATGGAAGCTAAACTTACATTACAATTTTTTTTTAAAGACGATATAAAAACAAAGCGCAACTGAAGTAAAAAGAGGTATTTCCATCACTTTATGTTTAAAAGAAAACCACTCCGGAAACAATTAACTTTCGAAGATAATTTTTTAGTCAAATACAGGGATATCCAGTCCTTGAAAATTTGAAAGTATTAAAATACGAAATATTAACCTATTATACCTACAAAACGCAGTTAGATAAAACCGTGCAAGAAATGTATGAATAATAACTTGTCTAGACGCCCTATAAGACGTATGTGAAACAGCACATTTCTATGCTGATTAGACACAATCTAGCACAATACATTAAAAAGGCGGAACGTTGAAACGATAAGAAAAAACATGCATATACAATAATTGTAATTATGCAGTAAACAGAAACAAAGTACAATAATAGTTATTTATAAATATACGGTGGATGGTTTTAAAGCATAATAATATACCAATGGGCTTGCTAACATCTTCAACAAAGTAGGCACAAAGTAGGGTGACCAGATGTCATTTTATAAAAGGGGGACATAGACAACAAAAGAAGGATGAATTTGGACAAACAAGATATAAAAGTAATTTTAAAAATTTACTCCAAAAATGAACGATTTTCTCATAGATCCCAATCAAAATTTATATGGGGTTATTTCTAAAGTATTTTGTTGTTTTTGGTTGTTAATGTATTAAATAGGTATGGTTTTTAATCAGTTTACGTAATAATAGTTTTCCTTGCAGAAGTGCTTTAACAGGTTACGGGCCCAGCAGTAGAAAGTATTTAGAAAAAAAACTGTTGCCTAACCTGTACGAGGATAAACAATATTGTTACACATCAATATGATTTTAATTTCGTTTTAGTTCCTCTCATTATTTAAAACTAAAAATATTGAATTTAATTAAATGAAATATTCTATAATTTCAGCTGTCTACTCATAGTCAACGGGAACAATTAAAATTAATTAACAAATTTCAATTCGTATAAATGGTGTGATGAGGGTTCCAACAAGTTTAATACATTGTTAGTCATCACTTTCATTGATAGAAATGAAAAACAAAATAGTAGTAAAATGATGGTGTCAATGTACGAGGTCAGACTGAAACGCTTTCTGTATAAATCTTATGATTTTCATTTAAATTTTGATTTTGAAAAACTTAACTACTCTATATATTATAATAGTTGTGATGTAAATACGTAAGAAAGAACGAAAAAATAAATAAAAACAAACATAATTATTAATTTGTTTAACTTTTAGTACACAAGTCCAGGGCCGGATTTAGATTTTCAAATTTGTTTATTTCTTATTTTTGAGTAAGAATTCGACCTATATACCTATTATTGTTCGCCTGTATGTATTTTTGAGCTTCAACATCAATAATTTGAGGATATTATAAGTAATAAAAACCGATACTATTCATTCTTTTCAGAAAGTTCTTTTTTTATTTATTTTACTGCGAAAATAGAAATCGGATATAAAACAGTGTTGTATCTGTGTAAAATAGTAGTTTCCAATTACCGTAAAAATTTTAGTACCTAATATACCTCTAATTGCTTAATGATTTTTAATGAAAATGCTGAGAGCAGATATAGCAGAGTTAAGCTAAAAATAATTCCTCAACAATTCGATCAATGGTTTGTAAAATATCTGAAGGTTCTAGGGGTCTGTTTTGTTGCAATTTATACTCATTACTTTTTAGTTTTTAGTCATATTTTGACAATCAGTAAACAAAGAAGAAAACTAAGCACTCATTGAACATAAAATCAACAATTAATTAAAAATAATCATTTAAAACAACAAATCTATATTAGGAACATAAATTCAAAAAACTTGTCAGGGTTAGTACGTTTATAGTTTATGTAAATACAATCAAAATGGCGGAATTTTCTATCTCCTTTCTCAAGACACTCAGAAAAGTGCGTAGTGCGATTATTCACGTACGATGAAGATAACAATTCTTCTTATTTGAATTTAATTCAGAGGCATCTGAAGTTATTTAGTCATGGCCCACTTTGGATGTAACCATTATTTACAAAATTTGTGTATGTTCAATTCAATTAGTACTTTTTTAATGTGAAGTAAAGATAAATACTGATTTTACTGAGTAGACCCATATTTTGTAAATTAAAAATTTTCAAGAGTTTTATCTTTTTTGACATTTAAATTAGGTGAACTACTATTCCTGATTTTATTCATTCGCCAAATAAAAGATAAATATGGTAATTTTTTGTTTTTAAATATTATCACATATTTAAAATTACATTTTAGCTATACCAGGTGGCCCAACGAAAACGAAACGGTTCAAGTTTAAGGTTTTTAGTGTTATTATTACATTATATAGATAGGGAATTGGAAATAACTCTAAAGGGTTTCCTCCTCGACAAATAAATTGATGTGTGCAAGCGATTTATTTGAATACCATTAAAAACCTTAAACTTGAATCGTTTCGTTTTCGTTGGCCCACTATGTACAGTAATTCACAAAATTTACCTACATGTAAAACCTAAAAGATATAAAAACGTCAATGTAATAAATGTTCAATAGAATTAGATGATATTTCTTACTATATTTTGCTGGTGGTTCCACTTCTAGCTTAGTTTCCAACTGAAGAACAGAGCTATTATTAGGTTTGTTCCAACAGCTCCGTTCTGAAGTGTCTCTGACTCGTACATGGATGCATTCGTAAACTAATCACAATAAATAGGCATTTTGGTTTAATCCTAGAAGACACAATTTTAAAGATACCATAATAATATTGTAAGAACCGGTCCAAATTAGAAGCGGCAAAGAAAACGAGGAAACTTCAAGCCAGTAAAAAAAAATGTAAAGTTGTCTATAGTGCAAAATACATAAATAAATTAATTCCTCATTTTTCTTATATTTTTAATGTACCTACTTATTATACCTAACAAAATGTTTAATAATAATACATTTATTATTTAATAATAAATAACCTCTCCACGTGTAGTTATTTCCCCTAAGAAAGCTAATAATTATTGTAAGAGGCTGGTACTTAGGTTATTTAAACATCTTGTCTTTTATTAATTATAATAATATTATTTTATATTACCAATTTTTTTTATCCAAACTACCTACCTACCTACCTACGGTCCTGGATAATAAACATACATACGATTTTATTATTTCCATCATATTTATACGAATATGAATGACAAAATTAGCGATTTACCTACATAAAGACAAAAATGTTGAATACCTACCGATGGCTTGAATTCACTCTAAACATGAAATATGCGTAATATGGTAGACCCATAGGGTAGACCACCAACTTAAAGACCATCTAAGCGACTTCTAATATATCGCAATTATAAAGCTGGTAAACTATTATTCGATATTTGCCAGTTTTGTTAAATAGAGACGATGTACGATCCAAAAAATTCGCAAAATTGCAACGTTGTACGGTTGAACAAACAATCCCAAATTCTTTTACCGGCATATAGAATTTGCTGTTCTTACTAGATATATTTATATTTTTATACAATGCTATTATTGTTATCTACCGTGACGCTCCAGGCCTCTTTAGAGACGAAAACTCTGCCCACCATCATTAATGAACTATGTTTAAATTTGTGTTTGTTGAATTTTCCATTTTAATTATTGAGCAGTGAATATAGCAGGTCTTAATTATCAGCATTTGCAAAAATTCAATTGGTATCAATCATTAATAAAAATGGAAATATAAAGAATGATTTCTATGAATTCATGTACTTATCAAACATTTTTTTAACTATGCTGCATAAGACATTAATGTCCTACCAAGAATTTTTATCTCCTATGATTCGAGGTACATATTTGTAACATTAGTAGTTAATAAAGAATCCGATTATTTTTATCAATATAAAAATGCTAAAGAAGGATAAGAAGGAATATTACACACAGTACAGAAATTTGCTGATAATTATATTTTTTCTAAATAATTAGATAGTTGAAATGTTTAAAAGTACATTTTGAAGATAAAATTTATTAGTCATAATTTGCTTTAAACTTGTAATTATTTTAGTGTCTAAGATAAAAATATATTCAGTAAATCTGGTCAATTTTTCTGACTGCATTCACCAAGAACTACAGACACTGTTGTTTTTTTATTATTATTAACCATGTTGAAGTTCGTCTTCCTGTGAATACCTAAACGAACAATCATCGTCTCTCACCTTGTACAAGTCTTAAGAAATTTCCATACGATTACAACAATAATTATTTTTTCTATTTTTTTTTACGAAATCCATCACATAGGTAATTAAATTCATTTATCGGTAATCTAATCTAGGCCAGAACTGTTATAATCAAGCAATTAACGAGAAAGCTATAAAGCTTAGGAATAATGAAAGTAAAGCAATAATTGTAATATTGCATAGAGGAGTCATTTAAAAAATGCGCGCACACGTAATTTTTGCCGTATATGTACATTTATTTGATGTAATAATATGGGTAGTTTAATGTTAGGTATGTAACGTATTTTGTAATTTGAAGAAACGCTTATTGATTTAAGATTTGCTTATTTGAAGTAGCGTTGTCATATTCAGTCGATTATAAATATAAATGTCATTAAATTGGCTGCAAACTTTTAGGGTATGGTCCGTTAACCGAAATATCGATCCAAAACTAACCCCTCTGCTTGACATTCCTGAAAAATCGGTTAAATTGGGGACGCGTTTACCTGAAAATGGCGACTCAAACGTCAATTCAGTAACAGCTGTATTTTTACGGTTTCTATTAAGTCGAATGTCAATCTGTCACAAAAGTGACGTAAATCTCAGTCGTGGTCCAAAGGTAACCAGGAAATTAGTTTTTTTTCAAGAATCGCTGTCAAAAAATCCTGGGTTACTTGCGGTTAGTAGTCTGTTAATAACGGACCATACCATAGCCACCTAAAACTACTAATTTTAGGAGGCTATGACCATACCCTTAAATGCATTGCCTTCTAACGTTATACCTATTTAGTTCATAGGTTTGACCTTGTATTTTAAGTAATTTTTTAGAATTAGCAGATAGGACTTAGCATTTCAGCTATTTACAGAAAACAGCGTTGACTAATGTAATGGATTAAGTTTATATTATACAAAAACGCATTTGTATGGCGAGTGTAAGCTTTTATTTTAAATTTAACCTCATAGGCATCTCAAAATATTCGTGATTAAAATTATTTAAAAACAAGGTTTAAGTATTTTTATAATGTGTGATTAATTAATATACCATGAACATTTGAGGTCAAATTTCATGGGAAAACTTTGTAAAAATTGATAAATATTTAAAATTTTTCGAACAAAAATAGTTTTTTTTTTCATAACTCGGTATAGATTAACGTCGAACAGAAAAATCATGCGCAGAACAAAAAGCCAGAAGGGCCTTAGCGTGTTTCTCGGATATTACTGGTCCGATTCAAACGGGAAAAACGGCATTATGTAGAGAACGCGGTATAGATTAATGTCGAACAGAAAAATCATGCGCAGAACGAAAAGCCAGAAGGGCCTTAGCGTGTTTCTTGGATATTACTGGTCCGATTTAAACGAGAAAAACGGCATTATGTAGAGAACGTGGTATAGATAAACGTTGAAGAGAAAAATCATGCGCAGAACGAAAACCCAGAAGGGCCTTAGCGTGTTTCTCGGATATTCCGGTCGGATTCAAACGGAAAAAACGACATTATTAGATAATTCGGTATAGATTAACGTTGAAGAGAAAAATCGACATTTCGTTTAACGTTTCGTTTGACGTTTTCGTTAACGAGGAGCATAAAATTTTTGAATAGTTTATAAAAATAGCCTTAAAATAAGCCAAAAGTATGGAATAGGTTTCAAAATTGTCTAGGTGCATTCTTTGACATTAATTTGTAGATTGTTACGTTTATCCAATCGATCTTCAGTTTCTGTCTATTTCATTTTACACTTCGCGATAAGTCAAAGCATGAGTTGACTGTTCGCGCCGGCGTAGTTTGATCTCTAAAAGGATCGTGACTAATATTGGTGAATCAAATACGAATCCTTAAGGATTTCCTCGGCGGATCCGGATCACGGATCCTTTTTTTCTTAAGTATTCGAATACCGCTCGCGAATCCTCAAGAAGGATTCGAATCCCAGGATTTTTGTTGATTAAAATTACTAGAAAATTTAAGACAATAATTAAACCAAAGATTTTATTTTGGAACAAGTTATGCTAAACATTTTATTTTAGAAATTCTCCGTCACTGATTTATTGTGTTATATTGAGGTTTATCTCCTCGATCGTTAAGAATTTTGCTATAATTAATTTTCAAATAAACTATAGCTACGCCTAGCTTCATTATTATTGGTGTTACTCCATTTGCACACTCGTGCCATTTGTTTAAAAATTTATAATTTCTTGGTGAATTTTAATTTTAATTACAAATGAAACTATTGTTTTATTTAAAAAACTCAACAATGATACCTGACAAGTGATTAAGGGTCTATTTATACTCCCTTAGTATTAGTATTTGTATTAGTATTATGATTAAGCATTAAATTTGTTAAATCATTCAAAAAAGGTATTTATACTCGTTTTATAATTAGTATTAGTAATTCTTTTTTAAACCTAATACCTAATAAGATATAATTCTGCAGTCAACAAAATATATGGTTACTGAAGAAATGTGTAAGAGGCCGGTTGTGTTCTTTTAAGATATTTGAGTTTTAAATGTGTTTTTATTAATATTTTTACTAGTTAATTAGTTAATATTATTCAAAAATAGTTTTAATTAAGAACATTTTAACGGATTTAAGTCTCAAATTTATAACAGATAAAAAGAAGCAGAAATTTGATACAAATCAGACAGAAAAGAGGCCTTTGCTTCCTCATGGTGACATGTCATTTGTCAACTTTATAATCGGTAAACACTGCTGACACACAAAAATTGTATACAGAGCATGATTTATACCGAAATATTATCGTTTTCGAGCTTGTTGGAACAAACAAATAAACAACATAATCATATGTGTATTGTCAATTATCCTTATCAGTTGTCTATTAAAAACAAAGGCCAAATACGCCATTGATTCTTTTTATAGAAAAGAAGAAATTTAATATTTAATTTAAAAGTTGAACCTGTCAATTATTAAGCATAAATATTAATGCTAATACTAATCATAAATCGAGTATAAATGTTCCCATTACATTGTGAAGGTTCAACTTAATGCTTAATCATAATACTAATGCAAATACTAATAATAAGGGAGTATAAATAGACCCTTATACTTATATTTTTTACACAGGATCATATTTTTAATCTTATATTTGACCACTACGACCAAGCTCATCCATATTTCGGGCGTGTCGCCTCTTACCTTTCATATAACTAACTACCTGCCTACCTACTTTCCCGTATAAAGTATAAATAATATGATAAATATCTGTGTCAACTCATGACAATAACTGATCTACATTTTTTAATGAAAAAAATGATTGTATTCTTAGTGAAAACGAATCTGAAGAATTCATTCATAATCATAATAATTTAATAATCGATTATAAGATATGCTGGTAGAAATTTGGAGAAAGGTTTATCATAAATAGATATAGGAAAGTAAGAGTAGAGTGACACCTTTTTTTAGTTACTTTCTTGTTAGATACAGTTATTAATATAGTATTCCAAATGTTGTAAAATCAAACTAATAAAAAATGTAAGAAATGAAAATGCGTAACTACTTATTATCGTAGATATTTTTTGTATTTTTCTGAATAGATTTTTCCTTAGCCTTCCTTCAATAAGAGTCAAGTACTTTTAATAACTACACTACTAGAGAATATTGAAAAAATCAAGGTTCCCTACTTTAGTTAATAATTACCTTAATTTTTTTTGTTGGAGAAACACTCCAATAGGGGCGTTTATTAATATTACAATCTGATCAAGAATTGATCAATGAGTAATTTTGTTATAACCTAACTTAACTAGGGTTGCAATCTTAAAAATTAAAGTTCTACTCGCTCTCGCTAGTATACCTTAGGGTCATAACTTAATTACATTAAACTAACGTGTAATACTAAACCGCACAATGCTTTGCTTTGTTATTAACACAATCACTTGGCTAACTCTCTTGCGTCTTCTTGTCAGGTTTGTGTTGTCAAGAAGCTTGATCGCCTCAACGTTCACATCTTGGTGGGGCCGTTGTTCCTGACTCCTAGCGAATCTGGTGATAGTCTGGGAAACAGTGTCCATCTGAAGGTCTCGATGAAGGTCGCTGTTTCTAATGTACCAAGGAGCATCGACAATGTTCCTCAATACTTTGTTCTGGAATCTCTGGATTATTAGAATATTACTGTAGCTGGCACAACCCCAGAGCTGAATGCCATAGGTCCAAATTGGTTTGAGAACTTATTTATATAAAATAATTTTGTTATATGTAGATAGGTTGGTTTGCCAGTACATTTTCTTGAATTTTATATCTAATTCTTATCTTTTCTTTTTAACATGGACCTTCCAGCGAAGTCTGGCATCTAATGTAATACCTAGATATTTTGCCGAGTTAGCATAACGGACCTGAGAATTATTTATGTTAATTGGTATTCTTTGGCCATTTTTGTTAGTAAAATTAATATTAACAGATTTGGTTTCGTTTAGTTTAATACGCCATCTTTTGGTCCAATTAGTTTGTAGTTTATTTGCAGCCTCTTCATGATCTTTGCCTATCGCTAGGATAGCAGTATCATCTGCAAATGTAGCTATTGTGTCTTGTTCTAGTTGGGGTGTGTCAGAAGTAGGTCCCAGGACGCTTCCCTGTGATAGTCCTGCTTTTATTTCTTTCAATTCAGAGTATGCTTCATCTTATTAAAAGCAATGGTTTGAGGAGTCGCTGATTCCTAACTTACTCAAAAATGGACAAAGAACGTTGTTGTTATGGATAACGCTTCGTATCATTATCCATTACAACTACATTGAACTCTAAACGTAATTTTGATGTCCTACAAAAATCACTTCATGGGGATCTACTAGATGTATTTTATGCCAAGGTTTTCAATATTTGAAAAACCAAGTTAGGACCTGGTTTATCAGGTTATAGGTTATTATTTCTTGTATACTTTACTAAAATTTTAAAACAAGCAAATAAAAAGTAAGATCGCAAAATTTATAAATAAAGGGTTTAGAAAATGTTTTATGATAATACAGGTGAAAATAATACTTCTTGCAACAGTGGAAGAAAAATACAGCTTAGAGCTACTTCATGCCACTACTCTATTAGGTTTGTGACAATAGATCAACTTGTACCTGGAATATTAATATAAATTAGTGATTTATACCAATTTTCAGCTAAATCATGTAAAATGCTTACTAGAAAAATGGTATTGTGCATTCAAAATCTAATTAAAATGATAGTAATCCTTGCAAATGGTTATCATGTAAAATTTCAATACATGTTTGAAAGAAAGACGTTAAAAAAGTAAAACTGATGTTTTTTAATTCGCTTAATTTCATAACATATAACTTTAATGCTCTTTTTCTCTAAACGGCTCATATAAGAAAAGCATCTCTTGGCGACGTTGTCAACTACATTAAATCTGTAGACTGGCTCACGAGCTACTTAGAAGGATGCACAATGGGCCTAGTGAGGTTTAAGTGCTGTCTGACTAAAGAAATTGTTGGTGGAAAAAACAAGCATTAATTTTCAGACTAAAATAAGGAAACAAAATCCATCAGTGATAAGTGATGATAACATTTGGCATAACAATTATTTAACCCTTCGAAGACTGTCGGTATACTGAGAAGACCACCTCTATTAAACTTCCTACTGGTTTATCAGTTATACCGCTGTGTTAAATTGGTTGCTTATATTAAAATATACCTAATATTATTTACGGAAGTTACCTGGTGTTATTTTTGAAGTCTGTTTCATACTAAGAAATGTTCGCATGAAGACATTTGAAATTTTTCTACAGATCACTGTTTTATATGTGGTATTCTGATACAAATACAAATGTTAGCGTCTTGCAACATCAGACTTTGCCTCAAACACGACAAGAATTGTTTTGAAATGTTCTATGCAAAAAAATAAGAAGAACGGTCTAGTTTTTATTTCAGAATATTTAATTTTTAAATAGTTTATGTTCCCTTCAGTATCTTGAGAATACCACATCCTGCAGGAGGTACTGCAGGATCAGGATTGTTTATTTCGTTTTAAATTGTTTTAAAAATGTACAATAATAAATTTGTTTTGCAAAAGGTTAAAGAGATTGGTAATGAATTTTTCAAAATAAAATTAGCACCCCATAGAATAAGAGTATGAAGATACATTTAAGATAGCTATTAAATAAGGTAATATTATTGTAAATCAGCATAGGGTTTCCAAAGTCAATAAATAAAATGATACCAAATATATGGAAAAACCTTTATATATAGCAGTTTCTCCGCCTTGAACAAAAAGGTAAAATGCCGCCGTTTTACAACAAATTTAAAAAAATAAAATAATCTAAATCCTTACCAGGCTTAGTAGTAAAATAAAACGTGAGCAAAAAAATTAGTATTTTTCGTAAAGCTTGTGACTTGTGCCATCAAGCATTTCCGTTGTTCTCTATAATAGAGGAACCATATCTTTTAAAATAACTGACAAGAACTGCAAAAACCTTAGCATGGTTTAAATGGGAGGCATGTACAAATCAGAAACTATTTCCATCGGCCATCGGAAAACTAGTCAACTTGGATAAATTGAAATTGAGTAAAAAGTAGGATGTCAGTACAAAATAGAAAAAAAAAAACAGTTAATTACCTGAATATACCAACAATAAAATTAATATCCATTCATAACGCAAACAAATTTATTAATTACTATAACTAAACGACAATCACCAATAAACTTATAATATGAACAGGATCTTAAGCCAATAGGTATATTGATTTTTAAAATAATAAATATACCGATTTAATTAACAAAAAAACTTTCTCAATATTTACAAATTTTACTTTCTGCTATCAAAATAACAAATTGTATCATCAAACAAAAAAAATATTTTTTTTAATTTAATTATTTCCTTGTGTTTTACTAAATAGTTAATCTGTGACCTTTTGTGAGCATCTCGCATCTCTTATAACTTTCTCCATTTTTCTCTAATCTCTTGTAGACGTTTATGCTAATGCTAAATGCATCGCTAAAAACAACCAGACCAAAATCAATCACTTCTAGCCAGTGGCGTGGAATGTTTACTTCGATTCAATCATAATACTTTTTTACTTTCTTGTAACTTTTTATTAATTATAGATATCTAGATCAAATCTATTTTTATTATTTTATTATTGCAAATTCAGGTTATAATTCATTCAACCAACTAACAACAATAAGAAAAGAAGGTTAGAATGAAGAGATGTATTTCTAAGTGTATAAAATTTTATTAACTATTAAGCCATCATAACTATAATATGGAAAAACAAATAATGTTCATAGTTGTAAAGTTTAAATTAACCAAAAACCAGCGAACAATCCCAAGTAACATTTTTAGAAGAAACAAGTTTTATTTATGATTTATTAGGATTTTGTAAAAGCATAAAAAATAATAAATATTTTGTTACAGTCATATATATAAATTGATCTTATTACTTGGTTTTATAGATTCCTTCAAATCTGTTTTAGAAAACTAGTTTATCCTAAAGTAAACTATGCTTTATCGCTGTCCTGTAAGGGTTAATTTTAGAACTATTTAGTTTGAAGATACTCCTAAAGTGTGTTTGGTGTTAAAGAGGCATACTTTTTAGCAGTTATCTTAAGTAGGTTTTAAAACTTAGTTTTAAAAAGTGTTTTAAGATTATACTTTAAATTAAATTGACCCCAGAACTTTTTAGGTACATTTTCTACAATATTACAATATAACTCTTATAATTTATTTAATCTAGTAAACGATAGGACTCTTTTAAAATATAGTTTTAATAAGAACTAAAGTTTGTTTTAGAGCACAACCTAGCTTTTCAACTCAATCACATTATGTTGACGTTGAAAGATAAATTGCTCAAAAAAAAGAAAAGTGATAATTTCCATAGAGATTGAAAAAAAAGTATGTTTTTCTTTCTCTTCAGTGTTTAATATATTCATTGTGTGTCATTGTTTAACAAATACCAAAGAAACATTCCGAGGCTACTAATATTCTGGAAATGATCAGTGAAAGAGAAAAATGGTTAATATATTATTACTAATTTTTATATTTTGAATGACTTGTTCGTAGGTTATGTCCGTCTCATTGAACTTATGAATGTTTTATTGAGGTTTCCGTTTTTACTATTGATTCATGAAACGCTTTAAAAGTGTAGCAGTAGCTTTTTAAAACTGGAAAGTCCTAAAAAGTTACTATCTGTCAAACTAAATTTACTCAGTTTTAAAAAAAGAAAATCTTGATTTACCTTGTCAAATCCTTTTTTAAGACTGTGAATATTACATTTAGTTGGATTTTCTTTTAAAAGTGATTCATAAGCCGTAGTTACAAAACACACATTTATATTTGTTAAACTTAAAAAACTTCATATTCTATTCATTATCTTAAGAATGTTATGACAATTATCGAAAAATATCTTTGTTACGCCACTGCTAACGCCGTGGTTCTACAAAGTAGGTGGGTCATGCCTGGAAGCACTTTGTGGTTCCAATACAGTGTCATACTTAAAAGGAAACGTGATAGTTTATGCTTATCTTTTTTGTAGCTTTTATTCTGTGAAATTAAAATAATGAAAACTCATATAATTTGCCTACATATTATACCAATTAAGAATTTTATTCTTATTGGAGGAAACATGGACAAATTTAAATAAGGAATTAACAAGAGATTAATTGATTATTAAAAATTATTTACGATCTTACAAATATTTGTTACGTCTGGATTTGAGTCCTGGGTTAGAGGTTTTCTTTTATCAATTTTATATACAGTAAAATTTAAAATAAAATAGTAAAGTCAAAAAAAAAAAATAGAAAATAAAACTAATTTTATCTAAATTCAAGAATATTATTTTGAAATATAAAATGTAGGATTAGCAGTAGGAGTGGTTCTAAAAAATTTCTGAAAATTTGATGACATTTATTAAGATGAATTCAGATCATTCGCCCATTCTTCTCACTCGTAGTGACACCATTATCCAAAAGGACAGCGCTCCTACACTAATAAATATGAGAACAGGCTGGCAAAGCTTCAGACTGGACCTTGAAAATAAAATCAATCTTTTAGTTGCGTTAAGAACAAAAGCACAGCTAAATGAAGAAGTGGAACTACGTAAGTCTAACATACAACAAGCAGCATGGGATAATACCGTCACCTATTGTGCAGCGAACAACAAGAAATAACTATCCTAAAGAAATAAGGGACCTACCCAGGCAGCACACATTAGTATAACTAACGTATTTTATACGTAATACTCGTTTAATTTTGGTATTGGTTGATTCCGTATACGTTTACAGTTTACGATTATTATACATACCGTGTTTTAAACGATATATTATACGTTTTTTATATACATCCTATGGTATATAATTGTAAATTTGTCTACGTTTAAATATAGTTAACAATATACGACTATTTTTAGTTTGCCATGAACTATTTATATACAGTGGGCCTAAATATACGTTTAGGTTTATTTAAATTAAATTCGTTTAAATTTACATTATTATACAATATGTTTTCTTCGTTTATAATTCCCGTTTAAATTTCGTCTTGGTTGATTTTTTAAACGTTTACCATCTACCATTTTTATACTTAACGTTTTTTAACAGATAAATTAAACGCTTTTGTTTGTCGATACTAGTTAATATACCTATATTATTCTACGTTTAAATATAAGTCACCTTAAACGCATAATACCAGTTTACGATGAACTAGTAGACAGAAGTAAATAATATGTATATATTTAGGTTTATTTAAATTAAAAGATTATAGATATATTTATTTACATTACATCCACATTTTTTTATTTATATTACCTGTAATATTTATAACAAATTCCCCATACACATGGAAATATTTTTAGATGGCGGATGGAGGACGACGTACTAGTGGTACGGTCTTTTCTCATTTCTACTCATGCGTATGTGTAGTATTATTGTTCAGTGTAGGGAATAGTTTGTGGGAGCAGGTTCATCGGTTCGTCCATTTTCATTTATGTACACGTTTTGTGGCATGTTGGTTTGGCGTCCTAGCTTTTACGATATTGATTAAAAGCATAGGTAAGTTTCTATTAATGTTTTAATTTAGCTACTCCTTTAATAATTGTTGCATTTTACAACAACTACTGTTTTATAGGTACGTACAGTGTGTTAAATGATTATAGAAACTTCAAAACATAACCTTACTTTTGTTTCTTTTATTTTTATATGTATTTTTTAGGTTACCTAGTTATTCCAAGCATACTTATTTTCCTTCTGTTTGGTCAGTTGTTTTTTATTTAATAAAATGTCTAATATAACTCTGTCTCTGCGTCATCTACGTAGGAAAATAGCGCAAAATGTTCAAGATGCTTTAAAGTCAAATCAATTTTTTTTTATTCCCAATGAAGATAACATTAATAAGGCTTCGGACATTAATATTATCATCTGATTCTATTATTTATAATAATTTCCAAGAAAATAATACGAATTTAATTTCGGAGCTTTTAGAAAATATTTCATCTGAAATTGAGTTAGATTTTCGTTATAGGAATGGGGGTGGACCAAGCGACTTAACCGACCGAACGATTAGGTGTGCCATGCAAGATTGGCTTAAGTTAGCTAAGGCCCGTCCAAAGTGTTAAGCTAAGATTTTTATTTTCATATATATTTTTTGTTAGTTAAAGAAAAGTCTCGTTTAGTTTGTTATTCAGTATTTTAGTGTTTATTTTTTTGTATTTATTTATTTTTTAGTATTTTATTGTTTATTTTTTTTATAATTAAATATTGTTCTGTACATATAACAAGTGATCAAAAAAAATTTATAAATATTTAGGTCAATTACAACCAAAATATAAATACGAGTAATGCCTATTTCTGGTGTATACACACACCTGCTATGGATAAAATCTAAACTATCATTTAAGAAATATTAAAATTTTTCCATGGCCTCTTTTAGAAATTTTGTTTTGATCACTTTATTTAATTTGTGTTTGAAATACATTTAAAACAATATCAGTTAGACGCATTTTACACATTAATAAAAATCATACAAATATATCTAATATAGACGTATAGTAAAACAGGATAATTAAAGGTAGATAAAGTAGTAATGTTAGACGTATAAAAAATAAAAAAAATATTCGTTTATAGGACGGACATTTTCACGTATATATTGGGTAGCATATCAACAGTATCCATACGTATATTGTAGTACATAAAAAAACGTATTTTATACCAAAGTGAATTCGTATAAATATACTACAACTATAAATCCAATATAGACGTATAGTAAAAACGTTTAATTATAGAGGATACATTCTTAGTAATCGACGTTTATAAGGCGGACATTTTCACGAATATATTTGGTAGTACATCAACCGTATTCATACGTATGGTAGTACCTAAAAAAAATACGTAATTTATACCAAAGTGTGCTGCCTGGGTAATCTTTGCAAAAAGAAAACTAAGGAGGAAATAGGATCAGACCAGAGCTTCATCAGATAAAACGAAACTTAATACCCAGCAGTTAAAAAGAGAGATAAAACGAATCAAAAATGAATCTATTTGTGAGTTAACAAACGATAAATCCACTGATTATTCTCTATGGAAAGCCACAAAGCGATTAAAAAGGTCCACTGTGCAGAATGCTCCAATCAGGAATACAAATGGTAGCTGGGCTAAAAATAATATACAAAAAGTTAATAGATTCGCAAAGCACTTACAAAATACCTTCCAACTAAATGAAGGAGAAGATGTACCGAACTGGGCTCCTCTAGAGACTCAATTATCAGACCAAAGGAAATTGCAGAAGATATAAAAACAAATATTAATTCCAAGAAAGCTCCTGGCTTTGATTTAATTACAGGAGAAATCTTAAAACAACTTCCAAAGAAAGCCATAATTAAACTTACACACCTATTTAATGCCTCATTCAAACTAAGGTATGTCCCTAGATTGTGGAAAGTAGCTGAAGTCATTATGATCCTCAAACCAGGAAAACCTCCGAACGAAGTTTCGTCATATAGGTCAATATCTCTATTGCCTATAATATCGAAACTATTTGAAAAAATACTAATAAAAAGACTGCAACCCATCATTGAAGAAAGGAAACTTATTCCAGATGACCAGTTCGGCTTTAGAGAAAACCATTCAACTATAGATCAGGTTCATAGAATCTCAAATGCGATTGAAAAAGCATTAGAAAACAAAAAAGTCTGTTCAGCCATCTTCCTCCATGTTGCGCAGGCTTTTGATAAAGTATGGCATGATGGTTTAATCTAACCAATGTTACCAACTACCGTACATAATCCATCCACATTATCGTCGATGTCCGTGCTGGTCAAATGTTCATAAAAATTGCATGCAATCGTTCAGAATTAAGTGCATCACAGATTTTTTGTCTTCTATCTTTAGATTTTATACTTTTTTCCTTCAAGCCACAATCACAAAATTGTGGGTTGCTTCTTTTCTGCAGAAAGCCGTCCAATTAAACATCAAGAAGGACAAACGTTCCTCATATATGCAACCAAAAATATATGCTCTAATAACATTGACTACTACTAAGCCGTCCCAGAGAACCTTTTCATGTATGTTATTGTTATGTAAACTTCAAGAAATTTGAGTTAAAAATGACAAATAATATAATGATAAGATACACTGACAAACTATAATGTTACTCTACTTCTTTTACATGCAATTCAACATTCCTTTTTTTAAGAATGTTTTGTTTCACACATTCTATCAATGCTAAAGCAGGATGAGGCTATTTTACTTGGATATTAAAACACTATAGCATGTTTTTATTTAAATAATAGCAATATTTGATTACATAAATACATGTTTTTCTCCTAGTGCGACAAATAGCTATTTCATCCATGAAGTATTTATTGCAACTTGACCGTAACAATGCAATTTCAAAATATAATAATTCTTATACTTGCATGTATTATTTATTTTGACGTTGGTAATTCTATATTTGGCATACCTATCGGATTGTCTTGCTCGAGTTCCGTTCTAAATTAAAGTAGGTACTGTTAAAATGCAGGTTCATTTGCGACAAATATTTATTTATTATAATTTTAAATTTAAAGACGATTACAATGTGATTGCAAGGTTAAACTAAAGAAAAACCCAAATTAAAATAGCTCGTTCTTGTCAGTAAAAAAGTATTATTAAAAATATAAAGAATTTTCCACAAAAGAGAAGAAGGAATAAGCAAAATTTTGATATGCTTTATTTTTTTTTCCTGGGCTCGTCTGACTATGTGTCTCCGAATAACACTGAAGCCTATTGGCTTATTGTGTTTTACCCCATGTTAGTTCATAGCACCCACTCTATCACCTTTGTACCTTGTACAAGTTTGTACAGATCCTTGGGTGAGTGGGTTCTATACGTTGTTGGATCAACCTGGGGTTGTCCAAAAAGAGCCTGTCTTTTGCGATCTAGAGCTTCGCATTCGCACAGTATGTGTTTGACCGTTTCTGGTTTCTTGTGACATAGTCGGCACATGAATTCCCTATTGTACATGCCAATTTTGTTCAAGTGTCCCTTTACTGGGGCGTGCCCAGTCATGAACCCTGTTTTCACTTTCAACTGGTTCCTATTCATTAAGAGTAGTTCTCCAGTTCTTTTGGGACATGGTCTGTCTATGAAGGCTTTTCCATGTGCCTGTTTTGGGGTGCTTCCCCAATAGTTGATATTTTGTTCCCAAATCCAGTCATTTATAAAACCCCGGACTGTACTTTTTGGTACTCCTGGGTTTGTGTCTGGTTCCGGTGTTTCTTCTGACCCTCTTTTTGCAAGTTCGTCAGCCTTTTCGTTGCCTTCGATCCCTTTGTGACCTGGCACCCAAAATAGTTTTACTCTATTTCGGTCTGCCAGTGTTCTTAGTTCTTCGATGCATTCCCATACCAGCCTCGACGTAACTTTCTGACTCGATATGGCCTTAAGTGCCGCTTGGCTGTCTGACATTATTTGAATATGCTGATTTTCGACAGCTCTTTCATTGTTTGTTTTTGCGCATTGCAAAATTGCGTATACCTCGGCCTCCTGAAATACCGAGGAATGTATTCCTATAGCATAGCTATGGTTAGTATCAGTGCCTTCCGCAGTCTTAGACCCGTCTGTATACCAGGTTTGTTCCTGTTGTTGGGCATTGGGCTCCCTTATGATGATCTCCGCTCTTTTCTGTATTAAAACCTCAAAGGGAGTATTAAAAGAGTACCTCTTGGTTATGTGGTCTGATCTCATGTCTAGCACGTCTCCTGTCACTAACCTTGAGATACTCATGTGACCTGGCCTAATGTCAAGATTTCCCAGTGTATTCCCTAATCTGTAAGCACCTAATCTTGCCTCCCCTTGTATCACATAGTGAAGAGGTGGGAGTCCTATTAGTGCTTCCATTGCAGCAGTGGGGGTTGTTTTCATTGCCCCCGTTATTCCGAGGCAGGCAAGTCTTTGTACCTTGCTTAGCCTCGTTATTGCTTTCCTTTGCTGTGTCTTTGGCCACCACACCAAAGCTGCGTATGTTATTATGGGTCTCACCACCATGTTATAAAGCCAGTATACCATGTCTGGTTTTAACCCCCATTTTTTTTCCAAAGGATCGCCTTGCCATCATTAATGAGGTTTCCGCTTTCCTTGTGGTTCTTTCTAGATGCTGGTTCCAGGTAAGTCTCGAGTCAATCATAACCCCGAGATATTTTACCTCCCCCTTAAGCTGGATGCTTGCACCTTTTAGGTTTAGAGGCCCTAGTCCCTCCAATTTCCTCCTGCGGGTGAATGCAATTATGTCAGATTTGTTTGGGCTAATGTTTAGTCCTTCCGCTTCTGTCCATTTTGTTACTATATTTAGAGCCTCTTGCATTCGATCTCTTACTATAGTGTTGTCTTTTCCCTGTGCCATGATCACTAGATCATCGGCATATCCCAGGGTTCTATGTCCCTTATCTTTGAGAGCCCTAAGCAGCCCGTCCACTACAAGGTTCCACAGGAGTGGAGACAGCACTCCACCCTGTGGACATCCTCTCGCTACCCGTGCCGCTGTTGTCTCTCCCATAAGAGTTGTGTGTATAGTTATCTCCCTTAACATAGAGTCGATCCAGGACACGCATGTGTCCTCGATTCCTCTGTGTTTGAGAGATCTAATGATTGATTCAACGGAGGTATTGTCAAATGCACCCTCGATAATATGCTTTATTACGCACTGGTGGAGATTCTTTCAGGTACAGAGGTATGTTTTTCGTCTGGAGGTTCTAAAGCTAAATTTTTTGATACTCTTTAACCCTATTTAAAGATTTAATAACCAATATTAATTCGTTCCCCTGTTATTTATTAACTATGCTTATTCTTATATTTACATCTTTAATGCAGCATTGATTAGGGTGCGGTTAAAATGAGATATACGACCATATACATGATAAATATATAACAATCTAATGAGGTTATTCACATTGAGTATGACAAATGTTTAATTAAATATAAAAAACGCATGTTGTACGTAATATATTCAATAAAAAACATGACACATGACAACTGATATTTATATTGTCAAGAATAACTATGTTCAGCGTCAACTCGTAATAATAATATTAATAATTATATAGAAACAAAAATGGTTCTAATACCGAAGGTGAGAAATCTACGACTTGTACCATATCTATACAAAATGTCAGTTATCTCAGGAATGTTGTTTAATTCGTTGTTACGTTATTACTTTTTGTGTTGTTGTTTGGCTTAGATGAGATGAAAGTTTCGCCTACTATGTTATGAAAGGAAAATTTTAATAGGCCCATTCGTAAATTCCTTTCAAATTTTATTTCTCACATTGAATTTTAGTGGTGAAAAAATTAGACGCCCTCGCAAGTGCATAACTTTAAATTTACTTTCTAATTTCCAATCCAGATTAGACAATTTAAAATAGGTGTAATTGTTTACAGGTTGTTACTGTATTAGTCTTTGATCAAAATACAGGATTTGTCTAACATAGTTAACAAAAAATATAAAATTATCATATACAGTGTATCAAAAATATTTCAAATTGTCTTTTGTGTTGATCTAAGATGAAAATCTGATGTCAGATGTCAAAAGAGTCAAACTGTCGGCTTAATTTTAAAACATCGTAAGTCGAAAATTTACAAATATAAGATAATTTAATAAAATAACAATTTTGTTAAAAAGTGGCAAAATAATATCTTAGTTGTATTTCAATTATTTCAGCACATAATATTTAAAAAATCAATGCGTTTTTCAAAATTAGATGGTTTTTAAGTTCTTCTGTAAAAATGATCAAAGCTTACTAGATTTTAAAATTATCTGATGCTGGTGATTTTACAAAAATTTCCTGTTGATTATTTTCGTCATCAGAGTCATATTCTAGTGATTTTAAGATTGAGCTTCAGATTTATCACCAGAATCTGATGTTTTTGGTGAAATATTTTATTTTTATACTGTCAGCACATTTTTTAAATTAAATTTAATTTGAAGAAACTTTTTTTCCACTTGCCAGACTTACTTCTTGGGAAAGTATAAGCAAGATTCTTAAAACTATACTGATATTTTGAGTAAAATCCTTAATGAGTATCACTTAAGGATTTCGAAGTTAGTCCCTAAACATATTTTATTAATATGGCTTGACTAAGTTTAAAGAGTGGGTACTACATTAGAGGTAAAATGCTCGTGTATTTAACGCTTTTATTCTCGATTTTATTCCAGATTTAGCGCCTCTCATATTTTACAAATTCAATCCCAATGTTTCAAATCTTTTAAGTATTACAGTTGAGCTCGTCGATCTTTCAATCGGAAAAAAGCCTAAGAAGCTTCCATGAATACGGAGCGGGTCGCGATCCTTCCTAAGGGGTTCCCTGAGACCATCCTCAGTGCGAACGAACAAACCTTGGTGGAAGAAGCCATAGTAGAAGAGATGTTCGCTGGATGGGAGCATAAGCTCCAATTCGGAGGCATCCACTTCCGGCCAGGAATGGTCTTGATAGACTGTGAAACCCCACAGTCAGCAGAATGGCTCTGGGCAAAAATCCCACACCTGAGCAACTGAAAGGGAGTGGAGTTGGAGGTATGTGCGGGAGACGACATCCCGCATACAGCCACGCTCTTTCTCCCAAGAAGTCAAGGGAAGCCTGTATAGAAGCTTCTACAGTTAATAGAAGCGCAGAATGTGGGGCTATCGAGCACACTGTGGAAAATCGTCAGCCAAAAAGATGAGGGCAAAGGCCAGATCCTTAGGTTAGGAATAGATGACCTATCCTGCCAACGGATCAAGGATAATGGATGTACTATCCACTATCGATTCGGGAAAATCCCCGTACACGGCCTTCAAAAGAAAGAAGAATTAAAGGAACTTGGAGAAGCAACAGAACCAACTCCTAGTACTTCCAAAGATGAGACTGATGTGGAGAGCATAGAGAGCCTTAACCTCTCAAATCTCTGCGTAGACTCATCTGAGGATGTAGAAATTGATGAAGAAGCAGAAGAGGGGGATATGGAACGCACCCTCACCGATGGGGACAACACCCCCCCCATTAAAGGAGAGTAAAATGGCGGGCATCGACATCGCCCAAGTGAATGTCCATCACGCCAAGGGAGCCTCGGCTGTGATCTCTAGGACATTCACTAAAGATCAATTAGGGATCGTACTGATCCAGGAACCGTGGGTCTATGGAAACCAGGTAAGAGGACTTGCATGTAAGGATGCAAGGGTAATTTATCACGCTAGTGATGAAGTATCCAGAACATGCATGATGGTAAGAAGTAATATTAAATATTCTTGTCTTTCAGAATTCATGACGCGTGATCTCGTTCCAATTCGAGCATACCTGGAATTAGGGATGAGGCGGCAAGACATAGTAATAGCTTCTAGTTACTTCGCCGGAGATGGGCATGTACCACCCCCGGAAGTATCGAGGCTAGTGGAGTACTGCCAGAGAAGACATCTGCCATTACTTCTTGGATGCGACGCCAACGCGCACAGCACTGTATGGGGAAGCAACGACACCAATCAAAGAGGTGAGCAACTTTTAGAATATATTTTTAATAAGAACCTTATTGTGCAAAATATTGGGAATACTCCAACATTTGTAACAAGGGCAAGAAGTGAGGTATTAGACATCACATTAAGCACACCGAGCATTAAAGATCTAGTTAAAAACTGGAGGGTATCGAGTGAACCATCTCTATCTGATCACAAGATAATTGTGTTTAGGTTAGAGAGCGACATTCCTGAGACGATCCTCAGGAGGAATCCTAGAAAAACAGATTGGGACAAATACAACACCATTCTAAAACAAAATTTAGCACGTATCCAGACAAAAAAGGGGCCGGGCACCCACTTGCTCTGGAAAGCGATCTCGAAGAACTAAATGGGGCAATACTTGAGGCATATGAATCATGCTGCCCCATTCAAAGATATAGAACTAGTAGGGATGCTCCTTGGTGGAACCGTCATCTGTCAAACTTACGATCCGAAGTGCGGAAGCTCTATAATAGGGCCAAGCACAGCGGAGATTGGCAGAGCTACACCGAGGCGCTTACTACCTACAACAAAGGAATCAGGAAAGCTAAACGTAACAGCTTTAGAAAATTCTGCGAGGATATTAACTCTACACCTGCGGCAGCGAGACTGCACAGGGTCCTGGCAAAAGGGAGAGTTGATACAGTTATGGCATTAAAGAAACCAAATGGAAGCTTCACGGAGAGTGAGGAGGAAAGAGCTCGCCTCTTACTCGAAACTCACTTTCCTGGAAGCACACCTTTTCTAATAAGGGACACAACTATGGTAAGCAGTTAAGGTGGACCGTAAACACTTTTGAACCGTTTAAGTCTCCAGGTGTGGATGGAATATTTCCTGCCCTGCTTCAGCAGGCACAGGAGGAATTACTACCACACATAATCCGGCTATCCCGGAGCAGTCTGGAGCTGGGATATATACCAGAAGCATGGAGAACAGCCAGAGTCACCTTTATTCCAAAAGTAGGGAAAAAGGATACCACACATCCTAAATCTTTCCGTCCAATCAGCCTCACATCCTTTGTATTAAAAACAATGGAGAAGGATAATTATATCAGAACAGAAGTCCTGGAGAGGGTGCCACTCCACCACAGCCAACACGCGTACCGAGCAGGAAGATCTACAGAAACTGCCCTGGTACAGTTGACTGATGTAATCCAGGATGCACTGACAAACAAAGAAACGGTCGTGTGTGCCTTCCTAGACATAGAAGGAGCTTTTGACAACACGCTACACGAATCTGTAAAAAGAGCACTTGCATACAGAGGAGTAGATAACATCACATCCAGATGGATGGCTCAGCTGTTATCTACGAGAAATGCAGAGACACAGATAGGGCAGGACACCGTCTCCATCTGCACAACCAGAGGATGTCCACTAATGTGGAGCCTAATCGTAGACGAACTTCTATGCAGATTGACTGACCTCGGCATACCCTGTCAAGGTTATGCCGACGACATAGTCATATTTGCTAGTGGCAAGTTTAGTAATATCCTGTGTGATATAGTCCAACGAGGACTAGAACATACCAAAAGATGGTGCCGTGAAGTGGGTATAAACCCTACAAAAACAACACTAGTAGCCTTTTCAAGGAAAAGAAAACTTAATCTCAAAACCGTTCAGACGAAAGTCTACTTGCTTCAGGACTAAAGATACCTGGGACATGCCCCAGGATGAATTGCAAAAGAAGTAGTTTTGTGAAAAACTTCAAAACCACAGAGCTGGGCTGCAAGAAAGAATGGAGCCAAGAATCCATCGCGCTTGCAACCGAAAGACGTGCTATTCAGTGATATACGGATGGTTCCAAAACCATAGAAGGAACTGGAATAGGAGTGTATGGACCGAGAACCAAGCACTCCGAAAGCTTGGGAAAATATCCAAGCATCTTCCAGGCGGAAATTCACGCCATCGAGAAGTGTATCCAGTTTAACATCGAGAGAAACTATCATAGACAAGAGATTATCATCATGTCCGATAGTCAAGCAGCCATCAAAGCGCTGAGTTCTTACGTAATCAGCTCAAAATTGGTCTGGAGATACCTAGAACAATTGAATGAGCTAGGCGAGAAAAATATAGTTACTCTCACTTGGGTCCCGGGACATAACGGGGTACAGGGTAACGAGATTGCAGATAGTCTTGCAAGGAAAGGGGCTCAAACACCCTTTGTAGGACCTGAGCCGTTCTGCGGTATCAGCAGTAACATAATATTAGGAGAGATTAAAAAAGAATTGGGTAGTAGAAGAACCGATAATTGGAACAATCTCTTGGGGCTGAGACAGGCCAAGATACTTCTGGGTGAATATAACTAAAAAAGATCGAAAGCCTGCATCTGCCTGAGCAAGAACAGGCTACGTATTGTAACAGGGATCCTTACCGGGCATTGCCGACTAAAAGGACACCTAAGTAAACTGAGAGTAGTAGAGGATAGTGAGTGCAGATTCTGTGAGGAGGAGGACGAAACCTCCATTCACATCCTAACTGAATGTGTAGCACTCCAGAATCCAAGGGCACTATATCTAGGAGGATATTAAATAGAAGAGGGAGACTTACCTAACTTGAAGCCACTTCAAATCCTACACTTCCTTGAGAAAATAGGATTGGAAGAGTCGCTATAGGGATTGAGACATTTCCTTAGTGCAGTGGCGACAGAAGGGGGCACAATAGATCTTTTAGGTCGCAGTGTATTAACACCCCATTCATTCCATTCATTTTAATGAAAACCTCATTGGGATTGGATTTGTCAATTGATACATACCTTACTCGATCTTGCTGAAATTAGGAGTAGAATTTAGAATTATTAAATTATATTTAGCGTTTTTATTCTCGTTAATAATGTGAGATGTTATATTTTCACTTAAAAGTGTAATTATTTCATTTTGAATATCTCTTCCAAGATAATAGTAGACTCTAAATTTCTCTTTTCCATTATTTGATCAAACTGAGCAAGTAATTGAATAATTTGTAAAAAAACACCATTACTGAAATCGTTAAGTTTGGAACTTGTACCTAGGAGAGCTAAACAATTATAAACAAGCATTTTTATTATTAAAAAAATTCGTAGAAGCGCCTCAATAATTTATCTCTGCGGTAATGAGTTTCTGTGAGTAACTCTCAATCGTTCTAAGGTTTGTTTCTAAAAACAATCTTGAACCATACATAATCCAGTCCTCAACAAATTGTCGACCACCTGTCGAGGGTTGGGACTCAATTCGCAACTTGGATGTGTTGAAACACATTTTTGTGCTATCAGATACACGCAGTGTCGGATTAGACCGTCGGTATAGCATTTTTTGTCTTGTTTTAATAATGTTCCTCATAAACTGGTTAATTTTACAGCCACATAAGGTTACCGCTCCGGGCTGGGGCCCTGCTTATCCGCCCCTAGCACCGTCCCTGCTGCCTGGTCCTTTCACTTCCATGTGTTGATTCTCAGTCGAATTTCCTGAGGCCTAATTAAATGATTAATAGAGTAGGTCAAACGATTAAAAAATTATTTCCTTTTCAATACCAAGTTCATTAAACATGTTATGAACACGTCCAGCCGCCATAAGTAATAAGTAGAAAGTTACTTCGGAATTTTTGTCTCGTACTTACCTCGTGGGCACCGAATTTTTTTAATGGTTAGTCAAAGAAGGAAGTAACACCGATCCGATGAAATTGTGATAGAAAATTAAAAAAGAAACAGTTGTTATAAACCCATTTAGTTTATAACTAATGATTTCTTTCTTCTTTGTTGAATTATTTAATTAATATCATGTATGTTAGAGTTGAAAATGTTAGACGTTAGACAAAAGTGACACCATTTGTTTTTATAAAATATTTTGTACATTGTAGTAAAAGTTAGTTAATAAATATATTGAAAACAATCATAAGCGTTTAAATGTTTAAACCTTTGCCGTTACTAACATTTTATTTAGATTTTACAAGATGTTTACAAGAAATTTGCATTTTAATAATTTCCTGTTCTCATCCAATCTCTGAACTGTTAAAGCAGTACTATAATAAATCAAACAAAAAAGTTTAATTGCACGTTTTCTGCTTTATTAGTTATTAGTTTTTCTTGATAAATTTCCGCAACATTACATTTTTAAGCGTTAGGTATACAACGAATATTTGAACATAAATGTCAGCAAAATTAAATTTGTATCAGTTTTTTTTAACCTGGGAATGAAGGTGGTTGATTATTTTGAAAAGGAAACAATCTTTAAAGTTCAAATTGATGTCCCATAAAGAATAATGTCCATATTTACCTCCCTTGCAACTCCATTTGTTTCGTTAACTTGAAATCAAACATGCTGATACGTAAAATTCACACATTTTTAGTGGACTTTTCAACGTGTTCTCTTTAAAATTATGGCGTTTATAATATGAGCTGTTTATTGAATTTTAATCGATCTTAAGTCTCTAACAGTCATAAAATCCGAAGACATTACATTCCAGAAGTCGTCTACAAAGAACGTGTGCAGAAATATAATTAAATCTCTTATACAGGATCGCTGATATCTGATCAGTTTTGAAAATTATTAAAAATAATTTAGTTTTTGAGTTAATTCAAAAAAAAGTTTCCAATTTTTACTTTTCTGTCTATATACAGAGGATACATACAGAGAAAATGGCCAAATTTTAAACTTAAGCTTTAATCCATCCTACGGTAAGCTGATTAGATTTTGGACATAGTCGGAACATCAGGGGAGGTACTTTATAGGGGGTCGTTTTTAACTTTATGGAATATATTTGTTATTAATATTTTATTAATACTGTATAAGGCAGTAAAGAATTTTTCAGTTAGTAAAAACCATTTTGTAGAGCTTTAAAAGAAAAATTTAATGATGCAAACCACTTCTTCCTAGTTGAAACGATAGTCAAGTTATTTAACAAAAACGTTTTTCTGTCAAAATTCCCCCAAATTTGATCTGAAAATCCTATTTTCTGGCCTTATGGACAACTCAGCGGTGGCTTTAAAAAACGATTTTGTAGAGCTTTAAAAGAGAAATTTAATGATGCAAACCACTTCTTCCTAGTTGAAACGATAGTCAAGTTATTTAACAAAAACGTTTTTCTGTCAAAATTCCCCCAAATTTGATCTGAAAATCCTATTTTCTGGCCTTACGGACAACTCAGCGGTGACTTAAAAAACAATTCTGTAGAGCTTGAAAAGAGAAATTTAATGATGCAAACCACTTCTTTCTAGTTGAAACGATAGTCAAGTTATTTAACAAAAACGTTTTTCTGTCAAAATTCCCCCAAATTTGATCTGAAAATCCTATTTTCTGGCCTTACGGACAACTCAGCGGTGACTTAAAAAACAATTCTGTAGAGCTTGAAAAGAGAAATTTAATGATGCAAACCACTTCTTCCTAGTTGAAACGATAGTCAAGTTATTTAACAAAAACATTTTTCGGTCAATTTTCCCCCAAAATTGATCCGAAAATCCTATTTTCTGGCCTTACGAACAACTCAGCGGTGACTTTTAAAAAACCATTTTGTAGAGCTTTAAAAGAGAAATTTAATGATGCAAACCACTTCTTCCTAGTTGAAACGATAGTCAAGTTATTTAACAAAAACAAATTTTTGTTAAAATTCCCCCAAATTTGATCTGAAAATCCAATTTTCTGGCCTTACGGACAACTCAGCGTTGACTTTAAAAAACCATTTTGTACTTCTTCCTAGTTGAAACGATAGTCAAGTTATTTAAGAAAATTATGTAATTATGATGAAAAGTTCCTTACAGAGTGAAACCATTTTAAATTTTAAACACTATTTTATTATAATCCAACAAATTTTCTATCGTATTTTTTTTTCTTTGTTTCAGATGTACACTGAATCAGAAGTCAAATCTATCCGAGACGAGTTAGAAATAGTCCAAAAATCTCTGAGACTGCAAACAAAGAGATGCAGACAGTTAGTAACAGAATACACTAGACGGCTCCAAGAAAAAGAATACCAATATAAGAGTGAAAAATCTTTACGTGATGATCAACTAGCAAAAGTTCTCAGAGCATTATTAATATTTGAAGCACGTCTAAGACAAGAACAGAAATTCATAACCAAACAGCTCAACGAAAAAGACTTAATAATAAAAAAACAAAACGTCGATATAAGAAAACTATTAACCAACCAATACTGCAAGAATTGTAGCCAATACTACGCTTCGAGTCCAATTCAAGAAAGCCTTGATAGCAGTACAGAGTACGTGCTCACTGATTGCCAAGAATACCAATCTTCAAACTTCGAATCTCTGGACAGCAGCAGCGAAACTTATACCACACTTTCTGAAAAAGATTTTAATAAATCAGAAAGTTCTTACGAAGATAACTCCAAAGAACACGAATCTAAGAACATTTACCAAAAAAATTGCAGAAAAGATTCATTGGGAAGAAGATCTAGGAAACTTCAACATCGAAAAAGTATTGGAACTTACTTCGAAGTACTCAAAATGAGAAAGGAAAACAACAGTCCTTTATCTAACGAAGATAACACTAGTAACGATTATGATAATCTGGATTCCCTTCCACCAGAGGGAGTTGATAACAAAATTAGTAAAGTCACTGAGAATATTGAACATATATTCGAAAAAACTCACCAGATTGTTTCAGAAGAAACTATAAATACTTCAGATGAGGCTAAAAAAGAAGAGGAAAAGAGGCTATCTCAGATAACAGAGTCCATACCAGTTTTCGAAGCAGGGGAGGAAACCAACGATAACTGGTATGCCAGCGCAAGTGACCAAGAAGACGACGAACACAGGGATATTTACAGAAACAATCCCGTACTAGAATGTATGAATCAAATTTTGATGCAAAATATCAACGATACATTAAATTCTCCTCCAAAAACGCCAACCATCGAAAGAAAGTCATCCAAGAATAAAAGAGTCACATTCAGCGATGAAGAGATTAAAGAAGAAACAAAAGACAATGCTTTAACACAAGAAAATTTGACAGAAAAGGAAGATCCAAATCAAGATTATTACGAAACACCCATTCAGAATTCTCCAAACTTTTACGAAACTCCTCAAAGCATTTACAGCAATGATTACGAGCAAATTTTAAGCAAATGTAATGAAACATTTACCAGTTCCGATAAACCAGACCAAAATCATCACTACGTAGATATGGATGAAAAGAAAAAGGAAACTAAGTTAATAAAGAAGAGTAAGATACTGAGAACTCCTCCAGCTTTACCTCCAAAACCACCAAATTTAGTATCTAAATATAAAATAAATTCCCCTAAAAGCCCTCCATCAGAAAAAAGCGAACCAGATTACTGCTCGATATCAGAACTAAATCTGCCTCAAAATAAGAATTCTTCTTTCAAAAAAATCAGCGTTGTTGCAGAAATTAATGCCCCGACATCACTTGATATTGTCAATAAATTAAACGGTGACGTTTTGGTAAAAAATGAGAAGATTTCTGAAAGCGATAAAGATAGTTTGGTCGTTAAAAAATGTGTGGAGAAGATGAATATACAGCTAGCTAAACATACTCCTATTAAATCAGAACTTATTTCCCCTAAAAAGAAGGAAACTATAGAAATACCGAAGTTACCCCAAGTATCAGAAATCCTGATTCCAGAATCTGAAGACGAAGAAAAGGAGAAAGATGCCAGAATTAGTCAAGATAATTACATGAGGAATAACACGCAAATTTTAAAATTAAAATCTGCAGTTAAAGAGAGCCCCATGCGCAAGCCTGTCGTAATGGGATCATCAGTATCTAGTCTTATTTCCAGTTTTAACAACCAACAACTACTAAACGAAATTAAACACAGTCCTGATAAAAACAAAATCAGCAAAACTATGTTTTCTAGTTTTGAAGAGTCACAAAAATCGCCAAATTTCGAAAAGTTCGATTTGAGTCAAAATTTCGAAGAATTCAAACTGGATGACTGTGAAATTGAGGAATATACTGTAGAAGAAATTAAAACTGATAACGCTCAAGAAGACAATACACAAGCATCGCATTCTAACGTTATTAAAACTAATAATAATGCTGATATAATTTCTCCTACTTTAAATCGAAGTGCTATAGAATTATTTAAGAAACATTTGGAGTTGCAGCATACCAAGCAATCGGATAATACGAAATCTGTTCGAGGAGTTCCCGTTTTGAGGCCGAACGAACCGACTTACGAGCACTTTTTGGAATGTACGGGGCTGAGTACTAAATCTTTACTGACTCCTAGAATGTTTAGCAGTCATAAAAATGTGTTGAAGCCCAAAGATATTAAATTGAAGTCTAGCGTTAAAAATAATTTATTTGAAAAGCATTCTATGAAGTATTGGTCGGAGCCTTACTTGTAATAAATTTTTGTATTTTTATTTGTGTATTTCATTTTATTGTTTGTTTATAGAATTATAATCTATGTTATCTGAAATTTATTTATTATAATAATTGTCTAAACTATTGTTTTTGTGAAAATATTCGTAAGTAAGGTTAGTATTTTCTAATAATACCTTGAAGGTTTAATTTTGAAGTAATCTTTGTGGATGGGGTATTTTTTTGGATTAAAAATTAGGACAGTGGGGTAATATTCTCGTTTGCATTGTGGAATTAGAAGCAAGGGGGTAACGTGGGGTCGGAGAGGCAATTGGAGGTAATGATTAGTTTAAAAATATACCAAAAAGATTTGTTTTCATAAAAAAATTCCCCAAAAATGTAGTAATATGTCACAAAAATTTGTTTCTAACAGAAATACCCCAAAAAATGCAGTAACTTTGGAAAGAATGATTTTTTTCATAAAAAGTATTAATATTACTTACGTATTTTCAAAAAAAGCAGCCACCTATTAAATCTTATTTATCGAATAAAGTATATTTAATGTAAAAATTGTTATTTACAAATAAAATAATTTCAATTTCCAGTTTATTTCAACTAACCTGTCAATATCTGTTAAATTAGAGCATTATATGAAACAACCGTTAAAATTTCGTATCATTTCTTTCAATTAATCATTTTTGAATCGCCCTGTAGATTTCAAGTATAGAACAGAAATGGTGAATGTGAACGCTTATGACCGCTCGTCTCTATCTTTAGACGTTTAAGAGTTATTAGAGTTTAGTCATTTAATTAAAATAAGTTCTTTTGCTACTTGACTATTCAAAATCTTCCCTGGCAGTTTTCATTAATAATCTAGAATGCTGTGATTTTGACATTAATTCACCAATTAGACATTCCAACGACCTGTCAAACAATAGGTGCCAGTGGGAAATTCTTGTATATTTAAGGGGGTAGCGACATAGTCTTGCAACTTGGACGCTATTTTTATTCGAAGTAGTACTCGCCAAGCCTGCCAATTTATGAAGAAATGTTTAGGTGGGTTTTTTAAACATTATTTTTATTGTGTTTGACATAAAATATTTAAATGTAATCCATTATTCATGATTTTACGTAAAGTAGATAGAATACACCATATGTCGCCACCCTTAGATATACCAAACCTGCCCACTGGTAATTCATTTGTTTGGAATGCCTAATATTAATTAAAACTGGCAGTAATTTGACGTGTTTTGAAAAGGTCTGGTTTTTAATGAAAAAGGGCCCTGATTACAAATAAAAAGTTTCATATCAATATTTGAAATATTTTTGTTATATTTATTAAATTCTTACAAATGTAAAGCAGAATAGTTAATTGTTAAATCGCCCTGTGGATTTCACCAAGTGTAGAACAAAACCGAGTGGTCAGAAGGCTCGTCTATAGTTATTAAAGTTTAAAATCTTATAATTAAAACAAAATCGCTTTTTTTACCTGACTAATGCAAATCTTCCATCGATCAAGATGTACTTTATTCGCCATTTTATGTCCATGTTAATTTTGACTAAAGCAGAAATCTACTGCTTTAATTACTGCCGAAGCATTTTTACAGAAATCTACTATTATCTAGTTCTTGTTTCGAAATTATGTCTATAGAAAGTGCAAATAGGTTGAAACGCCGCCATTTTATGTCCATAGTTTGGACAAAATACTGCTTTGACAGTGTTTTTTTTTGTTTTTCTCGCATTAACAGTACATCATTTTTTTGTAAATTTACCCCAAAACTATGAGTAAAAAGTAAAACTACATGAGATACGAATAACAACAGGAAGGGTGGGACATTGAATATTATAAAATGTCTGTAACAAATTTCAAATTCGTTGACGTTTACTTTCGTTGCTGTTCAGAAACTTTGGGCCAATGAGAATTACTTTAGACCACGATGAAAGACAGGTGTTTCAACTTCCCTAAAATCCCATATAAAAACAAACGACGATATGGCACCAAACATTCGATCATGTATTTGTGGTTTTTTATAATACGTGCTATTAAATTGTTTAATTTAAAATTGTAGTGTTTCAACTAAATATTGTTGCAAATATGTCATTTGCAAATAGAATAAATTGTTATGTTTGTAATAGAAACTTTCAAGTTCGACTTACGACGCGTTTAAACGAAGACAATAATATAGATTTTCTAAATATGGCTACTTATAGAAGACAAGCTGCCGGATTTCCTGCTGTCGAAAATCTAGAAGAAGTAAGGTCATGTTTAAATTGTTTTCATGGAATTGCAGAGGACCTAAGACATATTGAAAACAATCCAAATTGCCTTAGACTTAACGTTTTAACACCCCATTCAGTACGTGGTTGCATAGTATGCAATGTGCAAGGTAATGTAAGAAAAATATCGGCAAAATGTAGAGCAAATATTTTTCTAGTATCTAATATTTATGTACCTGAACATTTGAAAATATGTGAAATTCATTTAGATCATTCAGGTATCCTAATGCTTAATTTACATGGTGGCTTGCCTTTTGTTAATAGGCCTTAATTCTAAATAATATTCAGTCATTTTTGTCCAGTTTAAGAACTGCTGCTAATTCAAATATTCATGTAACAAATTGGGAAGATATAGGTACTTTTAGTTTAGAGGAATTTAAATATTTAACGTCAATTTCTAAAGAAAATTTTCAAGAACTGTATGAGTTGTGTGAACCAATTGATCAATATGGTAACAGGCGAAATATTGGACAAAAAGATTTACTTGCTTTTCTTGTTAAGCTAAGGCATGGATTATCAGATGAATTCATAAAATTACTTTTTAATTATTCTTCGAGACAAGTCACTAGTTTAATAATGTCTAATGCCCGTCTGTCTTTGCTGCAAAGATTTGTGCCTAACAATATTGGATTCAGATCAATAACCAGAGACAATTATATAATAAATCATATACCTCAATTTGTAAACAAGCTTTATAACCCTACACCAGATGATCCAAAGGCTATAAATTTATGTAGACTGTACATATCCATTGAAAGGAGCAGCAATTTTAGAATATTACGTCAGTCCTATTGCTCTTTTAAGAAGGAACATTTAGTTAAGCCAGAAATTATAGTAGCTCCTGATGGATACATTTTATCAGTCAACTGTCCCTATTTTTCTTAGATTACCGATTACCTGTCTAAAATTCATATTTGTATGTATTTCCAAGAAATTTTAGGTTATATTAGGTTATTTCGTTCTTCTCAATTTTCAATATTTTCATTGCCTTTGTCTTGAAGAAATTTGGTATTCTTCTTTTTTATTTGTAATTTGGGTTGGCCTTCATCTTATAAAAGAAGAGGTTAATAAATTGGCTAAATCATTGAATAAAAATAGGCTAGTAGTAATTGACCGATTTTCTTAAAAAAAGAGGCCAGTTATTTCACAATGGTAAAGAAGAAGAGTGACTGATGACAGATTATATTTAAATTTCCATTTGTAATCTCTTGAATACAGTTTGTGCCGCGTTTGAGAATCCACATCGGATGCATCTGAGATGTAAAAAATCTTTGATCACGTGATTCAGTATACGTAAATGTAATGGGACAGATGTGTCCGATGTGGATAAAAAAACGCTCGAGATGTAAAAAATGCATCCGATGTGGATTCTCAAACGCAGCAATAGTTGGATAAATATTTTCTGTCAGAAAAAAATAACACTGCTAGGGCAAATGGTTTACAAAATATACATGAGGATTAAATGTGGAGTGTAGTTTCAAAACTTTGTAGTCCCTGTTAAGTGATTTCTCAGAATTGGAAAATCTAGGACTTCAAAATTACTAAAGTTTCAAATCTGCTAATACATAAGGTACTTCAAAGACTATTCTAAGACAATGTTTAACTACTTATTTAAATTTTTTTGGCAGGTAGAAAAACAAATACAGTAAAAAATATATTGAACTTTTACTGTTTTAAACTGCACAGCCTATTTTACGGATTTTGATACAACAAAATAATGGAAAATGATAGTTTCTTTTATTAAACACAAACAAGTGACAACTTTCGCCTTATAATAAGAAATTAAATATTCTGATAACATAAGTTTACATCTTTCACCTTTTCTATTAGGCAAGGGCGGCTCCAGTGAGAGGGGGCCTTGTGGCATGGAGTTAGCAAGTTTTGAAACTGCACTCCTCAAATATTAACATATTGTTATGTCTGTTTATTTTAAACCCTTTAATTATTATAATTTATATTCACTAAATACACCAACTTATTTTATAACTTATTTATTTGTTATCAAATATTATGTTTCAGACAAATCCAGTCCTGTTCCGTAGACTTCGAGATGTTTTTAGATGGTCCTTGTCCATGAATCCACACCTGCGGTAGATCTTTCATAAGAGGTCTTTTGTCTCGATCGTCCAGCGGTGGCGGAACACAGACAGGCAACTTGAAAGGTAAACAAAGTAAGTGCCGGCACAACAATATTACACATCCAGTGCAACAACGTATGTGCAAAAATATTTCAGAAGTTTCAAGGAAAATTGATTTTTATACCTTGTAAAAGTTTTTGCATTTTCTTAACTCAGAATGCAATATATATTATCTTGTAGATAAGGGTGGCTATTTTTTTTTTTGAGTCTGGTACGAAAATATGTTAATTTATCATGTTTTAAAACCCCCTCCAAAAGTGCAGCTCAAAAAATTTTTTTAGAAGTCTCTCAAGATTTTTTAAAAGGTCAAAATTCGATTTATTAAATTATGCTTTCATTGTTGTATTTATTGGATTTTTTTCTGTCATTATAAATTCTGAATGCTACTTAAAAGCAAAAATTGAAATTAATACTTAATATTACGATTTAAAAGGTCGCTCAAAAACATCAAAAGCAATAATGTTGTATATAATAAATTATGAGCGACCGTTCAAAATTCATGTTTTGAGCTAAAAATTTGAGACATTTTTTCTTTTTTGGGGTACAAAATTCTACCGTCACGAGCAAAAAAAAATAAAAAAAAATCGAATTTTGACCAATTTTGAAAAAAAAAAATTTTCTTCTTCATTAAATGCAATTTACCCATATTCAAGACTTATATCGGCAGATATGTAATAAGCATTTAATATGTGTTAATGATATTTTGAGAAGAAGAAAAATAATAAAGTGCGCCTCAAGGCAGACGCATGTATTGGGTTAATAAACTCTTCAAAATATGCATTATTTCCAAGTACAATCTGTAAACCTGTTCAAATTATAACGAACGATTTTAGATGAATCTGAAACTTTTTATTTTTTCTCTTACCATATTTCTTATTAACACTAACTGTTTTATGATTTCAGAAATTGAAATTTGATCATCCAGCAGTAAAATGATTGTGCTGAATGCCTATACGAGTGTAACTGCAGCATGGAGATATTACACCACTTTCTAGAAATAACTTCAATTTCAATGGTTTTCAAGCTGCTCTTCAAATTTCTATAGTAATTAAATAAAACTGACTTCGCTTTTTACAGAATTTACCTCTTTATGTAAATTACATTCTAAAATACGTTTTAATTAAAAATCACGCATTCAAGTTGTACTGTCAAAAGCGAAACTGCAGCTTTTATTTTTAAATTGTTTAGTCTTTAACTCTAGATTGACAGCGTTACTCAGTGATCTTTTGTTTCCTGCAATACGTCAACTTTACTGTTCATTTTAAAAAGAAAGAGACTCTCATTGAATCGCTTATTTCAGAAACAACCTAAGTCACTTTTTGAGAGTTTTCAGGAGGTGAACTAGGACATAATCTAACTTTTACAACACATTTAAAAATCTTAATATACTTTACATGTCTTATTGTGATGCTCACCACATACTTATAGGTTTCATGCAAATTACACATTTTATTTTCGTCTTTATTTTGATATAAGAACACATGAAATTACTTTTGAGTTCTTTCTTGGGTAGTGTTTGATGTAGATTATTGTGAATTTCCTGCCACTTTAGAAGGCTCGTTTTTGGATGGCTTATTGTTTGTAGATATAGATGAATTAGACATATTTATTAACTATAAAAGTAACAAAAACGTCTACATGCTTTTAATTCTAAAGAAAGTATATCTAAAACGTCGATGTGATAGAAACAGAGAGTAGGAAGATATGGAGGACCTTTGAAAATATACAATTCAAATGGGGGTACACTGACAATCTAGGGTTAAATAAAATGAGTGCCTTTACAGATAATCTTGAATATTCAAAAGAATTGCTAGTGTTTTATATGGTTGTTTAATTTTGTGATGTCTATGATTTTGTAATATAGGAATTATAAAATGATTCAGATTGTAAAAAGGAATTTGATGCTAGATTTATTGTAAAACTAATGTTGTTAAATTTTTATTATGCAGTGAGGGGAAATATAGGTTGAAATAAATTCGATATTTTTCTGTCTAACAGTATGACGTTATGTTTACGAAAGTAGTGACGCCGGCGCCGTTAGTACATCCAATTGTAGCGTATCACGTGCTGTTGAAATTGAAAATTGACGTGTGAAAGCATTTGGTTAAAATACGGTTAGAAAAATATTAAATTTATTCCAACCTAAACGTTTTCACTAAATATTTATGTGTAAATGTTACGTTGATCAGCGTCGTAGCTAGGGGCTGGTCCCGGAGGCAGATGCCAGCGACGCAGAGCTCCAGGGGGATTTGCAAACCCTCAGACTGCAGGTCGCTGGGGCACAGGCACATTAAGATCCTACCTAAAATTAAAAAAAGCCTATGCTAATTTGCACTCAAATATCCCTGCAGATATCACATTTTGAGAGTGTTATTTCAAATAATTGTTTTATTATTGTATCCTTCCTCACCCATTTGATTAAAATTGTAGTCACTAGTACTACTCCCCAATGACATCCCCTCACACCTTTGCTTACTATATATCGTCTCTCACATATAGTATCATTCTCTCAGCATAGAGTTAATCCAGGTCACACATGTGTCTTCCATTCCTATCCGATTTTCCCAGGTTTTGGTATAAAAGTAACCCTAATGTGTCGCCATTCTCTTGTTATGTATCCAAAGGCCAGCCTACTTCTGTGTATACTGCAGAGTATTCTGTATAAAAAATATCAGGTCTTCTTTGTAGCATTATTGGAAAAATCCCGTCGATTGTCACAATCATTATGTTTTAGGGTGCGCAAAATTGAAATCTTGTCTTGGACGCTCATGATTTAACATACGGCGCTGACGTCAATGGCGGATGGTATTCCTCGGATCGGCACAAGAAGTTACTTGAAATGGCGCCGCGCCAATTCTTTTCAAATTGTTAAAAAATCAAGAAGAAAAAACTGAGGCGACGCCTATCGTCGCCAGTTGAATAGGCTAACCGGGGAATTCCCGTTGGGGCCATAGGCCCCTTACTGATGTTGATTTTTATTGATAAGTAATTTTAATCCATTGAATTTGCCATGACTCTTTTATTTTTAATTCAAAATGTTTTTCCTATTATATATTCTTTATTATGTATGTTTCTTTTAAATATTCTACAATGTCTTTTATGCTTTTATTATATCTCAAATTGTATATTTTTCATAAATAAACACCTCGTTATACTAATTATATCCTTTTATTTCCTTAATTATATTAATTTTAAAACTTTGTGGCAACACAGAATACAAAAATGTATAATGTTGGTTGCCTATTTTACAAGTAGCATATATTCACGGGCATGCGCATATGTGATGTATGCTGTTAAATGCACAGGCAACCAATATTACGCACTGGTGTATTCGATGTTGCCTATCAACTACAAAATTTTTAATTAAATAATTACCATAGAGATAAACGGAAAAAGAGCACTCAATCCAGCTACCTTGTATAATTCAGGACAACGTAAAATTAATTTCGGTACCTACTCGCTCTTCTATTATCCTGATACAAAGTTCCAAATTCGAAAAGATCCAATTTTGTCAATAACATTTTGATAACAGAAAAGAGTAAGTATTTTGAAAGGGGCATTTTCATGCAAAATACCTTGTCGCTTTTCTGTTATCCTGATACCAAAATTTTATTAACGAAATTGGATCTTTTGGTATTCACATTCAAAAATACGTCGAATTACGTTACTTCAAATTATACGATTATTTGATTATGGAACTATATTTTCATTCAAAATACCTGGTCGCTTTTCTGCTATCCTCATAACAAAATTTTGTAGACAAAATTGGATCTTTTCGAATTCGGAACTTTGTATCAGGATAATAGAAACGCGAGGAGATATCGAAAATTTTTATTTTTGCTCATATCTTTTTAAATATTGCTGCTAGAAAAAAACTGAGTATATTTTTGAGATCTACATGTGACCTTCTATCCGTATGCAAATTTAAATAATTTTTTATGATTTCAAAAAATCGAAAGGGTATAGCCTTCCAAATTTTTTGACAAAAATTTTTTTTGTCTCAGATCTTGATGAAAATTGGGGTACGTATAAAGGAAAGCACGAGCAATTAAGGGGTAAACTCAGTTGCTCCCTATCTATAAGGGTTAACTTTTTTTTTTGTAATTCCTCAGTTAATAATGATCGATTTATTCCATAAATTCACATAAAGGTAGAGCCGGACGGATAGTTTAAAATGCCCTTTGTCGCTTGCCTCTATCTTGCGTCATTTAGTTGTTATTCACATTTAAAAATAAGTCAAATACCTTGTCGCGTTTCTGCTATCCTCATACCAAAATTTTGTAGACAAAATTGGATCTTTTCGAATTCGGAACTTTGTATCAGGATAATAGAAACGCGAGGAGATATCGAAAATTTTTATTTTTGCTCATATCTTTTTAAATATTGCTGCTAGAAAAAAACTGAGTATATTTTTGAGATCTACATGTGACCTTCTATCCGTATGCAAATTTAAATAATTTTTTATGATTTCAAAAAATCGAAAGGGTATAGCCTTCCAAATTTTTTGACAAAAATTTTTTTTGTCTCAGATCTTGATGAAAATTGGGATACGTATAAAAGAAAGCACGAGAAATTAAGGGGTGAACTCAGTTGCTCCCTATCTATAAGGGTTAACTTTTTTTTGGTAATTCCTCAGTTAATAATGATCGATTTATTCCATAAATTCACATAATGGTAGAGCCGGACGGATAGTTTAAAATGCTCTATGCCGCTTGTCTCTATCTTGAGCCGTTTACAAGTTATTCACATTTAAAAATAAGTCAAATACCTTGTCGCGTTTCTGCTATCCTCATACCAAAATTTTGTAGACAAAATTGGATCTTTTCCAATTCGGAACTTTGTATCAGGATAATAGAAACGCGAGGAGATATCGAAAATTTTTATTTTTGCTCATATCTTTTTAAATATTGCTGCTAGAAAAAAACTGAGTATATTTTTGAGATCTACATGTGACCTTCTATCCGTATGCAAATTTAAATAATTTTTTATGATTTCAAAAAAATCGAAAGGGTATAGCCTTCCAAATTTTTTGACAAAAATTTTTTTTGTCTCAGATCTTGATGAAAATTGGGGTACGTATAAAGGAAAGCACGAGCAATTAAGGGGTAAACTCAGTTGCTCCCTATCTATAAGGGTTAACTTTTTTTTTTGTAATTCCTCAGTTAATAATGATCGATTTATTCCATAAATTCACATAAAGGTAGAGCCGGACGGATAGTTTAAAATGCCCTTTGTCGCTTGCCTCTATCTTGCGTCATTTAGTTGTTATTCACATTTAAAAATAAGTCAAATACCTTGTCGCGTTTCTGCTATCCTCATACCAAAATTTTGTAGACAAAATTGGATCTTTTCGAATTCGGAACTTTGTATCAGGATAATAGAAACGCGAGGAGATATCGAAAATTTTTATTTTTGCTCATATCTTTTTAAATATTGCTGCTAGAAAAAAACTGAGTATATTTTTGAGATCTACATGTGACCTTCTATCCGTATGCAAATTTAAATAATTTTTTATGATTTCAAAAAATCGAAAGGGTATAGCCTTCCAAATTTTTTGACAAAAATTTTTTTTGTCTCAGATCTTGATGAAAATTGGGGTACGTATAAAAGAAAGCACGAGAAATTAAGGGGTGAACTCAGTTGCTCCCTATCTATAAGGGTTAACTTTTTTTTGGTAATTCCTCAGTTAATAATGATCGATTTATTCCATAAATTCACATAATGGTAGAGCCGGACGGATAGTTTAAAATGCTCTATGCCGCTTGTCTCTATCTTGAGCCGTTTACAAGTTATTCACATTTAAAAATAAGTCAAATACCTTGTCGCGTTTCTGCTATCCTCATACCAAAATTTTGTAGACAAAATTGGATCTTTTCCAATTCGGAACTTTGTATCAGAATAATAGAAACGCGAGGAGATATCGAAAATTTTTATTTTTGCTCATATCTTTTTAAATATTGCTGCTAGAAAAAAACTGAGTATATTTTTGAGATCTACATGTGACCTTCTATCCGTATGCAAATTTAAATAATTTTTTATGATTTCAAAAAAATCGAAAGGGTATAGCCTTCCAAATTTTTTGACAAAAATTTTTTTTGTCTCAGATCTTGATGAAAATTGGGGTACGTATAAAGGAAAGCACGAGCAATTAAGGGGTAAACTCAGTTGCTCCCTATCTATAAGGGTTAACTTTTTTTTTTGTAATTCCTCAGTTAATAATGATCGATTTATTCCATAAATTCACATAAAGGTAGAGCCGGACGGATAGTTTAAAATGCCCTTTGTCGCTTGCCTCTATCTTGCGTCATTTAGTTGTTATTCACATTTAAAAATAAGTCAAATACCTTGTCGCGTTTCTGCTATCCTCATACCAAAATTTTGTAGACAAAATTGGATCTTTTCGAATTCGGAACTTTGTATCAGGATAATAGAAACGCGAGGAGATATCGAAAATTTTTATTTTTGCTCATATCTTTTTAAATATTGCTGCTAGAAAAAAACTGAGTATATTTTTGAGATCTACATGTGACCTTCTATCCGTATGCAAATTTAAATAATTTTTTATGATTTCAAAAAATCGAAAGGGTATAGCCTTCCAAATTTTTTGACAAAAATTTTTTTTGTCTCAGATCTTGATGAAAATTGGGGTACGTATAAAAGAAAGCACGAGAAATTAAGGGGTGAACTCAGTTGCTCCCTATCTATAAGGGTTAACTTTTTTTTGGTAATTCCTCAGTTAATAATGATCGATTTATTCCATAAATTCACATAATGGTAGAGCCGGACGGATAGTTTAAAATGCTCTATGCCGCTTGTCTCTATCTTGAGCCGTTTACAAGTTATTCACATTTAAAAATAAGTCAAATACCTTGTCGCGTTTCTGCTATCCTCATACCAAAATTTTGTAGACAAAATTGGATCTTTTCCAATTCGGAACTTTTTATCAGGATAATAGAAACGCGAGGAGATATCGAAAATTTTTATTTTTGCTCATATCTTTTTAAATATTGCTGCTAGAAAAAAACTGAGTATATTTTTGAGATCTACATGTGACCTTCTATCCGTATGCAAATTTAAATAATTTTTTATGATTTCAAAAAAATCGAAAGGGTATAGCCTTCCAAATTTTTTGACAAAAATTTTTTTTGTCTCAGATCTTGATGAAAATTGGGGTACGTATAAAGGAAAGCACGAGCAATTAAGGGGTAAACTCAGTTGCTCCCTATCTATAAGGGTTAACTTTTTTTTTTTTAATTCCTCAGTTAATAATGATCGATTTATTCCATAAATTCACATAAAGGTAGAGCCGGACGGATAGTTTAAAATGCCCTTTGTCGCTTGCCTCTATCTTGCGTCATTTAGTTGTTATTCACATTTAAAAATAAGTCAAATACCTTGTCGCGTTTCTGCTATCCTCATACCAAAATTTTGTAGACAAAATTGGATCTTTTCGAATTCGGAACTTTGTATCAGGATAATAGAAACGCGAGGAGATATCGAAAATTTTTATTTTTGCTCATATCTTTTTAAATATTGCTGCTAGAAAAAAACTGAGTATATTTTTGAGATCTACATGTGACCTTCTATCCGTATGCAAATTTAAATAATTTTTTATGATTTCAAAAAAATCGAAAGGGTATAGCCTTCCAAATTTTTTGACAAACATTTTTTTTGTCTCAGATCTTGATGAAAATTGGGGTAAATATAAAAGAAAGCACGAGAAATTAAGGGGTGAACTCAGTTGCTCCCTATCTATAAGGGTTAACTTTTTTTTGGTAATTCCTCAGTTAATAATGATCGATTTATTCCATAAATTCACAGAAAGGTAGAGCCGGACGGATAGTTTAAAATGCCCTGTGCCGCTTGCCTCTATCTTGCGCCGTTTAGTAGTTATTCACATTTAAAAATAAGTCAAATACCTTGTCGCGTTTCTGCTATCCTCATACCAATATTTTTCATATTGAAGTTGCGATTTTGGTATTCGGATCTTTGTATCAGGATAAGAAGTATTTTAGGAAGGTCGATAAAATGGCAAAAATTTAATTTCTTTTCAGATCTTGACGAAAATTTGTATGAATAATAAAGAAGGCACAAGAAAATACTGTGTACAGTCCATAATATTTTTGCTATTTTCACATAGTTACTAACAGTTGCATTATCTAAAAGTATAGATTAGAGTGTTCTTTACTGTTTATCTTTATCTTAAGCTGTTTAAGAGCTTTTAAAGTTTAAAAACTTTGTAATTGACCGGCAGCACAGAATACACAAATATCGTATGGCGATTGCCTATATTTTTATAAGCACTTATACTTTGTAGTTGATAGGCAATACAAAATACACCAATGTGTAATGGTGGTTGCCCGTATTTTCAAAAGCCCCATCTATTGGCAAACAACCAACAATATTAGCGGGTTTTATTCATTTTTAAAAACCAAAATGCTTAAGATTTAACAAATTGTAACAGTCAATATGGTTGTTTTATGATTTGAAACTATTCAAATATTTATCAAATTTATTTTTTTTGTTTGATTTTCTTTATTATATTTTTGCGCGACTAGCAGAAAGTTAAATTTCAAAAAGCCCGCGTTAAGCAGCCATATTGAATTTTAGTACCACTCCAATTTGATAGATGCAGCACATCCACTCAGAATATTACCATGGAGTTTCACATCTATTCACTTTACCTAATCTATGGTTTCGACAACCGTTCCATAAAAAAGTTTTCTTCTCCGATTTTGTTTTAGACAAAAACAGAAATCTACTACTATTAACTAGAGTTTTAAATAAATAATTTTAAGTAACTCGTAGATAGATGACGGTTGATGCCGTCTCCGCCATTTAATGTCCAGATTTTGGAGAAAATTCGTCCCTTTTCCTTTCACAGGATGGAGGAATTGAATTTAAACAGTACAAAAGAGTGGAAGTAGACGATGGTTGAAAGTTAGCTAGAAAATAATTACTAATGTAGAATTTACTGAAAAGTTATGGATGTAGGATGAAAGATGTAAAAAAATCGATATAATTTCAGTAGGTAGTTTATTCAGGTTGAGTAAAATACATTCTTCAACTTTTGTAATAGAATTTACAGACATTCGTTATAATCACCATTTTTACAAGACCATATGTATAAACATAAAAAAATTGACAAAAATAAACAAATAAAAATCGAACATATTAAACTATCTTTATGGCTAAATATATTACAGTTTCTTTGGTAAAACTAGCCAATGTATAAAAAAATACAATATATTAACAAAAAAAAAAAAAAAAATACACAACAAGATAAATGACTAAAAATTCGTATGTGAAGCGAGAACATATTAATATAAAAATAAAAAGATATTAATAAATTTAAATATAAATAATTTTTTATATACGAGGACATTCTCGAAGAGAAAAACATTTACTATTTACACAGAATATACCTATACACAGAAATTCATAGAGTATCTTAATTATTAAAATTTTTATGCGTTAATATAAATCGTATATATAATATAATTTTCTTATATATCTCCAATTCTCACATACCTTCGAGATTTTTAGAATAAATGCTACATTTTTTTCATTTAACAGCGTTACTAAATAAGTTTATATCAAATAGCTACATTATTGTCAAAATCTTACATATATTATAGAAATTTGCACACTGGAAATCATACGTAAGGTACATAATTTGGAATGACTCAATACTTTCGAGCGATTTTTGAATGTTTTTAACGTCTACATTTACATTTTCAAAAAATGACGTTTTTAATTGTGTTGTGAACCATCTAAATTAATCCAGAACTTGGGAATAAACAAAAAAAACTACAATCAAACATTTGCATATAAAACCATTCAGTATTTTGCAGAAACTTTTTTTTTTTTTCATTAATAAAAATTCACTTGCAAATAAAAGTATGTTATTTTTACTAACAAAAATTACTTGATTCGTAAAAATATGTAATTACACACAACTTTGCACCTTGCGCCGCCCCTGCAACATTGCCTCTTACGCAGAACTTTTTATCAAGATTAATTGTTTTTTTTAATAAATAAAAGTATAAAAATTTTTGGAACACACTGTACAATAGAATGCGACGTGCTCTTCGAGCACGTCGTTAACAATAACATATGAATACATTTTGTTGTTAACGACATGCTCAAAGAGCACGTCGCAATCTACATATTATTCAATGTAAACTGTATAACAGATTACGACGTGCTCTTCGAGAACGTCGTTAACAATAATATATGAATACACTATGCTGTTAACAACGTCCTTGAAGAGCACGTTGCAATCTGTTATACAGTTTACATATAACACATATGCTATAAAGATGTGCTCTTCGAGCACGTCGCATTCTATTATACAGTGTGTTCCAGCAATTCATTATACAACGTACACTGTATAATAGATTGCAACGTGCTATTCGAGCACGTCGTTAACAACAAAGTGTATTCATATGCTATTGTTAACGACGTGCTCGAAGAGTGTGTTCCAGCAATTTATTATACAATGTACACTGTATAATGGATTACGACGTGCTCTTCGAGAACGTCGTTGACAATAATATATGAATACACCATGCTGTTAACAACGTGCTTGAAGAGCACGTTGCAATCTGTTATACAGTTTACATTGAATAATAGATTGCGACGTGCTCTTCGAGCACGTCGTGAACAACAAAGTATCTTCATATGCTATAACACATATGCTATAACGACGTGCTCTTCGAGCACGTCGCATTCTATTATACAGTGTGTTCCAGCAATTCATTATACAATGTACACTGTATAATAGATTGCAACGTGCTCTTCGAGCACGTCGTTAACAACAAAGTGTATTCATATGCTATTGTTTACGACGTGCTCGAAGAGCACGTCGCATTCTATTATACAGTGTGTTTCAGCAATTTATTATACAATGTACACTGTATAATAGATTGCGACGTGCTTCAAGAGCACTTCGTTTACAATACCATACGAATATATGGGATTATATGTGGGATTATAATAAAAATAAAGGTTGGAGATCGCCAAAATAACCTTTAAAACACAAAACAACTGATTGAAGCAGTTTTTGAAGAATGACCGGACCTTTCTAATAAAGAAATTGACACTTTCAAAGAAAGCATGAAGTACGGATGATAAAAATGTTACTTATAAAATTAGATAGTTTAATTTGTTTTAGACATTAGGTACAAGGAATTTAATTTTTATAATTTTGCAATCAAATATGTTGATTTAAATAATTATATTCTGTAAAATACTGAGTGATTTTATTTAAGTTTGATTGTGTGTATTTTAAATAGGTATCTATGTAAATACAAAATCTTGACTAACGATCAAGATATGCATGTTTTGTTTGTGCAGTTTTATATTTTGAAAAGTGTTATAAAAAAGGAAATGCTTATTTTCGGTAAGAAATGTTAGAAATTTCAATTTTTCAGTGGTTCCACATTATAGACAAATAGTGTAAGAAAAGGATAATTTCTTGATTTGAAAAATTTGATCAAATAACAATTTTGATGCTCTTATATGAATAAGTAAACTCTCACATATAGGGTGAGACATTAGTGCGAAAAAATTCAGTTTGTATACTGCAAAAGAAACAATTTAAAAAAGAAATGTTTGGTAAAATTTTTTCAATTTGTAACAGCTTTTTTTTCTTCTGTTAAAATAATAAAGATGAAATAAATAAATGTTTTTGTTTAATTTATGTGAGAATGAATTTGTAAGTTTTTTTTACACTAATGGATTACCCTTTATATGGTACTATTTAAGCAGACGTAAATGTTCTAAAAAAATTCAAAATCGCTTTAGACTTAAATTTAAAAATATTCTAAAAACATTTTATTTGGTAACAAATACACCGTTCAACTTTATATTTAGTATTTTTAAATAAATGCTTATAAATGTAACGACTTGCACCATTTTATTCATTGTATTGTTGAAAACTATGAGCTTCCTACGTATTGTCATGTAACACCTCGATGCAAAGGCTGCTTTTGCCCCTTATTGTACTGTTTACATTTATATAAATATATAATCTAAAAAGTAACGTCTATTTATTTAAAATAATTTAATTGTTTTATCTTGTAGGTAAACATTTTTTCAATCTTCTCGTTCTAGATACTTTTTTACACTAATTTAATTATTTTATGTTAATAAAATTGTTTTTCTTAAACCATTTCATTCTTTTTTACTTTCCTGGAGATAAATTTTATAAACATAAAATTTCAAAATTACCGGAGCTTTCGACTTCAAATTGCATAGCCTTCTTCATAAGTAAAAAATGATTATTTCTGTTTTGCTTAACAAATTATTTAAACTTTATATAGGCGAGTAAGGCAAATCTATTACATATCGAAATTTTAAATTTTCATTAGTCAAAAGGTTCTATTTTTTTGTTATTAAATAATATAAATAAATTATTACTATAAATATTTTTTTTTTATTTATAATTTTACATAATTTTTAAATATTTGTTATTAAATTGATAAACTTATGATAAAAAAGACTTTTATATAGGGTATTCATTATTGATGAATTCTTTTTTTGCTATTGATGGTGCAATTAAAAATGTGGTGTAATTAAAAAAATTGTAGGGCAAATAAAAAAAACTGTATAACAAATAAAAAAATCGTGGTGACATTTAAATAAAATGATGGTGTCAGTTTAGAAACTTGATTAGATGATATATTGAAAAATAATGAAACCTATTTTCGGCTCTAATTGTATCGCAAATAAATAGTGGCGTAAATAAAAAAAAAAATTACAAATTTAAAAATGGCGGTGTCATATAAATAAAATGATGGGTGTTATTATAGAAACTTGTTTAGATGATATATCGAAAAACAATGAAACTTCCTGTCTGCTTCAATAAAAATCCAATTAAAGGCCAATTAAAATAATTAAAACCCTATAAAACCCAATTAAAAGAATATATATCATTAATTACGAACACCCCACATGAAAATCTTTTTAATCATATATTTTTATATTTAATAACAAATATTTAAAAATTGTAACATTGATGGTGCCATTTAAAATATGATGGTGAAATTGTAGTGAAAATAAAAAAATTAATCGCTAATAAATAGTAGTTTAAATAAAAAAATGGTGGTGAAAAACTTGTTTAGAAGATATATCGAAAAATAATGAAACCTACTTTCGGCTCCAATAAAACCCAATTAAAATACAATTAAAACACTATACTTTCGACTCCAATAAAAATCTAATACAACCCAACTAAAAAAATATATATCATCAATTATGAACACCTCACATGAAAATTTTTTTAATCATATATTTTTAAATTTAATAACAAATATTTAAAAATTGTAACATTTATGGAGCTATTAAAAATATGATGGTGAAAGTGTAGTGAAAATAAAAAAAATTAATAGCAAGTAAATAAAGTGGTTTAAATAAAAAAAATGGTGATGAAAATTTAAAAATGGCGGTGCCATTTAAATAAAATGATAGGTGTCATTTTAGAAACTTGTTTAGATGATATATCGAAAAATAATGAAACCTACTTTCAGCTTCAATAATACCAAATAGAAACCCAATTAAAACCCAATTAAAAACCCAATTAACACCCAATTAAAACCAATTAAAACCCAATTAAAACTCTATAAAACCCAATTAAAAATATACATCATTTATGAACACATAAAAAACATATGCAAATTATAAAATTAATAAGAAATATGTAAAAATTGTTAAAAAACGATAACATTTATTTTGAAATTTTTTTTATAAACCATATTTTTTGTTCCCAAAATATAATTTAAATAAGAACAAAAAGCTTTATGACTCATTAACTTAATTTAATTTTTCAAAATCAAAAAGTTGTTACTTCCAATGAAAATATTAAAAGCATCTAAATCCACAATTAATTTTTAGTAATTCTAGCGAATCTCATTTCTTTTTTTAAATCTTTTTAGAGTCTATAATTTTTGTAAACATTCATCAAACTAGTTAAAATAACTTGGTAGATATCAAAAATTGTGGTTTGTGGTACTATGGTAATTCTTCTGAAACTATGTGGCATAATACAGATGAATCTTCTTTACCAATCTGTAGAATTATCTTTTGATAAGTTAAATCATCACGAAGAAATAAATAAAAAAAATTATGTTTCGAGTCGATAATCAAATGGAAGAAAATATAAAAACTAACATTTCAGAAGAGGCTCGGTTTTTAAACAAAAAGTTGACTATTTCAAAGATAATATAATACTAATATTCTCTTTCTAGTGAATAAATAATCAACAAAGAAAATAATACATTTTTCTCTTTTTTTTTTTCAAAATTTAATTCGCAAAAAACAATGAATGGCCCCACGTTGGGCGCCAAAAATGAAGTACGAAAAACTGAGTTTAATTAACAGTTACTTAAAGAAACGAAACATGAAATATCCCTCTTGGACTGAAAAAAAGATTCGAAAAACTAAGTTTAATTACTAGTGACTCTTTATGTTGAATTTTAAAGATTACAATGAAAGAATTGCTAATTTGTAAAAGGATATCTAGAAAAATGGTTTCTAATAAACCTAAATTTTATTTGTTTTTGGTTTCTTTGGTAAAAAATTTATTACTCTATTATAATTTTAATTGTTTTTAAATTAGTTTAAAGAAATAGACGTTACTACGAACTAAAGGTAGGTTACCATGCTAACATACTAAGTAATCGATGTATGGAAACCTTATACATATAGGCTATACATCTTTGTTTTCCGTATGGCACTTTTCAATAAAGCAATATATTTATATTTATATATCTTACATTATCTACAATATTTTTGGCAATATTTAAAAAAATAATATCTGAAATCTTCCAATCACAAACTTTTTCAATATTTATACTCTACTAAAATACGGTAACTCACGTCCAATTGCACATAATGACTAATTTCTTTTTCATAACAATTGCTTTGGTGCCCCATTGCCTGCTACACCACTGAACCAATATATATAGTGGTGGAAGACTTAGATTTTTCTGGCACTGTCTCTCTGTATACTTATGAGTATTATCGTACAGGTACCAGAGAAGTTATTTACAAGTTACAGAAATGTTAAAATTAACGGAAATTTAAAAATATTCAGAAAATAAAGCTTTCATAATTATGGCACCACAACTTCAATTAAAAGTGAAGATGAATATAGAAAGTCTATACCCATCTTCTCTTAATTTTAGTCAAGTTTGGTCTTTTGCATTTTAAAGTAGCTCCTTATTAAAAAACTAATCACAGGATCCCTCTACGTTACAAAAAAATTTGGCATCTCACGTAACTAACTCCAAAAAATTAATTGTAGTATTTACATTACATAATTTACTCTCTATACGGTTTACAGTAAGAGTACCGGTGATTCATATGCTGGCTGTAGGATCCAGAATGCGAAAACCTTTTCAAACATTTGCTGCATTGAAAAGGTTTCTCTCCACTGTGAAGACGCTTGTGTTCTGTGAGGTGGTGTTTGTGTTTGAAGGCTTTCGGACATTCGTCGCATTTGTGTGGACGTTGACCTGTAAGAAAAATCGAAAATTTACTTATTCAGCCATAATGGATTCATTAATGCATGTGTAGACATAATAACATAGACGTTGCTTATCAATGTCAAACCTATTCGAAAATACCTAAGCAGGTGATACGAGTCAATTGCAATATTATTGTGCTATTTAAACATAAAAAATAAAATAATAATTTGTAGATCAATCAAATAAGAATCTCAATATTCCAACGACTATATTTGTGGGACAAGACCCACATAAATATATTTGTCTACATTTTTTTTAGTTAATTTTTTCCTGATAAATACCATTGAATTCAAGATATATGGACATTACAAACTAAAAAATGTAAAATTTTAGACTTGATCACCTATTTGAACGAAAATTCTATAAACAAATATTTGAAAATAAAATTTAACTACAAATTATATACCAACGATGTTTGAAGTTAATTTTATCCTGTTTAAATAGCACAATAATATTGCAATTGTCTCGTATTAGTTGCTTAGGTATTTTCGAATAGATATTTGACATTGATACGCAGCGTCTATGTCATTAATATCTACCCATGGAGAAATATAAACGAATTTTTTGTTAACCATCGCGCGTCACATCATCAAATAATTAAAATTGAATTAGATTTAGCATCATAGAGACTTATCATTTATTCGTTTATGGACAATTTTGTTACATAGCATCACTTGAAAACATTAAAAATCCAAAGACACAAAATATTTCTACCTGAATGAAGACAGGACAGTTAAATAAAAGGAACAAGTATATGTGGGATATCACTTCATTAGGGAAAAGGCACAAGAAGGATGTATAAAAATTTAATTCAAGAGTTTTGAAGAACAAATAACGGAAAACCTGACAAAATTAAATAAACACAAATATATTTTTATATTCGATTACGAAGTATTATCTTCCAACGTACAGTAAGGAAGACATTTTTAACATCACGGAAGGTAATTTTACCACTAGGAGGCATGGATACTTGCACAAAAACCTGATAATTTTTAGACGTTGCTAGACACGTAAATTCAAAAGACAAAGAGACATAATCCCACGACAGCGTAGATATTATTACTAAAAGGCACAACCAGTGATGCCAGAATATATTTTTATTATGTACCAAATTTGTCTTTAAAATGTACCAGATTTGTCTAAAAAATGTACCAAATTCTATAAAATATTTTCATAATATAAAGAAAAATTTCATCCTCACCTGAATGTTCATACTTGTGCCTAGCCAACGAACTCTGCTTCGAAAACGCCTTATCACATTGGTCGCAAGTAAACTGCCCTTCAACTTCCACCTCCGTGTTGCCTAATACTGGACTGCCGAGGCTCTTGAAAACAAACTGCGACATTTTACTTCTCTTACTCGGATTCGAAAGATCGTCTTCCGTCATATCACCGGAAAGATCTCTCGCTTCGTTCCAGGCGCGTTTTTCGCTCGGACTCAGGTTCGAAATTCTACTATTAATAAATTGAGATAGACTAGGAAGATCCGTAGTACCGAATTGCATTAATTGATCCATGGGGACCAGCCCCATGCCGGGTAATGCGAGTTTGTGAGCTGGTTGAGCTAGAATTTGAGCTAGTCGACTACTGTTGAAGTCCAACGGCGAAGGAGACTGCCGAGGATCTGAAGAATTCGAGTTGTGGTAGTGGTTTTGGTAAGGAAGGTATGGAGTGGGACTTCTGGAATTTTTTCTACTGAGATTCACGGCTTCATCGTTAATTTCTGATGAAGCTCTTCGAGGAGAACTTGCTGGTGAAGATTCAGCTGAAGTAATTTCCCTCTTTATTGAAAGATCTAACGGTTGTTCGGACGAGTATTGGTTTGGAGACATTAAAGGTGCTTTAGGAGGTAGATTATATCGTGGAGAAGACGACATTGGGCTGTAAGGAACTTGAATTAATTTTCCTTCTCTCCTATCTCGAGCTCTAGTATTTTGGAACCATACTTGAACTACTCGAACAGGAAATCCGATGGCTGACGCTATTTTCTCTAAATCTTCACGTTTCGGTCTAGGATTTAATTTATAATTGTCTTTAAGAACTTTAAGTTGTTCGTCTGATATTAAAGATCTCACTCGAACTTTTCTACCGTCTTCAGAAACGTGATCGGTCGTAGTAAACGATTCGGAATCAATTTCGCTGTAATGCATTCTATCGTAATCTTGATCTTCACCGCTTATACTGCCGTTATGAGCTTCGTCAGATTTGCTTGTAAATGCACCTTCTAATTTTGCCGCTAAGCCTTCGCTTTTTATATCCACACATTCGTGTTCTTCTAATAGTTGCTGCGTATCAAACACTTTTTTACACGTAGTACATTTCGAGGTTGATTTCGGGGAATGAGCTGAAGTAACACTATGGCATTCACTGGAGGTATCCGAAGATATTTTTTGCATATTGGCTTCTAGTAATTCTTTGGTAACAGTAGCATTTACGGTTTCTAATATCCTTTTAACAGCTTCTAAATCACCAGTAGTTGTTTGGTTTTCAGATTCGTTTTTGGTTTCTATATCAGCTTCTTCGTCCATTACTAGATCACCACAATCGGAATTGGCTATATTTTCGTTGTTTTCAGAATGATTACTGGAATTTTCGAAGTTTGGGTTAGATTCTGTTCGTCTAGGACTATCACAGTTTTCAACACAAGGCGGCCTTAGAGGACTTTGCTGCTGATTTTGTTGGTGTTGTTGCTGTAGCTGTTCCAATATGTGGTTGAGCGATGGTATAGAATACGGACTAATAGCGTGAGCGCTGAGAATACTAGGAGGGCCTAAATAGAAAGGAGGAATGGTGGGATTACCGCTTAGAGAAGACTGCAAAAAAGCAGCAGCTGCTTCCGGGTACTTCGGTAGAATCGGTAAATAAGAATTATGATTGGGACTAGTGGTGATGTTGTTATTAATAGGACTAATGTTGGATCTTTTCGCTCCTCTATTATGTTGAGTATTTTTGTCTAAAAGTGAATTTGTTGGTGCTCTTGTCCTGCCTAATTTAACGTTCATCACTAGACATTTCTTCGACGTCATATGACTAGAATAGGATCCGGAGTGGGAGAAACGTTTGCCGCAGTTTCCGCATTCAAAGGGTTTTTCACCACTGTGGATTCTAATGTGTTCCTGAAAATAAAAAGTTTTTTTAGAATATTATTTATTGTGCGTTTGTTAACATTTAAGAAATAATTTTTCTAAAAACCGGCTAGTAACCTATTTTTTATAAGTAATGGCGAGTGAGACCTGTGTGTCGTGTCGTTACGTTGTCGCCAATTTTGTGCGTGATGTATTGGACGAAAGGCCATTAAATTAAAAGAATGTTTTTATGCAGAAAAAACAAATTCTACAAACTTTTTTAATTTCTTCTTATAAGATTCACGCCTTTGTCGGCGAGTTCGAAGGATTTGTCTCACACCAGGGGAAGATATTACGCGTTAGTAAAAAGTGTAACAAATGTGATAAGCCGAGGCGTTTCCAGTTGCGTGTATTATAAATTCCTCACTAGAAAAAAATTCTACAAACTTTTTAAATTTTTTTTATAAGATCCACGAGTTTCGCCTTTATCGGCGAGTCCAAAGGACTCGCCGCAATAATCTTCGGCGAGTCTTAAACGCTCCTCGAAATATATTTTCATCCTATGCCACCTTTTAGTCTATCCCTCTGATGGGACGCTTTTCACTGTGTTCAACAAGCAAAGTTGTTAGGTAAAACTAATTTGAATCTAGAAATGGCTAAACATGGGAGCAAATAAAAGGCAGCTCAAGCAATAAAAGAAGAAGTGTGTATTTATTGCGTACAATGACCAGAAACCCAATGAATGAGAAGTGCACCGAAAGAAGAAATAAAAGTTGGAAGAGAAGAGAAAATAATGAGACATTTTACTGATTGAGGTGTGGAAAAAAGACACACCAGGGGAAGATGTTACGCGTATGGCTAAAAGTGTAATAAATTTGATGTAGTTGTTGTTTGTACTATAAATCTCTCACTAGAAAAAAAATTCTACAAACTTTTTTAAGTTTTTTTTTTATTTTTACGAATTTCGCCTTTATCGTTAAGTCCTTAAATTTAGAAAACAAACTATAATATGCTTGTGGAATGTATATCATGAAAGATAAAGATAATGGATCATTCTTTTTAGAAAGAGATTAAAACAGCTGACTGATTATATTGGATCAAGACTAATTTTTAAATTTGTTATTACTTCAGTTTGGTATTGTTAATTCAATTTTTCGATAATAAAAACTTGTTTGTTTTTCAGTCAATCTTTTATATATCAACAAAGAATTTTCTAATACATATTTTGAATATCACAATTTTAAAGAAAAATTCGTAGTGAACAAACTTTAAAAATATTCAAATACTTCGTCTCGACACTATAAACATGATTTAAAGTCATGTGAATTTTTAACGATCCTATTTAATCCAGTTTCTTTTTTTATAAAGTTGTAATAAAGTTTGGACACTATAATCCAGGATTATCTGATTTTTTTTTGAACCTATTTATAAATATAACGACCAGCAGAACATAAAATGTTAACTGAATAATTAACCCAATTTAAAAAATATATATAACCTTACCTTAAGGTGATGTTTAAATTTGAACGCCTTCTCACATTCTGTGCATTTAAATTTTCTTAAGATGGCGCTTTCATCGTGGCTAATCATGTGTCTTTGTAGCCGATAGACGTTGGCGAAAGTTTTGTTGCAAACTTTGCAGGACTGAAACAAAAAGGACTTTTGTTAATCTTTATACTACTACAACTACATGTTATGCATCCATTTTAAATTCCCAAACACTTCCATGATCTAATTTAATTCGGTCGTGTCAAATCAGAGTCATCCTTCCTACGTTTTTGCCGGTTAGATTAAATAATTTCATCTTTCATTTCCCCAAAGAACTTCGTAACGGAATGCCTACTGGCTTTATTCAAATTAGGCACGTCGTTAGATGTCCACCTGCGTCTAGGAAACGGGATAATTCGAGATTTCGCGATAAAACCCCTGTCTCGATGTTTTGCAGATGCAAAAACGAGGAAACAATTTTGAAGTGTCATGCTGTTATGTATATACGTTTCGTCATTTGGTATGTTTAGATGTACTAGGTGTAGCAAATTATTTGAGTCTGCAATTGAATTTTATTTTTTATACTATTCCTATTAAGAAATGAACATTGGGAGATTTTGAAATTAGAAACTTTCGAGGTAATGTTCCAGATAGTATTCACCCTATTTGGGTTTGAATTAGTGCCAAAGTCATAGTATACATCAGCTCCTAAAAGTATATCAATCTTGGATGGTAGATTAAATGTTTTATCTGCGAAATAATCTTTGAAATGAGGGAGTATATTCAATATAAAAACCTGAGATAACTTTTGAGTGATTTTCTCCACTATTGCACATGAAACTTTATAAGAGATGGAAGAATCAAAATGAGACGAAATGTCCACATCTGTCATTTGTTGCACACTAGTTTCATTATTGCAAATCTCAGAGATTTGAGATTTGTAATTGTATGGTTTACCACCTAAGAGAGAAAGTGATATAAGACAATTAACTACCAGTATCAAGAAGTGTTCGAGCTATTTTAGGACGGCCATTTTTTGGATATAAGCAAACTTGAGTAGTGGAAATAGTACATGAGCACATTCTGTTGTTATCGCTGATAACAATGATGTGTTTTGTGGAGTAACAGAGTGATTATTAGATTGAGAAGAGGTTTAGGGTATTTTATGATCCAATTATTGCGAATGACATGTTTGTGTTGGTGCAGAATTATTGGGAGATTGGTCGTATAAAGATAGTGATTAATTTTTATAATTTATTTGCTGAAGTGCAGCGAAACATTTTTTTTTATGCAGAAGGGAGTGTTTTTTATTATATATTGAGCATGTTGAAAAAGGTAGACAGTTCTTAATTGAATTCCGCATGCCTAGACAATTAATACAAATATCACTTTTTCTAATTACGAAAATGTTTTTTGTAAAAATAAAATACTGTTTCTCATGTGTAAAAACTTTTTATATACAAAAAAAACTTTTTCTTATGTGTATAAAACTTTCTGAAACACACTGATGGATTGCTACGTGCTCTTAGAGCACGTCGTTAACAATAAAGTGTATATAGATATTGTTGTTAACGACGAGCACGTCGCAATCCAATACATAGTGTGTTCCAAAAAGTTTTATACACATTAATTTTTGAAAAACTAAACTTATTTCATGTGTATAAAACTTTTTGGGAGACTCTGTAATGTATTGAGACGTGCTCTTCAAGCATTAATTTTTGAAAAACTAAACTTATTTCATGTGTATAAAACTTTTTGGAAGACTCTGTAATGTATTGAGACGTGCTCTTCAAGCACGTCGTTAACAACCAAATGTATTATGATATTGTTGTGAACAACGTGCTCTTCGAGCATGTCGCAATACATTACATAGTGTGTTCCAAAAATTTTTATGCACATGGATTTTTGAAAAATTAAACTTTTGTTTGTTTATAAAACTTTTTGAAACCCAGTGATGGGCTGCGACGTGCTCTTAATATCTAAATACTTTATTGTTAATACATAGTGTATTCCAAAAAATTTTATATACATTAATTTTTGAAAAACTAAACTTATTTCATGTGTATAAAACTTTTTGGAAGACTCTGTAATGTATTGAGACGTGCTCTTCAAGCACGTCGTTAACAACCAAATGTATTATGATATTGTTGTGAACAACGTGCTCTTCGAGCATGTCGCAATACATTACATAGTGTGTTCCAAAAATTTTTATGCACATGGATTTTTGAAAAACTAAACTTTTTTCATGTGTATAAAACTTTTTTTTTTTTGGAACACTGCGTAATGTATTGAGACGTTCTTTTCAAGCACGTCGTTAACAATCAAGTGTATTAAGATATTGTTGTCTTAATACACTTTGTTGTTAACCCTTGTTAACCCTTATCGCTATACCTACTGGTATTCCTCAAAGAAATTGTGAAATAATTTTAATAAAGATTTAGTATTTAAAATTTAGACTTTATCGAAACTGACACTATCACAAGAATTAACAAAGTGATTAATGAAAATTAATCCATTCATTTTCCAAGATAAATTTAAATTTAGATGAATCAACTAAAGATACGGGGTTATTTATAGGGTTGCCACATTTCCGGAAGTGAAAAGCGTGGCAACCGTATATAATCAGGTCCAAATTTTGTAAACATTTAAAAAAAAGGTCCTCAGCTTATTTTTCCTAAAACGAGTCAAACTTTTTTATATAATCAGGTCCTTTTTTATGAACACTTCTAAAAAAAAGTCCTCAACTTATTTTTCGTACAAACGAAGGTCTTTTACCCGGTCTATTTTTGTATAAATCCGATTCCTCTGCGCCTTTAAAAAAGCGTGGAATTTTCATAAAAAGCGTGCAGGCAAGTCAAAAAGCGTGGCTGCCACGTCTGAAGCGTGACGTCTGGCAACCCTAGTTATTTACCAGATTTCTTTTTGAATCTACAAAACAAGTGAACAACATTTTGAACCCTCTTTTGTTATTGTATCGAATTTGTTGCCTTGTTTATTTCATTAATTTTTCATCAATGTGCATCGTACTCACTTAGCAGAACTTAATACTTTCCGCTTAACAAGAAAAAGTAAACACAAACACCTAATAATGATATGAGATCTGTTACTGACACATATTAACAGAAACCTGCCCACTACCGCTTTTCTCATGAATCGATTCGTCTTGACATTCCAAGAAATGTTTTTATCAACATTTACGAACCACTTGATATACCATCTCGTTTATATACCTTTTTTTTCGCCATGAAAGGTAAAGCCAGCACGCATATTGCGGCAATTAAATATCACATAAACAAACAGAGAGTGGTTTATAATAAAAAAAGTACCGATCTATTTACTTTATGACTAATGCACGGTCGCTAAAGCCATTTAAATCACTCGAGATCCAGGAGCGTATACGATTTACTCGTTTGATGATTGAAATCTAAACAAGGAAGAGAATATAAAATATAAAATGCTTAGAGACAGGTCTGGATTCAATCAATATTCGAATGGAAATTAAAATAGATAGAATTCATATTTAGACGCCTGAAATAATAAAAACATTCATTGTGATGTCACAATGACTGACGTTGATGACAGACTGACGAACAAATTTGCCAAGAACAAGAGGATGCTTGTTTAAAAGAACCAAGCACCAAATTGAAGTTTTGAGATATTAGAGGTTAAAGATGATAATTTATAGGGTTGCCAGGCGTCACGCTTTAGGCGTATTTGTCACGCTTTTTGACTTGCTTGTACGCGCAACGCCAAAGTACGAAAATGTTCGCATTTGACCAAAATGACACGCTTTTTAATATTCAAGACCGTAAACAAAAAGGAGGAACCGGATTTATATAAAAACATAACCGTGAGACCTTTTTTTTAAATTTCGGCTAAAGGACCCTCGTTTACGAAATCCTTTTTTCACAAAGAATGAACATGATTATATAAAAATGCTTGGTATTCGAATTTGATACCCTGTCATCACGATTGTCACGCGTTATAATGAGTGTAAAGAACTCAAACTTTTTAAACTAGGTATTGTTAGATACAGTCTGTTCGCTATACTTACGCGGATTTAGGATTAAAAATTTGGGGAAATATCAACTGGTTAAATTAAATGAAAAATAATATACAATTTTTTAATAAAATAATAATGGAGAATCTTTTGTATAATTGAGAGCAGAATTAAACTTCTTCATTAATGGAGTCTAATGTGGCACACAGAAAATATGGTTTATGTATAATAAGACGGTTATTTAGCTCAAAATTAAATATTTTCTAACATAAAAATTTGTTCCATGTAGAGAATTTCAAATGAAAAATAAAAAAAATTGAACTTGCCAACAAAAATGAAAATCAGTCATTATCATTCAAAATATCATAATCGTCATCATTTCATTACTGTCATCACCATTAATTGTTATTATGATTGGATTTATTTCGTTTATTTTATTTTCACGAATCCACCAATCTTCTATTAGTTTCTCGCACTTGGATATACAGTTCCGCCACACTTCTGGAGTTGCAATTGAAAGTGCTTTTCGCCAAGTTTCCCGAACTGCGTCGTCACTATTCGCTCCGTGCGCGACAGCAGCGCCAATTTGTTTTGGTATTAAAGGAGTATTTCTGCCTATACTGACAAATACAATTTTTAATAGAATTCGTAAATAAAAAGTATATATGTTAGTTTTAATAAAAGTATATGGATTTATAAAACAATTAAAACATTAATTTATTATTATTATACATTTTTTACGCTTAAATTGAAGAAAATTATGTATAATCATTAAAAATCAATAATAAAATATAGGCAGGCAACAGTATTTACTGGAAAATGTATGAGAAGTTGCCTAAGTCTAATAAGTTGTCATTGAAGAAACCATTTATAATAGCGTGAAGTTAAAATGTATAAAAAGGATCGCTACTTATATTTTCATTTTTGTTCTAAAGAAAACATAGAATGAATGATTAAAACTGGTTTCCGATCAGTAAGTCACAAAATTGCATACCAGCCAAATATTATAATCAAGGGCAGAAATCTTGAAATCTAGTCCTTGCTGAATGAACATTTAAGAATAAAGGGATATTAAAGAACATCGTAAAATGATAATTTATTGTTTATTTAAAAACTTTCTAGTTTCTGATGTCTACTATTTCCAGCATTACTGTTATTATCACAAAAATAAAGGTAATTTTTCTTCTTATTGTATACCTATCCATTTATTTCTTTGATTTAATTTCCACTTTGTTAGTGAAATTTGTTATATAAGTTTCACTGTTTTTTTTTTGATAGTATTTGTACAATTTTCAACACAGCAACTCCGGTTGCTTATTGTGTTGTTTTTACCTACTTTTTTGAAAAAAAGTAAAATGTATACGTGTATTTGATATGCCAAAATTACAAAATATCCCCCTAAAATGCACGAATTATCCGCAGCTAGCGCTAGTATCGCTTTTGCTTCCCTTTCCATGACTTCGCACGGAGCGAATAACCATTAGGCCCAATATGGTTGTCATAATATTGTTTTGCCCATATTCCCCATATATATTCGATGGGATTCAACTGGCAATGATACTGTTGGGTATACGCAGAAGAAAGACTAGGAACTTCCGTAACACAGTTTATTTGACAAGCTATAAAAAATTAAATTGACAACTTCAATATTCTAGTAAACTAGTAAATGCATAAAGGTAAGTAGTTAAGATGATAACTCTCATGAACTCTAACAGATACGGTGGCAGACGTAAAACTTGATGACCGTAACTTTCAATAATCTGATCCACAACAAAGGTTTTTAGTTTTGCGTGTATATTTGCCAAGCGTAATAATTTTGATTTTAATATATATTGAGGAAGTGGTATATGTTCCTTTGTCAACCATTCTTTAATTTTATCAACAGTCCAAGAATTCGTTGGACTTTTGTTTAATACTTCAGAATGGTAAGGTGCATTGTCTAAAATAATTACGCTGGGCTTACTTAAACCTGGGAGAAGTTTTTCATGCAACCATTTTACAAACATTTCTGTATTAAATCGGCACCTTCTATAAAACCCGATTTCCCTCCTGCATGTAAAATTATATGTCGCTTCCCTTCTCCATCGGTATGTTTGATGGACTTTACGTTATCATTCTCTTGGTTGCACCCCTAGAAAATATCCATGTTTCGTCTAAATATATAAAATTCGCCCCTTCTTCTTTAAATTTAGAATATTTTCTTAGAAAGTTAATTCTCTTGTGCACGACAGAACTTCTTTCACAAAGGGCCTTTCTGTTATCCTCCTTTTGAAATTTGAAACCCAAGTTATGTATCACTTGCCATAGACTTGTTCTGCCAATGTCGTCAAATTTTCTATCTATTAATTCCGAGAGAATTGTATTTAAGGTCACATGTTCCTTGTTGGCCCTCATTCGATAAATGGTATCACGAATATCACATCTAAAAAATAATTTTGTACGCCAATGTATCGCGTCCACTTCGGTTAGATCCGCCGTAAATCTGTCAATTTATGTGTATGAAATGAGAGAACTAGCAAAAGCTTTTCCAAATTGTGCCCCTGTATAAAACGATGTTTAAAGAATGGAGCTATTTAAATAAATGATATAGCTCTATTTCCTGAAACGTTATAAAAGCAAAAGAACAAAAGAACCAAAGGCCAGACTGGACGTTGCCAACTTAAATGTGGCGGCAAATTTAAATATTAAAGTGACAACTCGGAAGTAATAAAAGGAGTTTGAAAAAAACAAAACTTTTTCTCATGTGTGTAAAACTTTTTGGAGCACTCTGTATAATAGATTGCGACGTGCTCGAAGTGAATGGTCCAGGTAAGACATAAATTTATGTCTCGTCCTAAATATACTATTTGATTATTATTCAATCATTTAAATTAAAAAATATTACTTTACTAACATATAATAAGTGCTTATTACTACTATTTTGATGGGTTGTTCAATGGATATCGCCTCATTGTTGTATACCTTATTATTAGAAACATGTTTCAAATGGAAGAAAGATGAACTAAGGCAGCCTTGTTTTATAGAACTTTTCGATTGATTTTCCCAAAATGATACGATAAATTGTTCTCAGTCAACAGCAATAAAAGAAGACATTTCCAAATGTTATTATTGTCATGACATGTTGTAAATGAGGATAAATCTTTTTTGTTTATTTAAAAGTAAAGCCATCCGACATTAAGCAACCTAAGAAGGGATTACTGCACTATTATCAAATACTAATTTAAATAAAATCCCACTCTGGTTCAAGTGAGTAAATGAACTCTTTCACACGCTCCGTATTTCACACATGTGTGGCGTCTTGTACTGTTTTTTTTTTTTTCATATTATTTTTTCGAACCCGCCTGTCAGCCAGAGACTCGGATATCTTTCGGCCACTCCGCTGGGTGCGATAATTAAAGCTCTCATTTCAAGATAGATATTAAATGTGTAAGGCGTAAAAATAGATCCACACCGGCACCATTTACTTTTTGCCGCGCACAATCCTATAAAATATAAACTGGTAAACTCTCTGATAGCGTTAAACATGGTGCGTCCGTTGAAAACAAATTGATTATATCGAAAAATTGTTAAGTTTATTTTATTTTAAATATTTATTTTAACCTATTCTTACTAGTAGCAATACGGTCATCTGATATAAAAGGTTATTTGGATATTTATATTTATTAAAACTATATCACGCGAACAACTGTTAAGAAACAATGAATAATTGTGGAATTGCCTAAATTATTACGCACAATTTAAATTTTCTGATTCAGTGTCTGTCTCAGAAGTTATTGCATCAATAATTTTGTCAGACATGTTATTCCAGTAACTGAAGGGACCAACCTGTCATTAAGTCGGTCCAGATTTCCGTCGAAAACTTTTACCAACTCTGCTGCGTCGGAAAGGGCCCAAAATGGACTCTAAAACTGGTTTCCCGCCAATATCTTCCACAATATGCAAATTAGAGAATTTTTGTTTAGATAAAAAAGAAAGATCTTATAATTATCTACAAAAATGGTCCCTATCATTTTTGTCGGGAATTCGACAGGTTTCGAGATAACCGCAATCAAAAGTCCTCTCGTTCAGCCCCTGCTTTATCTCTATAGCAATGCTGATTAGCTTGTAAACGGGTGGACAAATTGTTTCAGAACTCGGTCAAAAATTGATATTTTTCGATGATTCAAAGTTCATTACAATGGGAAAACCCATAGGTATCGATCCATGTGCCTTGAAGCCCGTTATTTCCTGTCAAGACACTTGAAAAAGGGGCCAAAGTTGCGTTTTCCCACTATTTTGGACCACTTTATAGTAATTCATTCATATTTTTTTCTTTTAATAGTTTTTATCCCATTTTTGTTTTAAATGGGATCTTGAGATGTCTCGAATGATCTCAGAAATTTTTTTCCAGTTTATGTTTGACATTTACTCCATGTATTTTGTCCTGAAAATGGATTAATCTGATGGGCAATAAAATTATTTTTATTTTATTAAGCAAAAAATGTTTATTTTGATGCACCTACCACCTTTAAAAGTTTGTCAGTATATTAACGAAAAATCCTATATAATTCCCAAAGAAAATGTTTTTGGAATAAATTCCAAATTCTATTTATTGATATTTGTTATTTTTAGGTTCAATCACTCGAAACATGATGATCAGCTACACCAAGAATATCCTTGATACTAAAAAAATGGTATGAGATTAAGCAGATTTTGTTCTACGTCACATTGTGGTGCAAAGACGTGGCTTGTATGATTGGGGTATCAGTTGTTAAAATCAGCACAGGCATCATAGATAGCCATATTCCGTACCACAATACATCATGAGTGAACTTGATGAGATTTCATCGGCTAAGTATCATTCCTCTGTAATGTTTTGTATCATTAGAAACATCAACATTGTAAACAATTATGACCAGTGTTTTCAAACCTTTTCCTAGGTCAGAGAGAATAAATGAAAACTAAATAATGTATAGTAAAAAAGATTGAAAATATATACTTTTTAGAGTTTTATTATGTCAGCCATAGTTTTATACCAAAAATGAAAATAAACTGAAATTATACATTAAAAATATATTCATAAATTTACTATATTTATAACATTCATCGACTCTCTCCTGGCTAAAATATTACTTATCTATCTATTCAGCTCTGTTTCGTCTATTTTTTGCCTTTAGCCTCCTTCTGATACTTCCATTCGTTCTTATTCAGTGTTGTATGCATGGTTTTCAGAATATCAAGTGTTATACCTATCTGATGCTGGGTCCTGCAAAGTTCATCTTCAGTACACCTATTTATGTGACATCTATCTCGATGTCAAGTTTGATTGAACATCCGTTTCTTGCCTATTACTCTTATACTTAACCAGAACTCGCTTAGACTCGGACGCATATGTCTAATTCGGCCAGAACACAGCCTTGGTACACAAATATCTATTTTACCGCTGGTTTCATTACAAAAAACTGGAGTAAGGTGTAAAATTATCTCTTGTCCAGTACACTCGTATACACTTGAGTATTAGCCTATATTATTTTTTATTAAGACGTATACATTTAAAAATGTCGTTTACTTAAAAGTAAACATTTAATTTTGATATTTTATTTAACTCAATCAAAACATTAAATCATTATTTTCCATTTAAATATGGCTTATACCGGACCTGTATGTAGTAGCTGACAGTGTTGCCGTCAGTTGCCGCCACATATTCATTGGTGACATACGTTTTATAAATTCATCGTGTTACATATTTGTTGACATAAAGAGATAGAAATTTAAAGTGACGTCCTGTATTACTTCGAATGAAAATATCGATAATGAAATTTTCTAACCTGAAAAAAATCGTGATTATATGTCAAACAAAGTTGAACTTGGCCTTAAGCAGATGGCGCTGGTAAATCTTTTATTTTAGTAGAGCCTTTTTCTATTTTAAAGTTTAGTGCAAAATTGAAACTGTCATTTGTTGTAAGTGACAATTCTTGTTAGTCTTCCGATTCCAAGACAATGATGTCATTTTGTACGATTACCACATTTGTTATCGACAAAAATATTGGGAAAATACAAGCGCATGTAGTAAATATAAAAAATACAGTTTTATCTTTGTCCCTCAACACTTTAAAAAAATATCGATACGTATGTATAAGTCATTCATACATCGGGATACATTGAACTTTAACCTTCTCTTCCTCGATCATAACAAGCATTAATAACAAAAAGTGTATACGGTATAAACGATAACCTTACTTTTTTTTTGTAAAAGTAAGAGAGACCTATGAACCCTTATCTGAAAAATACAGTTCGAAGTCATTAATTCGAAGCGAAGGTACTCTAATTTTGATTATGACTGATTGGGAAATGTGAAGAACTGAGTTAAAAGTCAACGGTTATCACGATGTTTATGGTTTTAGAATGTGTGTCAAGAAATGAAACACCTAACGTTGTTATAGGAAGAAAGATTATATTTATAAAGTTTTATGGCTTCAGTAATTAAATACAAAAATGACAACGTTCCTAATCTTTTCCCACAGAGATAATTTAAATAACGAAAATGATAATGGTAATACAAATTAATAGAAGTATTTGAAGAAAAAGAGTTTCTTTTTAGTAACGCTGGTATAATAAGTAAAGAACAGGTCCTAGCACACTGCCCTGTGGGACAACTAGCTTTAATTTTGGAGTAGATCTCCTTTTGCTTTCTATAATAAAAAAAATTAAATTTTTTTTAGAAATTGACAGTTCGCCAAAAATGCCGACAATAAATTTTGGAACACACGATATATATCAAAACCATGCTATTTTCACATGATACTATTGTGCTTTTAATCAAAATGATCCTATTAATGTATAGGATGTTTTGGGTCAACCCACGCTTCAGCAAATAGAGTTCAATAAACTTTTTAGTTAGAATTTATTTAATAATAAATAAATAAATAACTTCAGGTACAATTATGCTTAGACTAGACAGTATCATTTAAATTGAAGTTGAAGTAAGCTTATTTTTAGAATATACATATTTAATGGTTTCAATAGTAAAAAAATCTTCAAAGGACGCTTTATTTTTAACAAAACTGGATGCTAGTTTAAGAAGAACATCTGCATTAGTAAGTCTAATCCACGTAAAAGTTTTTCACATTGCTAACCCTGTTTTGTTGAGAACTATTCTATGTTCATGTTCAATTTATTGAAGAAGCTTCATTTCTTTTAATAACTACTTCAGGTAATATTGATAATGAGTAATTTTGGAGCATGCTTCCAGGAAGAGCTGTGTAAAATGTTTTCTTTGTAACCGTACCAGAAACAAAAAATTATGTCTGTTACCGTTATGAAGTAACTATTAGCTTGGATTGTATTGCTTCTGAAATATAAAGGACTGAAAAACACAACAAATAAAAGGTATCTTTAAATTATCATAATGAAACTAATAAAAGACGTGTTAGGTCTTTTATGGGTCTAAGCACATTTTGGAAAATTCTTTCACGAAATGCTGAATATCTTAATTTTGAAAGTGCTTTCGAAGGTCACTGTTTTCGCAGAAGCTTTGACACTCATTTTGCAAACAATTTAAGAGATTTCTTGTTTCTAAAAGGACATAGAGTTATGTGTGTAAAAAACTTTCTATAACAGGAACATTATTGCAGATAAACTAATGAACTGAATCTTTAAATGTTATAAAATATTTTTCAATCACAAATCTATCAATTTAAATGTTCAACTGCCAAAAAAAAAAATATTTGTAGAAGTTGTGGATCACTTAAATCTAAAAAAATTATTAACTAATTATGGAAAACACCAAACCACAGTCTTTGAACTCATGCAAAGAGCTCTTAGGCTGACAGAAATGTGGTGCGTTAGGGAAAACCTCTTGGTAAACCCTGACAAGACGCAACTCATAACCTTTACTCGAAAAACAAGGTTGGAGGTTTTAGGAAGGCTAAACAAAACGAACCAAGTAAAATATCTGGGTCTAATCCTAGATAACAAACTTACTTGGTCCACTAGCTATATTTGGAAATTACAAGACCCATGATAACTTATGGAGCGGTTGTTTGGTGGCCAAAAGTAAACCAGAAAACAACCCTCAATACCTTCTCAGGAGTTCAGAGGCTGGCATGCCTTTGTATTACAGGAGCACTGAGAAGTTCACCGACAGCATCTATAAAAATTATTCTAAACCTCCCACCCCTTCACCTAGTCATAAAGGGGGAGGCCAGAATGAGTGCATAAAGACTGGAAATCTCCAATAACTGGAACCCACTGGGACATATAAAACATATCAGAATAACACATGAAGTAAATGATTCTATATTAAATATGGGATCAGATCACATGACTCTTCCAGGTCAACTGCAACTGGAACGAGGTGAATAAGGAGATAGATAAATGATCCCACTACGTGTAGACACAGGACTATTCCAAAGATAGTACCTAAATACGGGGAAAGCAGGGGAATACAATAGACCCAAGAGGCCGCAGTGTTCTGGGCCAAACCTAACCCTACCTGCTTATAACAGACGAAGTTAAAGATACAAAAATATGGTTTCAGTTTTTTCAGTTTCGGTTGTAAGATATTACAGTTTTTTTATTGGTATTACACCTAATTTAATATGTAACAATTTAAACGTATCAAATAAGACTTGGGATTTTAAAAAAAGTCTTTTAGTAGTAGGAAATTACTTTTTTAATATATTGAAAAGCTGAAATTTGTATTTAAAGCACATCTTGGCTAAACCAATTCTGATTAATGAGCACTTGCGACGTAATATGGCCAGCTTTGAGCAATCTTAATAACTATTTATATCATTGATTGTACCAAAGCCTGTCGGCATCCATATTGACGTCTAATTGGTTATCTTTTCTTTGATCACTCTTTGTTATAACTAAACCTTGTTACCAGACAGAAGATATTTTCAATGCAGTTTATTTTGACAATAAAATTTTAACGTTTAATTAAACAGTTCCCCTTTTTATAATTAATGGCGATGCCGTCTTTGATGTTAACAATTACATTTACACGATTCTCGGAATGGCCATTAAATGAAAGGTTCGTTGTAAATTCTTATCAAATCAATCTATATGTATGTGTACAACAAACACTTTCACGATTACATTTTATTAGTGTCAAAAGTCACTCGCTGGGCTTAATTGGGTAGAAATTTAAATTTCTTAGCTTGATTAGTGTTTGACTCGTATTAATGTAGAGGTTATGAGGGCCCAGGTCAATTGTTATGTTTACGTAACATATTTAACGTTACCGTTCACATAGTCGCAAAGCAACTTACATAGGCGCGTGTAGGAGAAACCAAACGGGTTAAATAACAGAATCACATCCAACTGATATATTTAACTAGGAAGAAAAACGTGTATTTTAAAGTGTGTAATAATATTTAATTTATTTTGTTTGTATGTTTTCAAAGCTTTTGTCATTGACTCTATTAAAGGTTTGTTTTCCAACTTTATATAAAGTGTTAGGTTATTTTTGCTGAATAACTGTTTAAAGAAGTCATATGAAGAAAAAAGAAGAACAATCAAGAGACGGAAGGAAACGGGGGGAATCTAGAAAGTCTATTGAAAAAATATTGTTTTTAAATGATAACTGTGAATATAAAGGCATAAATAAAAGTCTTAGATGAGATAGGTTTATTTTTTAAATTATAGTAAAGCTCAAACATTGCTTTTTTAAAGCCTGTTTAAATTTTCAATACATTCAGAGTGACTGACAAATTTGTGTGTGTTATTTTACCGCCATTATTGCTTTAATCGCATCTTTAACGAAAATTTGAGTACACATATTATTTTAGCTACGCTCATGCCGTCGATGAGCAATTGTTTTGTCCTCCCAGTCACAGCTGTGTCAAAAATTGCCCCTTATTAATAAACGACGGCTTTTTTCACTTAACCTTTCTTGTTGAAATAATTAACGCAAACCTATTATTTGAACGAAGAACATTCCGGCAGCAATAATTTTTTCTCGTGCGACCTCAGACTTTGCACTGAGTCACAATTAAAATATGCGATATCTTTGCCAAGCGATTTTATTTATATGGGAGTATACACCTCAGTAAACCTGGAAATGTTTACCGACAGATTTTTATAGAAAAATAACATTTATTATGAATCTTTTAGAAGTTAGTATAGGAACATTTCTTTATTTTGTTTCTTTTTTCATTATTTTTGTTTTTTATTTGATAGAAGGCTTGTTTTGATTATTTCACGAACTAGTTCATCTCAATAGGTTGATTATTATCGTGATCTATTCTTGACAAATGTATTCGTCAACTGTATTTGAACCAAAACAAATCCAGCTTCTTTGGCTTCAAAAAATCGAGGGACTAGCTATTACAAGGAGGGGATGGACGTAGAGGCAGATTAAGATAATCAGCGGAAATGATGAAATCAACTAACGTTGCACCTTACCAATGGCATTCAAGTATAGCCCATCTACATTAAAATTGGCAAGCTTCTAGTGTTAATGCATAAAATAAAAAAGCGGCAGTTTGAACAAGTAAGTATTTGTAGTTTCACCTTAAACAGCAATTGTCTCATCGCATACCGTTCAATACATCTCTATATAGATACCAAAAATGAACATTTTCACTTTCATTAGTTCTTTGTCAATAAACATGAACAGTAATTAGTACGTATGAACAAAAACTTAATAAGAATTTATAAATAAAACAATGCTACAAGAATGGAACTCAATAGGATACATTTTGAAGAGTGAGGAGGGATCAGGACCACAGTTCAAGAAGGGATATTTCCATAACGGAGCTCTCTCTTCTTGATTTGTGCCAATGAGACCGCTAAAACCTGGCTCTCCGAAATAATCCCCCAGCTCCAACCATGGCAGGGAGCACAACTTATGGTGGGACCCTCTAGCAAGATCGTCCGAACCAACAAAGTTGTGGCCTGGGTACCCAAACCCATGCAGAACATGGAAACATCAAAGGTACTTGCGTTCCTCAAAACCCAAAACCAAGGGCTCCAAACGGAACAGTGGCAAGTCATTCACAGGCAAGTGGAAGACAACGGTCAAACCATTGTACTGTTGATTGACGACGACTCTCTGAAAGCTTTAGAAAACCTGCAGTTAAAACCCTATCTGGGCCTAACTCAGGTAATTTTCAGAGTGCAAAGGGAGAGGAAGGAAGAACCTTCAGATGTTCAGAATAGTGCAAGCTAATCTGAGACACTGCAAGGCCGCCTCCGCAACCCTTGCACTTACCATTATCAGGGAGGACATAGACGTAGCCCTAATACAAGAACCCTAGATCTACAAAGGGCATGTAAAATTTAAGAATAGTGTAACAAGGTAGTTATAATAAATAGTAAGTCACTATTTTTAATCGCATTTTCTTCCTCCACTGGCCTGTATCCAGATAAGTGTTATGTAATAATTGGTATTGGTACTTATTATATGTATTTAGTTGAAGAAAACACTTTAGACTATTATTTCCTTTTATTCTAGAACCCATTTTCAAGATACAAGACAAGAGGCTTTTCTATGTTGACATCTGACAAAACGACAACCCTTTTGACATTTGACAATCAAGCATCCAACTTAATATTAAGGTACGTTCACAATAATAAAAAAGATATGTATGCAGAAACTAAATATGGTTCATCCTAAGTGATAACTACACATAATGAGATCAGTAGAGTATTTATAAAAGTTAGAGATACGTATTTGAATAACGTTCTTTTTTATTTTTAACTTTTTGAATCAAATTTGGAATAACGTTAGAGTTATGACTACAATTATTGTAAACAATTTATGTTTAGTTCTTTGTTGTATTCTGTAGATGTCAGGGGAAGGTTAGCCATTTTAGGCTGGTGGCAGTAAAGGTATATATAACATGGTCAGTGTCTGTCCGTTCTTTGTAAACACTAGTTAGATTTGTTGATATTTAAGTATAACAAATTCAATACATTTTCCTGTTAGAGTTCCTGAATAAATATTATATTAGAATTGATCTAAAACTCACCACTTGTGCGTTGGGTGAATGCAGCAACTCATGCTTCTCCAACTGATCCTTGGAACTAAAGGTAGTCGTGCACTGCGAACACCCAAAAGGACCTGTGCAGCCGAGATTCGGCGTAGGGGAAATTGAACTAGGAGCTGTCAAACATCCGGCTTCCGAAAGGCTGCTCGGATCCATATGAGCGCATTCCATGTGCTCTTTGAGCGCTTGGAACGTCTGACAACCTTTCTGGCATTGCGGACATTTGATGAAGTATTCTGGAGTGGTGGGAGTGAGATCTTCTTCTTTTATTGCACCGTTTGTGAGTGGGGAGGCTGGAAAGAAAAAACAAGATAAGGATTTCGGATTTTTAAGTTATTTAAGAGACTAAATAAAAGCAATAATTAAAGTATTAAACATTAATGGCTATAAAATAAAGAAAGAAATTTATTTTATCTAAAAGGCAAAACAATTATATTCAGTAATAGAATAAGGTTAGATTATAGGTGTACATAAATAATGATTAAAAGTAATTTATTTTAGCAAAATTCTATTAAATACAAAACATAATTAAAATTAGAAATGTTTACAATTATTAATAAAAAAAAAACAAAATAAAAAGTTATTGATGTATTTGTTTTTACTTTCCTATCTGTATACAGGTTTTTTTTGACCTCGAGTTTTCGACGGTTTTTTACGTTTTGGGGTCCCCTGAATCCGTTTTGACTATTTTCGCGATTATATCTGTGTGTGTGTCTGTATCCTCGATAACCCATGAACGGATACAAAGAAAAACACCAAATTTTAAATTTAAGCTTTACTCCGGCCTCCAATGAACGTTAGATTTTGGGCAGAGTCGGAACATCTGGCGGGAACTTTATAGGTGGTCATTTTTATATTTTATGGAATATATCTGTTATTTACGTTTGGAGAAGAAAATTTTTTAAATAAAAGTTATTTACAATATTATTATCTATAATTTTGGTTTTATACAAAATTTTCCTAAAATGGTCCGTATTCGAGAAATTTGACAAAATATAAAAAAAAAATTTTATGAAAATTGTTCAAATAAAAGTTGTTTGTAATATAATTCTATATAATTTTTATCCAATACATAATTTCTCTAGAATACACCGTATTCGAGATATTTGGGAAAATGTGTAAATTTCTAATTTTGAATAAAACTCAAAACCGGATTAAGGAAAAAACATTAAATTTTAAACTTAAGTTTTATTTCGGCCTGAGGTGAAATGATTAGATTTTGAACAAAGTCGGAACATCTGGGGGTACTTTATGGGGGGCCGTTTTTATATTTTATGAAATATAACTGTAATTTATGTTTGGAGAAGAAAATTGTTAAAATAAAAGTAACTTATAATATTATTATCTGTAATTTTTTTTATACAAAATTTTTCTAAAATGGTCCGTATTCGAGAAATTTGACAAAATGGTAAAAAAATTCAAATTTTTATGAAAATTGTTTAAATAAAAGTTATTTGTGATATCGATCTCTATAATTTTTTTTTACATGATTTTTCTAAAATGGACCGTAATGGAAAAATTGGAGGAAAAGTATAAAATTTTAATTTTTGAGCATTTTCGTTGGCAATGAGTGTATATAGAAAAATGTTCCGAGTTAGATGTATGTGGAAAATGTATATATTAAGTTAACCTCTAAATATTTGCAGAGATGCTACAATAGATTGTTCAAAATAACCGGAAAAAGCTTATAATAACTAGATAGAAAAGTCATGTGTTGGAAACATCAGATTTTTAATATAAATCTTATACAACGATTTTGAAAAATGTTTGTAAATTAGTATCATTACATATAAATAATATTGATGTACAATAGTCAAAAAAGAGTTATATATTACTTGTCTTGTATTTAAATATAAGATTTGAGTTACATGGTAGGCAAAACCTAATATTTTAATCTATGTTGGTTCCAAAGCGTTTATTAATAACTAGATATAAGCAAGTATCAATAGCAAAAAGTCGCTTTTGAAATCATTTAAAAAATATCATTAATGTATATTATTAACAGAAGAGGCCCCAATACACTACCTTTGGGTACTCGAGTTTTAACGCAAAGTTTTTCAGAATGTGTTTTCTAGTTTCTTTATTTGAATAGAATTGAAAACACAGGAACTAGGAGGGATATTTTGTTTTGGATATGTGTGCCTTCGGTGCCTCTAGGAGATACTACACAAAGATTATTTATCAGAAGAGGCCAAAATACAATATTTAAATTTAGTTAACATATTTCTTTATAAATATGATATTAAATATGGTTTATTAGGCAGGAAATACATGTAGGATATTTTTTATGATACTATAATTAACGTTATCTTAATTTATTCATGAATAACATTTTTATTTTAGCGAATAATAACGTGTCATTTGGATTCCCACAGTAATATATTTAAAAGCGGACACTAGGTATTTTATTAGCCAGAAGAGTTGTTTTACAGTCCTCAAATTCCACTTGGAAGCATTCCAATTCTTTGAGCTTTGTTCTTTCTAGTTATACAAAAAGTGAGCATGTCTATAAAAAGAGAAATGCGTTTTCATTCTAGGACAGAAAACAATTAATACAATTGCAATTAAAAATAAAATTACAATACACGTATATGGTTTTAGTATTAGGATAACTCAATCAACATAGTCTTAAGAAAAAAGAAGAATGACACGTGACATTTTTACGACAGATTTCGCCTTAAGCATAATATAATCTGATCCTCTTATACATTTTTATATCATAATTTTAACAAACTAATCAATTCCCTTCGTCTAGTCATTTGTAAAAAAACCACCCTTGAAATGAATCACGCCAACCACTCTCCTTAAAGTTCATCTTCGCACAAAGATCTTTTTTCTTGCCTCGATGACGTTATTCTCGGCAACCGGTATAAGAAATCTCCCCAAATGTCACCTCACACACACAAATAGCTATGAGGTATAAACAGATCGATGATTCGTCAGTAGAAAAACTCATCGTTCATTTATTTCAGTCGGTAACCCGAAACCTTGAAAACACGTTGGAGTTTTAGGGGGTGGACCAGTTCGCTCTTTAGATTTAATGTGTTTATTATTATGAAAACGAGGACAAAGAAATTCGATGACGTGGCAACGTTATAAACGTGACTTATCGTGAAGTACCGGTAATTAATGAAATATTAAGTAAAAAATGTTATCAGATACAAGGCGGTGAAACTTAACGAAAATATTTATGAAAATAATCATGGTTACATCATCGTCATTTTAGAGATAGGCGGGAATTCATTAAAACACCGTTTGTGCTGCGTTTAGCAAATATATATCAAATATCCATTTGTGAATATGCATCTAAAGGCGGGTACAGATCTGAGAACGTACGCGGATGAGGCAAACCGAGGACGCATGAGCATGCAGATGTGGACAGGCTTCCAAGGCGCGGCAAATTGCCTCGTTGTGTGCGCCGTACAGCCTCACCCCGATCAGTTTGTTGGCGGTACATCAAAGGGAGGCAATGCGCAGTACGTGCTCAGTCTGGACGGGGAATTTGTACCATACAACACCGTACAGATTATAGCGAGTTTTTAGAATTTATTTTGCATGGAGTGGACCCAGGAAAACGTTCTGCTTCTCTTGAATTTAAATAAACAGCGTGATATCTTAAGAGAACAAAACGGTTGCGTCCTCGCGAATTTACTAGATCAGTGGCGAACAGCGCCTCGTGCGAACAGCGCCTCGTGCGTCCAGCATTCGTGTATACAAAATGCGTCGCACGTGCTCAGATCTGTACCCGCCTTAAGACGTTTCGTTTGGTTTTCTCGTACTTATTACTAATAATATTAAAGCCATATAAATAAATGAAATAGTTCTCAAACTTAAAATAAAACATTTTCTTTTTAAAATTGGCCCCTATACCGTTGAGGAATTATTTTTATATTTACTAAATTACCGTGTCATATTTATGATTTTATAAATTTCACCTGCAGCCGGCATTGCAGCGGTAATCTATGTGTAATCAGCTATTGGGATTTTAAACTTTAATATGAACAAAAAATAGATATTCTATTTTATAGAAAAATAATAGCAAAATTACATAGGACTATTTTCCTGTTTATAAAGGTCATCATGCCATAATTTAGTAAATTGCTATTAATATTTTAAAAAGAAAAAAATTAAGAACGGGTATGAATAAAAAATACACAAAAAGGTAGCACCTAATTCTGACAGCTGTCAAGATGTAACTAAGAAGGGACGAAAAGATAAATTAAATAAAGGTGGGAAACCTTTTTACTCAATATTTAGAAAAATTTAAAATGGGCAAAATTTTAACACACTTTGGCTGAGAGAACTCTTGTCCCAAATTTCCGTCAAATAATTGAATATAAATGCGTTTTGAAGCTTTATAAAATTATCATGGACTGTCACGGAAACAAGTGTTTTTTTGGATTTGAGATAATAGTAATATGAATATTTAAGGTTAATGTTTGTTTGGTGCAAAACAGATTTAAGTGATATATTGATCTAGACTGCCATCTTTTGGTGAGTAGAAATACTATGTGAAGAATTCCTGCAGTTTGGCGAGAGCAAAACAGGTACAAGCATCACTTGTACCCTTTTTATTCCAAAATGAACTTATACCCCTTTTATTCTAAGGCTCTCATCTGAATTACTACTTAAATTTTTATAACAAATTAAAGAAAAAATAACGGTTCTAGAAGTATCTGCAGTTTTGTGGGTTAACTCTCAAGAATTCAATTTGTTTCTATTTAAAATTTATAATTCTCTCTATATAAAGCGCTTGAATTCCGATTATTACCTGATCATTATTATCATTCTCTTATCACATCCTTTGTTTACAGCTTCTATTTAAAAAATTATAGATATTAGCAATCTGCTTATCAAAAAGGGAAGCTCAACTGATTCACTGCCGCAAAATATGCGTAATTTGTCCACCTTTCACCAGATCATTGTATACAGGATGTCTAAATAGGGAAAACACATAAGGTCAACGTTCAAATTCAAACGAATTTAATTTATTTTGTGGTTTTATTATTTTATTTATCACACTGTCCAACAGAAATCAATAAAAAAATATCAAGATACAGGAAAGCAAACTATTTTTTACATTTTTTTCTATGTATCAACATTAATGGTATACCAAAGTTTTATTTAAGTTTGGTTAACTTTTATCAATTATGATTTATAAAAGTATGGAAGAAATAAATGAGAAGATACATAATTATAAATTATTGTGTATATTAACTTATTTTTATTGGATAAGTAATTTGCATTTCAGGTTAATCTATTTTAGAATAGTTTTACTAATCTAAACCATTATTATTTTTTTGATTTGATCAAAACTATTGCAAGGTAAGGATACCAGTAGTTGACACTGCTCCAAAAGTCGACACCTCAATTTTATATTACCACAAACAAGAAAAGTCTGGAAATATAAAACAAAATATATCATTTGGCATCATTGTTAGTACATACCAGTGGCCCATTGAGTGTTGCATATCCCAGTCTAATTTTGTTAATAACACAGAGAGTTAACATGAAAAGGTAACATTGCTTTTATATACATATGAACTACTAGAACTAAATATAATTTTTTCAACAATCTAATGAAGAACTAGCATCCATACAAGAATCGGAGTTGTTAGATGTAGTGTGTCAAGATACAAACATTTCTCCTGCTGCATCAATAATAATTACTTACGCGGGTTTCGGATTAACAAAATTATGCAAATTAGTCATTGACAACCAGTTCCAATAAGCCCCTTCCCAAGAAATTAGGTAAAATTGCCCTAATGGTCAGATTTAAATTAAAATAACATTAGGGTAGGTACTAAATTTGTTACAAATATTGCAGTTGAATTAATTCTTTGCAAGTGTTGACATTGTATGTATATTGTAAATTTAGTGGAAATTTTAAAAATGCCTAGACGTGTGTTAGATGTAGATAGTCTAATTTGTAGTGTACATAAGTATTTTACGGATGAAAAAGAAAATAATTTTATATACAGAAGGGAAATCGGGTTTTATAGAAGGTGCTGATTTAATATTTTCATCTAAATCAAAATCCAGTGACTATCACGATAATATGAACACAGAAATGTTTGTAAAATGGTTGCATGAAAAACTTCTCCCAGGTTTAAGTGAGCCCAGCGTAATTATTTTAGACAATGCACCTTACCATTCTGAAGTATTAAACAAAAGTCCAACGAATTCTTGGACTGTTGATAAAATTAAAGAATGGTTGACAAAGGAACATATACCATTTCCTCAATGTATATTAAAATCAGAATTATTACGCTTGGCAAATATACACGCAAAACCAAAAACCTTTGTTGTGGATCAGTTACGGTCATCAAGTTTTACGTCTGCCACCGTATCATTACCAGTTTAATCCCATCGAATATATATGGGGAATATTATGACAATCATATTGGGCCTAATGGTTATAGTGACGACGCAGTTCGGGAAACTTGGCGAAAAGCACTTTCAATTGCAACTCCAGAAGTGTGGCGGAAATGTATATCCAAGTGCGAGAAACTAATAGAAAATTGGTGGACTCGTGAAAATAAAATAAATGAAATAAGTCCAATCATAATAATAACTAATGGTGATGACAGTGATGATGATGACGATTATGATATTTTGGATAATAATGACCGATTTTCATTTTTGTTGGCAAGTTCAATTTTTTTATTTTTTATTTGAAATTCTCTACATGGAACAAATTTTTATGTTAGAAAATATTTTATTTGAGCTAAATAACCCTCTTATTATACATAGACCATATTTTCTGTGTGAAGTGTAATATAAAATTATTATTAGGTTTATAATAGCCACATTAGACTCCATTAATGAAGAAGTTTAATTCATTTAACCAGTTGATATTTCCCCAAAGAACAGGTCAAACTTTCGGGTACTTACCTGGAAATACTCATAAAATTTTTAATCCGAAACCCGAAACTGTATAGAAGCATCAACTCCAGAGTCACGAGTAGTACCAGAGACTCCGTTAAACAATGTAACAAACATTAATGCACCTTCTTGTTCTACTAGCACTGAACTGCACCATCTCAAACCTACCGCTTTAGTGAAGGGATTTACTGATCATAAAGAAAACATTTCTTCCCCTTTTAAAAGAGTTTTGTTTTGGAAGGAAGACAGCCCAATTGAAGTTAAGAAAAAAAGAAAAGAAAAATGACCAGCCATTGCTACTTCTCCACAAACGTTGGAATATTTCAATAAAAAGTTGAATACCAAAAAGGAGATGGAAAGACAAAAGGAAGAACGGAAATTAGCTAGAGAAAAGAAATAAGAAAGCAAAAGACCAAAAAGGCTACAACTACAAAGTAAAGATGTCTCTCGTCTTCTTCAAGTTCTTCAAATGATTCTTCTAATCGGTTTTCTCTTCAAGAATCTGACATGTCTTTTTATAGAATGTACTAATAGTATTAATATAAATATATACAGTGTGTCCGCAAAGTTTGGAATAAATTCGTTAAAAATGTAATAAATAACTTTTGGAAAAAAAGCCCAATCCTGTCGAATTTTATTTCCATTTAGGCATTCTTTTATATGAAATTAATATATACATGGTATCCTAAGATTTTATATGAATCGCTGATGTTACATGACACCGATACCGCGGGATTCGCATACAGACCTTTGAAGAAATACGTGCTTAAGTGGCGGTGGTGTTTTATTTATTACCTCAACATAAACCTAAATAATACACATGATAACCTCATTTTTCATTACGTAGTATTTCCTTTCATTCCTTTGGTTCCTCCATTTTAGTTTTAAGTTCAGATTTATATTTTTCTCCTTTGATTTTTGCCCACCACAAAATTTGTATGCAATTGATTCGGTGAAACTGTTGTTTTTTTCTATAGATGATCCTAAGGTGTATCATCACTATCATCAGCAAATGAAATATCAAGTATAATTCTATAAAAAAAATATACTACTAGCCAAAAAATATACTACTAGCCAAAAAATACTACCTTGAGGGATGCCAGCATATATTAACTTTAGTTCTGAGTATTTTTCTCCGCAAATGATGGAGTGTAGAGATCCAAGGCCAACAAGAAAAATATATACAACTTATTATTATTCAATATTTCTGTGGAAAGAAGCCATAACTTGATATATCGACTTCCGCTAACTTTACAGGAGAGCCATTTTAAGAAAAACTGTCTGAGGTAAATCTGTACTTCAACATACAATTTACAGTTAATACTTTTCGTAGAGCTTGAACACCAAATATTGGGAGTTTTAAGTATGAAAGTGAAATATGTCAAAATATCGGAGTTATTTAAGATTGTTCAACATAACAGGTTTTGCCATCTTTTACTCTGGCATGTTTATGTAATTGGCAAATCGATAACAGAACTAAAAATATCCCAAAACTTGTTATTTTTCTGAAAATACTTACATTTTTAGGTTTTGATATCAATATACCTAAGGAAAAAAATTCAACATTTCATGAAATTAATATTTCTTTAATACACAAAATACAAAAAAAACTAGGTTTCAGAATCGGAGTCTTCCTGGGTGTCGCTCAGCTCATCGAACTCCTGAGCTGCTGATGTTGTCGGGAGCTTCTTGTAGAAGTTATGGAACTCTGTATCTATTAAACTTAGTATTGATAACAGGTCCTTCTTTTTCAAAGGATTTATCCCAATGGTACTCCCATATGAGTTACCAACTTCAAGATTCTTAGCAGAGATTTTGCGGCCTTTTCTGTCGCGAATAATATTTAGGGTTCGAAATGGAGAAAATGGATTCAGATCATATTTGAAATGAATGACTCCAAAATCCTTAGTGTATCTTAGCCATTTTATTTTTAGCCACTCGACTGGCTTTTTCTCAGTATCTTGATTGCGATGAACTAAAATATTATTCTTAACTAAAAGAGATGAAAACGCTTTAAAATCTGGTAAGTTCATCTCAATCACATTAAAGCTTTTTTTCCCAGGGATAGCTCTTACAAACTGACACCAATCACGAGGAACCATAATCCTATATGTTTCTCCCCCACTTTTGGAAGATCCTGATGACCCAAGTCTTTTTTTTGCCCGCTCAATACGGGCATGGTCACTGTCACATTCTAGACGTGTGTGACCTGGTAGGAGAAACTTTTGATCAATGACCTTCAGATTCTCGTTTTTTGCCAGAGCATACATAAACATAACTGCCATATTAATGTTTCTGTTCTGGCCCCCACATGTATCTGAGTACGTAACTACCTGCTCTACACTTGTTGGTAGCTGAAGAAGCTTTTTTAAAATACAAGAGGCAATCTGATCTGATCCTCTCCCTCCTTGAAGCTCACTCCACATACAACAGTCTGACGATTCTTTCTCTTGTGAACAATCACGGATGGTTAGGTTGTACATAGTTAATAGTCTTTTGTAATATGCAATATTGGTTGTGAGGTATGGCACAGGCAAAATTTGTTGTAAGTCAAAAACCAAAACTCTTTGGTAATCAGTGTTCTTTGCATTTCCTTTATCTTCACGTTTACGGTCATAACCCTCTTGTGCCTCTAGAACGTGAACATTATGATTTTTATCGATTTCATCACGGTCAGCTTTACTAGTAGCATGTCTTTTAAATACATTAAACTCATCGCAAGTCTTGCACGTGTCAATCAATGGCTCTTTAAACTTATAGCCCTTTGTTTTAAAAAATTTTTTAAATGTGTCGTAGCCAACCGATTTTTCGAAACCATTTTCTTCTCTCCATTGTAAGTACTCTTTGTACATTATTTTAATACTTAAGTGGCTAGGCAAAAATATCTTTTCTGATGAGTTATCTCGCCTAGCGTAATGACTTTCGTGTCTTGGGTATTTGTCTATGAACTGTAAAATTAAATTTATCTCTTCATCACTTGTTTTATTGGGTGGTGTTTGCTTACCCCTCATATCAACATCAATAACACCATAGGAAGAGGCCCTTTTCTTTTCTATTAATATGTCCAATTTCCCTCTGGTTACGCCATACGCACTCATGAACATTAATTTGCAAACATTGTGTTTCTTATTTTCAACAATAATACTATAACTGACAGTCACAAGCCGGTCGTGAGTTAGATCACTCTTACCTCTACCTTTTGCACTATACTTTGTATTTGAAATTTCCATTCTTTCACACAGCGTTTGATCTCTTACTTTCATTGGCAAAGAATAAATATTTTTAAATATTTGATTTTGTATTTCTGGTGTTACTATCTCGAAACATTTTTTCCTCTGACAACATCTCTCAATAGGCTTGAACTCGATGGGACCTTTAACTTGGCCTTTTCTATTTTTGTAGGCCAAACCGTGATCTCTTTTATTTTTTTCTTGTTCACGCGCTCTAACACCTTTCTTTCTTTTTGGTTTAGAGGAAGTAGAAGTAAGAGATGGTTCCAATGATATGTTGCTTTCGGAAACTATTAGTGGTCTGCTACGTATATCAAGTTCATTATCCAACATACCTTCATCTGAAAAACAAACAAATCCTTAAATCATTCAATCTTTTAAATCCCCTTCTCAAATTCAAAAAAAAATGTATAATCTGTAATCTTTAAAATAATCATACACAATAAAAAAAATAACCTTCAGTATCACTTTCCGATCTTGTCTTTTTCCCCTTTGATAGTACTAGACTAAATAGCTTTCGTTTCCTGGAGTCGTCTTTAAGGACAGGAGTCCATTGCGGGTCTGCATCTGAGTCATGGGAATCTTCTTCGAAAGAGTCCTACAACAACATATAAACATTAGTTTTAAGTAGACTTACTATTAGTTTTAACGACATTAGGTTCACGTTAATAATATTATAATATTTACCTGGGGTTCATATGTTGAGTTTAGGCGACTAGTTGAAGGTTTACACATCAATGTATTATGTGGCATAGAGATTACGCCAGTAGCTGGATTTTTTTCATCAAACGTACGATCATTTTTAGTAACACTAACCTCACTTTTGACCGAATAACTTGAACCACACTGTAGAAGTTTACCTCCACATTTTCCGGAATGTACCATCAATTCACTTCGAGTTACACATATTTTATTACAGTTAGTACAAGAATAAGGCATTGTTGGTTCCTAAAACACACTTTTTTCACAACAACAGAACTGTTAAACAACAGCACCTATTTTAAATAACCTTAAAATCGATAATATTGAAGAGTGACAAAACTTGATAACACAACTTGACAAGTGACATCACTGTAGTGCAGTCATCTTTACTCAGATGCGAAAACTTGATATGTTCACATAACATATTCCGCATTGCTATACTACAGAATAAAGGATATTTTCAAGGAAGGTACAATTTGATATGTCGACATATCAAGTTATGTCTTCTTTAAAATCTATAAAAATTAGCTGTTTTTGAAAGTGGAAGTATTAGATAAATCGACATATCAAGTGTTGACATCTTTTTAAAAACCATTTAGTTAGAGGCGTACATTGTTATGTCAACTTATCAAGTTCTTACCTCGTCTGTAATATCAACTTTAAACATATCAGGTTTGGGCATCACTTCTATGACCGTTATTATTAGGAATTCGACTTATAAAGTTATACCATCTTGTAGATCTCGTCGAGACGAACACAGTCGTGTTGATAACTCAATTTTGGTAAAAAGTCGACTTATCAAGTTGTGGCTTCTTACCACAGAATTTATTTCCTGCTTTCCCAAACGGAATTCACCAATTTCGTTAATACTGAGTACAAATTGCGAAAATTATTTCCCAAAATGACCATCGCAATGGGAACAACGAAAGAAAAAAAGTACTTTATCATGTGTTAAATTGTTAATTGCCACACAGGATGTTACCAATAAACGTAACGTCGGTTAATTATTTCCCGTCGAGCATACCTTTGTGTGATTAAACTAAAGGAAATAATGTGTGTGAGTGTACAGAATAAGTGCACCTAACCTGAGAAACTACTGATAAAATCTCGCGTTGAGGTTTTGAAAATTTCTTCGTTTGATATTAATATCAAGAACAGTAGTGGTCATTATGGGAAGGCTGAACAGGTGCAAACATTTTCACCTTTTCATGTATTTTATAGGTGCTAAATACAGATTCTGGAAAGAGTTAGATAGTAGTCGCGATACCAAAAATTTCCATCAAAGAATTAGAAAGCAAAATAACGCTTATTCTATTTTCTATTGTAACAGGAATAGAAAAAACTGAATTGAGTTTTTATTATTGATACTATTTCTATTAGAATTTTTTAATAAAAGTAAATACTAAGAGTTTCATATAACAGGCATAAGCTGTAAACAGCTTTAAGCTTTATAAAGATATTAGTAACTTATTTGTTACGGCAATATTTCCGAGAAAATGAAAAACAAGAATAAATAGATATAAAGATTCAGATACAATCGCTAAACGTACAAAAAAGAATTATGAATGAAGAACGTACAACGAAGAGAATGATAAAAAACTGGTGCAAGCTGAGAGAATAAAGGCTAGAATGGGATAATGCGGCAATAGCAGTTTTTGCAATTAGAGTGGATATCAACATCAGATATGACAAACATTCCAATTGCAACTTAACTAATTTCTCCAAAGAATAACATTTAAATTTATATTTTTCTTACTTTTTACTTAATTTTATTTGAAAAGTGCTTTTTATGGCTAAAGTTACAAATTTTGTTATTTGATTTACTAATTTTTAAAAACTTGTGTCACCAACCCTTCCGATGAACGAGAAACATTTTTAACGGATGTATCCGAGTACCATCAATTTACCAACATTTCTAAAAAATATAGACTAGAAGAGACTAACTCATTTTTACTGAAAACATTGATAGAGTTTTTAAATAGCTACATTAGACTGGGCCAAAAAATAAAACAATTTTTTTTCTTAGCGGAACTATGAAAATATTGTTCATGACGACAAAAAAAATTTTCCTGAAAGTTTGAGCCCTTAATAATAATATTAAGAGGTGCATCATTGCAGTTATTGATTTTTCAACAGTTGTCGCGTTTTTGCATAAATTTCGGACTTGGTCAATTTTAAAAAAATTTTTCATCTCTTATCCTTGTAGGAAATTAAATTCCCCACAAAAAAGCTCTCTTAGTAAATGTTCGTAAGACGAGTCTATTCTTTGTAATCGAGCCTTAAACATTGGTATATATTTTCAATTTTTCACTTTGCATTTGGGATTTCCAAAATGAACTTAAATATTAAGATTACAAAGAATAGACTCGTCTTACGAAAACACAAGATTCTTATCCATAAATGTCCCTAAAATTAAAATTTTCAATAAAAACGGGGGTTTCTATTTAAAAATTAAAAATAAATTAAGATTTTTTTATTTCCGATAAAACAAAAGTAAGCCATGAAGTCATACACTGATTGAATCCAGTATATGAGAGTATTTGTCCCAAGCTTTTAAACAAATAAGTTTTCATTCCAATATCTCAATTAACAACGAAGATAAAAGCGGCTGGAATTATTAAACGGTTTGATAATAATAAAAATGCTTAAATACGCCACTGGTATACGGTAAATGGGTCTCAATGGGAATTTTGAAGCCTAAAAAGATTTTATTAAGTTCGTACATTCTTATATGTTTTTCCATAAACGAATTAATATTTAGAAAAAATATATGGCGGCCATTTTGACAGCTGACAGAAAATTGTCATAACACGATTATTTTTCAAAAATATCTCAGAAATTTAAATTTACAATAAAAGAGGGTTTCCTTTAAATTTAAAAAAAATTCGATTTTTTGTTATTTCCGGAAAAACCGGAAGTAAGCCATGACGTCACAGAAAGAAAGAATTTGTTCTAGTCTTTCAAACAAAACAAAATTATTCCGATATCTCACTAAATAGCAAAGATAAGGGTGAGTGGAACTTTAGTAGTAACCCTAACAATGTCACTGACCTATTTGACAGAAAAAAACAAGAAACTTAAAACACATTTTTAAAAAACAAACAAAAGGTGTGATATAAAACAAAAATATGAACAAGAAGACACACCCATACATAATAATATAAAAAATAAAAATTTATAAAAAAAGAAACAAAAACATAAAAAACTCACTCAAACACGACGATGAACTCAAAAAAAAACACTAGGAAAACGCAAATTTTAAATTTCTTTTTTCTCTACTAAAAACATCGATAACAGAAAACATTTATTTTTAAGTCAGCCTATTTTCATTCATTATTCGCTCCGTGCGTGACAGCAACGCCAACTATTTTATGAGCTAACGGACAATATAATAATAATAATAATAATAATACTCTCCTTAATTCACCCCCTTACGAGTGAATTTTAAACCCAAAAGCTGAGCTTGTGCGGGGAAAGGGACGGCTATTATTATTATTTGCCGTGGCGCTCCGGGGCGACTTAAAGATGATTGATGGTGCCATTTGACTTACAGGTGAGGAAAACCCGGAAAACCTCACCCACCATCATATTCGCGTATACTGACAATACAATTTTTAATAGAGTTGGTAATTAAAAAATATATATGTTAATTTTAATAAAAGTATATGGATTTGTGAAACAAGTGGAAAACAATATTATATATTTTTATTACTTCAGCTAAAAAAAAGTGGTATAATCAATAAAAATCAATAATAAAACATAGGCAGGTATTTACGAGAACATGTATGAGATCTTAACTAAGCCTAATAAGTTGTCATTAAAGAATAGGTTAAATAATGTCAAAATAAAAACATCATCATTATACAGGGTGAGTCATGAGGAACCTTACAGACTTCTACCATATGTAGAGTCCCTTAAGGGGTATATCATATGAGCATTAAAAAGTGGCAACTCCCCTTCGTTATTAATAGGTGTTTTGTGAATTTTGACAAAACTTTATATTGCCGTAAAATCTACAAGGATTACTAGATTTCTTTAATTTTTTGGTGGAGCATTACACTGGTGTCTAGCATTTAATTCTTATCATCAAAAGTTAAAAATTCCAGGATTGGCTTAGGAAAAATTAATCTCGACGATTCATATCAAAAAGTTCGCCCTGTATAAGATTTTTTTAAATTATAATAAGATATTTTTAAAGTACATAGATAGACAATCAAAACTGTGTATGTGACATTTTTGTCACCTTTTTTTTTATTAAGGTTCGATTTTGGGTAAAACTGAAAAATCACCTTAAGGGGTCACATAAATTATGTTATAACATAAAGAAAACATTGTTAATTGTATGCATTTGAACTAAACGAGCCAAACATAAGCCTTTAGTGAGCTTACTAGATCGTTAAATTCATTTTCGACAATTTCCAGATCCGGATTAGTTAATTTTTAAATTTTAAATAGAAATCGGCCTATTTTTGTAGACTATAGAAACTACTCAACTAAATTAAACATGTCAATAATCAATAAATAAATTGTAGCGAATAACAATAACGAACAATAAATTCACACTTATTAATTAATAATTATAAATGCTATTTATTAACCTCTAACAAAAACTGCACATTTTATTCTTGCAACTAAGATATTATGTGGTTTTATTTTTATTATAAATACATAGTAGATACCTATGTATCAAGGTAGGTTGTGATAGTTTGACGTTTGTTTGTTCTTATTTATTTGTCATTTGCAACCATTATTTATACGTGTAAAATAATATTTCGCTTTGTTTTATCTATTTTACAATAGTGTTTAGAATTTTTGTTGTTGGTGTTGTTATTCAAAATGCCCCATAAGTTTTCAAATGCAGAATATGCAGATATCATTTTTATGTACGGATTCTGTAATGGGAATGGCAGAGCTGCAGCAAGAGAATATCATAGAAGATTTCCTGGTCGTCGAGTTCCCTGTCATTCAACATTTGCATCAGTTTTTAATTATTTGCGAGAACATGGCACATTCTCTAAAGCAAATACAGAACGAAATGTAGATCATGAGCAGGAAGATAATATTCTTGATGCTGTTATTGCGAACCCCACAATAAGCACCAGGAAAGTAAGTTGACAACTTTATGTTACCAAATCAAAAGTGACTAGAGTCTTACGAAAAAATAATTTACACCCATATCATATTCAATTAGTTCAGCGGCTACACCCTGGAGATGAAATCCATAGGTTGGAATTTTGTAGGTGGATTGCAAATCATAGACCAGTACTGTATAGAACATTGTTTACAGATGAAGCACAGTTTACAAGGGATGGGATAAATAATTCCCGTAATTTACATGTGTGGGCAGTAGACAATCCCCATGCTGTTCGAGAGTTTCGGTCTCAGTTAAGGTTTTCCGTGAACGTGTGGATTGGTGTGATAAATAACCAATTTATAGGACCTCACTTTTTTGATGGTCCTTTAAGAGGACAAGTTTACTTAGACTTTTTGCAAAATACTTTGCCTAATTTACTTGCCAACGTAGGTATCCGAGGGATGTATTTCCAGGAGCATCGCCTCATTTTTTAGTTGCGGTAAGAAACCATCTAAATAATGTTTTTGGCAACAGATGGATAGGACGTGCAGGTCCTATTTCATGGCCTCCAAGATCCCCAGATTTTAATCCCGTAGATTACTATATTTGGGGACGATTGAAAGAATTAGTTTATTCACAAAATATTAATGACCGACAACAATTAATTGATAGAATTATTGTTTGCTCTAATGTTATTAGAAACGATCCCTTGACTATCCGTAAATCAATAAGGCACTTAACGATTCGGCAACAAAAATGCGTAGAAGCTGGAGGGTTTCATTTCGAACAACTACTGTAATTGTTAATTTATTACCATGATTTTATTTTCTAGTATACATGTTATCATTATTCTATGTATGTAGTATTAGTTTTTTTTTTAATTTCTTAGTTGTTCGTTATTCTAATTCGTTAAAATTTATTTATTGTTTGTTGATGAAATTTAAACGAAATAAAATATTTCTAATAAATACATATGAACTTATGTTTAATTTATTTGAGTCTCCAAAAATGTAATTTTTGTTTAAAAATTAATTAAAAATTTATAACTAGGCCTGGAAATTGAATAAAATGATATTAACGGTGTAGGCTTATGTTAGACTCGTTTTAGTTCAAATGTATATCATTAACAATTTTTTCTTTAAGTTATAACATTATAATGTGACCCCTTAAGTTGATTTTTCAGTTTTGCTCAAAATCAAAACTTAATAAAAAAATTAAAGAAAATGTGACAAAAATGTCACATACACAGTTTTGATTGTCTATCTATGTACTTTAAAAATATCTTATTATAATTTAAAAAATCTTATACAGGGTGAACTTTTTGATATGAATCGTCGAGATTAATTTTTCCTAAGCCAATCCTGGAATTTTTAACTTTTGAGGATATGAATTAAATGATAGACACCAGTGTAAAGCTCCACCAAAAAATTAAAGAAATCTAGTAATCCTTGTAGATTTTACGGCCATATAAAGTTTGGTCAAAATTCACAAAACACCCCGTATATTAATAACGAAGGGGAGTTGCCACTTTTTAATGATCATATGATATGGGGTATATTAAGGGACTCTACATATGGTAGAAGTCTGTAAGATTCCTCATGACTCACCCTGTATAATAACGTAGAATTAAAACATATTAATAAAAATAATTGATATATTTGTGATTGTGATTTATATTTTCTTCATTTTTAGTTCGAAAGAACCCATATTAATTAATGATTAAAACTGGTTTCCTATCAATAAGTCACAAGATTGCATTTCAGCCATATACAATAATCAAAGGCAGAAATCTAATCATTTGCTGAACATTTAAGATTTAAGGGACGTTGAAGAATATCATAAAATAATAATTTATTGTTTATTTAAAACCCTTTCTGATGTCTATTATTTCCACTATTACTGTAATTATTACAATAATAAAGGTTTTTTCTTCTTCTTATTATAAAGCTATCCATTTATTTCTGTAATTTAATTTCGATTTTGCTACTGAAAATTTATATAATTTACAGTTTTTTTTGCTAGTATAATTTGCAACATAGCAACTCCTGTTGCTCATTTTATTGTTTTTAACCTATTTTCTTAGTAAAAAGTAAAATGTATACGTGTATTAGATACGCCAAAATTACAAAATATCGCCCTAAAGTACTCGAATTATCCGCAGCTTGCGCTAGTATCGCTTTTGCTTCCCCTACCATAACTTCGCACAGATCGAGTAGACCGCAGCTATGTTTTAACATGCCTTAGCGGGCTAAACGTTCTTTCGATTAACTTTGTCGTTGGTGGAAGAGCCTTAAATAATTTTTAAACCACTTTGTATGTCTGGATAAAATTCACATTGTTTGGACGCTATATCATTAATGGAGAGCTCATTGTGTACAGAAAGTTCTTTCCTACTCCAGTTTGGTATTCAGCTTCAAAATTGTCGATTCCAAATTTTTTCACTACTTTCATTTTCTAATCGGTAGTGTTTTTGGGATGTACCAGGCTTAAGGAAAAACTAACAGAGTCTTCGGAAAAGCGTGATGTGACTCAAGGGAATCCAGATATGCAATAAATATATTCAACCTATAATATTCTTCAACTATATTAGCCTGAATATTATTATTTCTATGAGATTGTTGTTTGTAATGAATATCTTACGCGTTGTTGATTAAGTCGTAAAAGCCAGGGAGACAACTGCCCCCCCTGACCCCCCAAACGACGCCCATGCATGGACGTTGCTACCTACACTTATATACAGCCGTTTCAGTTGAAAGACAAATTTAATTATTAGCTGGATGAGAGGTTGAAGTAAAAAAAAGCTGATTTAACAAGAAAATTGCTAATGGAGCATCCGCGTATAGATTTTATTTTGATTGCTGCGACGGGCAAAATAGTAATTAAATCATGTTCTTAATGTAGATACGTCCGTCTATACAGCCAAGTAATTAAATTATACCCATACTGTTTTTTGAGGTAAAACATTCTCAATATGACGGTGATTTCATGCAAGCACTTATAGAGCAGAGGTAAAACACCAATCAATTTATATTCCTCAGGACGCGTTAAAATTACAGGAAAACAGAAGGTGATCAAGTTGTTTCCAGTCATATGATACTAAATTAGGGTTTTGACAAAGAAGAACGCAATGTATCCTGGTCAAAAATACATTATTAAAAAATATGCAAAAACAACCTCATAAACCCAATTTTCAATATATGATCTTATTTTTGATTAAATGGCTTATATTTTACTAGAAAGTAAACTGAAAATAAATAAAATAACCAAACAAACTGTTAATCAAAAATATAACATGCAAGATCTGTGGAAGAAGCAAATTCTTTCAGCATATCATGGATAAGTATCTATATCTATATATCGACTTTAAAATTTAGGAACCTTCATATTTTGTGCTATATAAGTTTTTATTTAATTCTTCTTCATTCTTAACAAGTTTCAGAGTCATCAGATATGGAGGATGAAGAGTTTAAGGAATATTAAGTGTATTTAAGATTTTTTACATAATTTTTTTAACTATTAAAGAAAAAATATAATTTTAAAATTGATATATCTAAACTTATGTGTATATATAAATGGAAAGTATATTTCTTTATTGTGATGATATTTATTTAACTTCACAATTTATAATATACAATAACCTGAACTTACCTCGGCTAGCTTTCTTTTTAATATATTTTATCACTTTTTTTTTTTAATAGAACAGATTCTCTTACTCTCAGTGGTGTCGGTTCATGAATTATATATTTTTTTAATTTATAAAAATTTAGTTTATTTAATCTATTTAGTTTATTTATTTTAATTTTATTTGTCAATAATCACAAAAGAAAAAAAATTAAAAAAATATGACTTGACCTGTTTTATCCAAATAAACAAATTTTCAAAACCAATTCACAAAATTTAATTTCAAACACATTAATAATTCTCAAATTAACAAGATACCCCGGTATTTATGTTCCTCGGTATTATAACATCCTATATTACTTAAACTACACTAACTTCATTCATTCTTCATTTACTCTTCATTCACACTAACTATCCTATATACTAATATTTACGACTACAAAAAATATAACTACTACCAGTGTCCTCCCTCATACAATTTATTTTGTGATTTAAATCGAACTTAGTTCCTAAACGCTACTCACTGTTACGATCAGAGTGTCTATTTCCACCAGTACCCTCAGTGTCTTCGCCTTATTCCTCCTCTTGACTATTTCAATACATATGGCTCTCTCCGGATCACATATTTTTGTACCATTAATACATTTACCTATTTGGCTATTTCAAAATTTGTTTATTTTACGAATAACTTATAGATCAGCTTTACTATTCCTAATTTTTTATGTTTTTTTTAAAGATAAATCTGTTTCAATCATTTCTGACATTTCTATTTTTATATAAATTTCAAAATTGACAAATTCCTAATTCTCTACAAACTAGAAACCCCATGCTTTTTTTCCCGACTTCCCAAAGTCTTCACTTATGACTTCATATATAATTTTTTTACTATACAGGGTTGTAACCTTTTTCTTATTATTATTTATTACACTTTTTATTATTATTATTATTATTATTACTACTATTATTATTATAATAGCTGAGACATATATTCTTTCCATTGCATTATATTAAAAATAATTTTTCATTGAAAACAGTTGAAAAACCTTACATTTTTCCTATATTTCCACATTATCAAATAAATAAATTTGTTGAGATAACATTGTATTAATTAATTACAACAGTAATTCAATAATAAACCAATATACCTAATTTCAAAACTCTAAGAAAAAGTTATAAAAATGCTTTTAAAAATTAGAAATAGGTATAATAAAAATTAATTGTGTTACAATCAGGTATCGATAATATGATGTCCATATCGCAGGAAGACGAAGTTTGAACACAACAATCCAATTGAATTGAATATTATATTTTTTCTACAATCCGTTAAAGTAAAGCTAAAGAATTAACAATTATTTTTAGGACAGAATATCGCCGAATATGAAAAGCGTATTTGTAGATTAAAAGATTTAAATATGTACATACTGGGCGTTTGAAATAATTTTAAAATTACAAATACTGATCTGTAAACATTTATTGGGGTACTTTACAGGTACACATATAGAAATATTATGTAGGTAACAATTACTTAATAAGTTTAGAATAACTTTATGTTTAGAATAATTTTAGAACAAGTTTAAGTTCATAATAAGTTTTTAGAATAAGTTTAGATTGGACATACTAAAGTTGAACATGTGAAATCGTCAATTATACAATAGTGGTACTTGTTTTTTTTTAGTTCTAACTTAAAAAAAGAAAAAAAAAACCGTTTGTTTTAAAACCCAAAAAAACGAAGAGAATTAAAAAGTTCGTGTTATAACGTTCCTAAATTCGTTTTCCGAATAAGAACCATTCTATTTTAAGCCCTAAATCACGTCTTAATTGTGATAAAAAAGGTTAGTAACCTTTTAGACCAGTTGTCCGGTGAATATGTCAAAATGTATTATTTATATATAGTATTTTTCTTATATAACAATTATGCAAATATACACGTAAAATATCTTTTAACAAAATCTTAATTTAGGCTGATAATACGTTTTTATCAAAAAGGCCACACGTGTTTAAAAATTTAACGATATCTTATCAAAAAAGGTAAAATGCAAATACCTATTTATAACATTGGTTTAGCAGGAAAACTATTTATTAATACGTAGTTTCTGCTAAGAGGAAATAACAAATATCTCATTTAAATAATATATTTACCTTTTAGGTAGTATAGTGCTTACAAATGTCAGAAGCCGCACTCTGCAGGGGATGCAATCAAGAAGATGAGACAACCGAGTATAATCTCTACGATTGCACAACGCTCTCATCTATTAATAAAATTATGTTCAGCAAGATTGGATGTGAATATCAGCTTAGGAGTATGCACAATGGGCCTAGTTACAGATCGAGGGCCACATGGCAGGACCTCGTTAGTAGCAAAATGTACATTTTTTAGGAGATAAAAAAAAACGATTCACAAATGCATAGAAGAATACATTTTATTCTAATGTTTTCTGTAATTTAACCCATGTTTTGTTAAAAAATTGTAATACTTCCCCTATACAGCAGATGGAGAGAAATATTTTATACGAGATTATCATAAAATTTGATTTTTAGTGGAAATGTTAGTTACGAGGTCCTTTGGTCGTCGAGATACAGATAAGTCTAATTTATTTTAGAAAAGATATATGTAACGTGGAAATGTAAAAACATGTGTATTAAAAATAACCTTTCTTCTTGAAAATTACAGAACTGTGGGATTCACCTGTTTTAATATTCCCATACTTTTGAAAAATATGTTTTAATTAATGATGGTGGATGAGGTTTTCCGAGTTTTCCTCACCTGTAAGTTAAATGGCACTTATCAATCATCTTTAGATCGTCCCAGAACACCACGGCAAATAATACAAGCTCAGTCGGATTCAGGGGTTGAAATTCATCATAAGGGGAGAACTAGGAAGAGTATTATTATTAATTATTATTGTTCTGATAGTTAATTCAATAAGATATTTCGAAATTTGCTTTACCTACTTGTTTTTGAAAGTTATAATTAAAATTAAAAAACATTTAACACATTTTTAGTATTTTAAATAATTTTATAAAAAAAAAACTATGTAGAAAATTACTTCAGTAAAAGATATGGTAATGTCGGTCAAAAATAACCTTTCGTTGAAAATTAGAGAACTGCAGATTTAAACTTTTAAAATTCCCATACTTTTGAAAAATACGCCGAACTTCATATTGTTTACTTTGCTTTTGAAATTGAAAAAAAAAACATTTTTATCATTTTAAATAATTATAATTTCTTTTGATGTTCCCATACTTTTGAAAAGTATGTTTCAATAATTATGAAATTCTTATTGTTATGATAGTTAATTCAATAATTATTATAAATTTGTATTTAAAGAAGTTTTTATTATTTTAAATAATTGAGTTTTTTAAAAAAAGTATATAGAACGCAATAGGAAAAAATGTGGAAGTAGGAATACAGGGAAAGCGGTCTTTTATAACTTGGTGTGGTTAGGTATAAAACAATTGATTAATATCTTCCCATACAACTTCCGTTGTGGTCTTCTTTGGCCCACTTAGATCATTTTGCAAGTCAAACGTTAGAATTCGTAAACAACTATAATAATTTTTAGTAAATAGGTATTTCCTGTTTTGAAAAAAATCAAGTCTAAATTTATAAATTTTATAATATGGAATTAATTAATATTAGATTTTGTTTTATCACTAATTTATTTAATATTCGTCAGATATTTTCGCCAGTAAAATGTAGGTTATCTAAACAGGAATTATCAATTTTATTTGCAAAAATTAAGGACACACAATGATTATATCCTCAACTGTTACGGATAAGATAGGTATTGCAAAATATATAAATATTTTTTTGATTAAATTTTATTTATATACCATTAAATCTATTTTGTTCTTTTACTGTTATAGTAATAGACTTGTAGAAATATAAGTACTTAATTTTTTGTAGCGAAATGTACTAATTGACAATTGTAGCAAATAAATTGTCCAATCGAAAATTATAAAAAGAAGAAAAAAACTACAATTTTTAGTATATTTTTAAAAATTTATCATTTGCTTAACTTAATACAAATATCAATTTTTTACAAAAAAAAAACATGTAAAACTCTCACAATGCACATTTGTGGACAAAAATCCAATAGTTAAAAGGGTAAATTAATACCAATATTCCTTTAAAATAAATGGAGTGTTCATAATGTATGTATTTTAGGTACCTATCTATACGAAAAATAATTAATAGGTATAATTTTTTACTATGCTTACATATTTTTGTTTAAAATTTTAAAACCCTATAAAATCAAACAGAAATTTCATTTGTTGACAATTAATTTTAATGGTAGTAAATGTATACATAACGGGGTTATATTTTTTATATCCTCAGTTCGGTACGACCATATATTTTAATAGGGATAACACAGCAATTTTTAAATTATTTTTAGCAAAAATATAGCAGGAAAATACAGTAGAATATAATGAAACAAATTATTAAAAATAAAACAAAAACCTAAGTAAAGGATTAAAATACCTTTCAAATGAGGTGTCACGTGATAGCTATGCATATTTAAAAAAATTTAACGATTACGTTATCACGCAAAGGCAAAGTCTTAACAAAATGTAGGTAATTAAAAACAAAAATCTTGCAAGTATTGCAGGATATTTTTAAAAATTCTGCCCCTCACTGTATACTAAAAGCAATAATAATAATGATAGTATATTCAGCCTCCTTATTCATCCCCTTTCCCGTAAATCTGTTAAAATAATAGTAAACAGATTTTTAGGTTATTTAAGGTTTTTTGAGATTTTATAGCTTTTTATGGTTTTTAGTTCATATATGTCAAATTAGATATTTACTCAAAAAATATTCTTTTAAATAAAACATTTAATTATTCAAAGAAAAATAGGTAATTAAGGAATACTTAATGTTATCAATTTTAATTTGTCCACTATTCTTACAAATTTTTGCTAAAAAAAATAATTAAACATCCTTCAACTACCTATAACTTCATAGTTTCATAACTAATTATTTCCAATTACAACAATAATTGTATTTAGTTTAATGCAAAATTAATAATAAACAAATAAAAAGTTATCTCGATTATCTACACCAATAGTATCAATTTTTAATAAGTAGATACCTCCTCCTCCTTCTTCTACAAAATTTCATGTTATCTAGCCCAACCCCCTTGTTTTAACCAAAAACCTGTTTTCATCAATCACAACAGGTACAACATTAAACAAATTTTATTTAATTTAATAAATAATTAAAATATAGATACGCTATCTTGAAACATCTAACCCAATAGTATCAACCTTCGTACAAGTCTTTCCTACAAAATTACATTTTATCTAACCCAACCCCCTTTATTCCATTCAAAAACCTGTTCTCATCAATCACAACAGGTACGACATTAAAACCGCTACACAACGCTAAACAGGTTCTGAAGTTATATAACCACAAATCACCACTTGCCAATGAACAAGTAAATAAATATCTAAGCACCTCCCACCTGCCCAATCAGGCAAGTACAGGTGCAGGTAAGATCACGTGTATACAGGTACAAAACCACCTGTCTGGCGGGGACGACCAATCAGAATGGAGCGATCAGATAGGTAATTATGTCAAGTGGAACAGGTAGATAGTGAAGTTATAAAATGGTAGCAGGTATGTGGAACTATATGCCGGTAGTTATTTTGTTTATATTAATATAATAATAATTAGGTTAGTTAAATTTAATTAAATCAATAAAATATTATGTAATTTGATAGTGATATTAGGTATAATCAAATTACAACAGTATATAATTACTTCTAAACAAATTTAAATAATGAAAATTAAATAATATTAAACACAATCATTATTAAATTATTCTAATTTTTGTATTATTTAAATTCCAAAGATGTCAAATTAAGATAATATTACATTTTTAAATTGTACTAAAATTAATCTAATATCTAATACCTAATTTTTTTAGAAAAGTTAAATATAGGAACAATATAAATTTAGGCACACTCCAAACTAAAAATACCTGTGCTGCGAGGGGTAACCCCTAAAGCTACTGACGTCATGGTACCTCTCGTCAATTGTTTACAAACAAATCTTCACAAAAGCATTGAACATCAACAAACAACTAAATCACTGATTCAAACACAGAACAAAAATTAAAAAAGCGCCGGTGTAGTTATTGCTTGAAATGGAACATTTACTCACGTTGACAGGTGTTCCATACATTGGCTAAACTCCACAGTCTATAGGAGTAACTGTCGTAACACCCAAACATGCTCTCACTACGCGCCACCATGGCAAACTACGACACGCTCTACAGATGAGAGGAACGGAACTATGTTTTGATCAGGAGCATCTCCATCCCTACTCTGTGCTCGGTGTGTGTGAGTGTGTGCCGCTTCGCGCCCCTCCAACGGGCCGCAACGTAGGCGCGCGCCTACTACGATGCTACCTACCTACATTCTCTTCTGCTGCCGTAAACGTAGTCGAAAACGTAGTTGATAGTTGACGATCGAGATGGCTGTAGACTGCGGATCTGGCACGAACGACGATGAAACTCGCGATTTGCGAGTGTTAGACTTGTCCACTTTGGAATTTTAAATATTGGAGAATTTGTTGTAGAAAAAGAAAATTTTTCGCGCCTCTCCAATCACGAAAATACGGAGCATAAAAGAAATGCTTTATATCGATACTTTTTCGCTGTTTTGTCGTAAATTTTTTGTGGAAAAACAATTTTTTCGTTCATCCCCTTTTTAAAATAAACCCGTTAATGCTAATTTTGATGAAAACTTAGTAATACCATTCACGAAAATGAGCATAAATGACATTTTTTTATATGGATAAATTGTCGATTTTTTGTCGTAAATTAGTTGAGGAAAAAGTTTTTTCGTTCATTCCCTTTTTAAAATAAACCTGTTAATGCTCATTTTGATAAAAAGTTAGCACTACCATTCACGAAAATGAGCATAAATGACATTTTTTTATATGGATAAGAGGTTGATTTTTGGTCATAAATTTGATGCAAAAAAAGATGGGAACATAGCAGGAAGGAGTTATTACATAAAACTGGAGACTCAAAAACGGTTACAGAACAGGCTGATGGAGAATATTTTCTACCTGCAGCAGTACCCGAACTGTCTTCAACTGCAGCTACTGTAACTATGGATGGCATCAACTCCGTTAAAAGACGTGACCAATCAATATTTATTAAGTGTAAAGGTTAAAGAAAAGGTCCTTTATTTCTCACAAGTCAATTTATTGGCGACCGGTTTCGAAGTTGTCACTTCATCATCAGGCACACCTTGACTAATTCCATAAAGGAAGCGCAACTAAAAGTTGTTTGCGATATCGATCTCTATAATTTTTGTTTTTAAATGACTTTTCTAAAATGGACCGTAATGGAAAAATTGGAGGAAAAGTGCTAAATTTAAATTTTTCAATATTTTCGTTTTCAATGATTATCTATAGAAAAATGTTTCGAGGTAGATGTATGTGGAAAATTTATATATTTAGTTTATCCTCTAAACATTTTTAGAGATGCTGCAATAGGTTAACTAGATAGGAAAGTCATGTGTTGGACACATCAGATTTTTAGTTTTGTTGAATGAGTTTATAAATAAAAAACTTATTTAAATATTATTATTAAATTAAATTAAAATATGAAGTAGGTAGATAACGAAATAAAGACTATTTTGTGATGACAAGTGGAGGCACTTTGCGTCATATTTTGATTAATTTTAAGTTACCTAATAATTTTATATTTGTAGATTGACGGAATGAAAATGTTTTTATATCATTTAAATCACGCTCGAGTTTGACATGTGTCGTAAAAGAGCAATACAAAAGTGAGACGTTTAGTACCGTCATCGCTTCTTTATATTTATGATTTGAAAGACTGGTATGGCCCCGCCTACTTTGTGACGTCACGAGTGCGTTGCGCAAATTAGGCTGATTTAAGATATTTTATCATTGTTTCACTACAATTCAGTGATCTATTATTGTGTGACATCTCTTTTTAGCTAAAGATTTTCAAGAACGCTTCTCACTTCCGCGGGCACACTTATAAAAGCGCACCAGAGCGCAGTGGCGTACCCAAAAATAGATATTAACACGTATAAAAACAATAAAATTATTAAAATTGAATTAATATTTTTATGTTATTATTTTAAAATAATATGTTTTTATGAAATGTAACTGGGTGTTCACTGCACAAATGAACCAATGGAAAAACCGCCCCTGCCAGAGACGGTTTCGGCCCTCTATAGGGACGCCTATGGTGGCAAACAGTCGGACTAAATCATTCACCTTGAAATATACTAGAATTATGACGAAGTACCTTGAGATTCGGTTATGGTGTAAAATGGTGAATGCACTATTATTGGTCAGTGTAATAAATATTAAGAATCTTTAGAAATTTCGTAGAGAGTTCTGGTGAATACGATAACAATTGGGTTCGCTAAATTTTTATATAAATAGGCTGTTTTGTTGTTGCAGTTAGTTAGTTGAAATTGATACATCGCTGTGAGCAGAATAATATTGTCAATATAAATATAATTTTCATTAAATTTCTTGTTTTACCAGATCACGTGTGATAATTGATACTGTATACAATTTCTATCGTATATATGGTGTTTCTAAATTCATTTGAAAAAATTCAGAAGATTTTTTATTAAAAATTATAAGGAGTCGTTTTAAAATTTTTTCAACACAATCGTTTCAAGAAAATTTTATATAAATAAAAAGTTCAGTTGTTTCTGTTATTTTAAAAATAATTTAAAATGTTTGTAATCGGCCCCATATTTTATTAAATATTGACTGGCACTAAAAGATGGAACAGTGTTTCCGAAACATATATGTAGTCCATGTAATTAAACTTTTTTGTTGAGTTATATATTATAAGTATATTAAAAATATTTTTCAGAATTCCATTTTTATTTGTTAACTTTTTCTCATGCATTTTTTTTCCAAAGAACTGATAGTTTTTGAACAAAAAAAATATGTATTATTAATTTATTTTTCATCGAAAACTGATATGCAATTCTATGGAGAAAAATAATTAAATGAAAAGTTAACAAATTTAACACAATAATTAGTTATAAGTAATACAATTTGATCAATAATTTTTGTTAATTATTTTCTTAAAAACTATGTATCTAGAAATAAGATATTTATTAACATTGCATGTTTATCTTTCTTAGTTGGTTTTCTAAAAAATTAAAGAAATAATCTTATTACGCATATTAAATAAGTAATCAGTTTACCTTTGACGGTCAAGGTTTTGTTTACAGCATACAATCAATAATATAAATATTTGCTTTATCGGAAATAGACAATAGTAACTAGATTTTGATTCTAAGGAAAACTTGTAATTATCTTAATTTAAATAGTTGTATGGTATTTAGACACAATGATTCATATAAATAAAATTGAAGCAAATGTTCTTCTTCAAATTTTTCCAAATTTTTATTAATTTATGCCGGGCTTATAGAGATTTTTCTAAAGTTATGCTTGAATCAGTATCACAGTATTATTGTATGTTGGGTTACAACATGAAAAACATCTAAGTAAGCAAATAGCAAAATTAAATTTACAAAAATTGAATTAAAAAATTTTCTAAGGATTTTTTAAAATAACCCAATTATATTTATAAAAAAAACTAACAAATTTTTTAAATTAATTTCAGCAAATATTACATAAATGAAAACATTAATTGAATCAGGCAGCAAGGCATTGGACAAATTTCAGAGTACTGCTGAACTATTTTTATGAATAAAAAAACATAAGAGTCGAATTCTGAGATATCATCTCAAGAATCTATAAAATATTGATTTATTTGGTTTAATTTGAACTATTCTGTAAATTAGCTAAATTAAGAAGATCGTATTCCATTTTGTAGTTTAAAAAAAAAGTTTAAAATTCGGAAATGTCAAACTTTATGTCTACAGAAATCAACAGGAGCACATTGGTTAGGTTTGCAGCTGCCGTTTTTATATAAAATGTATTTTTTAGTGTAAAACTAGATATTATGTAGAGTTTGGCAATATCGCTAACTACCAGATAAAAAAGTTGTTATGTTTTTTACAACATTTGGTATTCGGTAACTGCACGCTGCGAATGCAGGAATAAATACTGTTTCACAAACGTATCAAGTGTTTTATTTAAAGTGAAAAATCAAGATTACAGTCCACAACAAGTTTGTTTACATCCATAAATTTTGTGGTCCTTCGAGCCGGGTGATTTGGTATGTCACAGTTAAAGATACCTCCTAACGTTAAATTGGCGGACGAAAGTTTTAATAGTGCACATGAAGTCGATATATTGTTAAATGCTAGAATATTTTTTGGAATATTAACATCGGGTCAAATCAATCTCGGTGTAGGTTTATCGGTCCTACAAAAAACATTATCCGGCTCGAAGGACCAAAATTATGGCTATAAACGAACTTGTTATTGACTGTAATCTTGATTTTTCACATTAAATAAAACACTTGATACATTTGTGAAACAATATTTATTCCTGCTTTCGCAGCGTGCAGTTACCGAATACCGAATGTTGTAAAAAACAAAACAACTTTTTTATCTAGAATTTGGCGATGTTTTCAAACTCTACATAAAATCTGAGGATGAAAAATGCTATTTAATAAAATTGGGTAAGTCCGGTAGAGATGCCATAGGGGTAGAGATGCCGTTTTCTTAGAACCCGATTGAGCGCTGTTAGAATAAATTAGTCTGTGTTCTGTTGTTGACTAGAGCGGTACGCTAGACGTGTATAGCGAAAAAAGTGAACATCACTAATTAACGGTAAGTTATATCAATTTTAAAGTTTTGAGTGCATCGAAAATTTTATCGACATAATGGTCAGACTATAAGTATGCCATAATTTATTGGGATTATTTGCGAATCGATTATGTTTATTAAAAGTACACTATTTGAGGTTATATTGAAGTACGTTTGTCTAGCGGCAACTAAAAAACAATCTTCTTGGAAAATGTGGCATCTCTACCTTATAAACGGTAGAGATGCCTAAACATATTCGGTAGAGATGCCAATATTATTTTTGCATATTTTTTTTGCAGATATGCCTTCCTTTTACAAAAGAAAATCTGCCACCCGTGGAAATTGGTTAGAGGCTGACTTAAAGTTGGCAGTTGCAGCCGTTAGTAATGGAACGAGAGTTGGCGAGGCGTCGAGAATGTACAATATTCCTGTTAGAACCTTAGAAAGGAGGATTGAAAATAATAATGTAACTAAAGGAAGAATTGGTCCTGTGAGCACGCTTGGCGACGAAGCCGAAAAGAAGATGGTAGCTCATATAAAGAAGCTTCAGAGGTTTGGTTTTTCTCCTACTATGGATGATGTGAGGGAAATGGCGTTTAAACTAGCTGAAAGATTACAAATAAAACACAAATTTAACAAAGAAGAAGAAAAAGCGGGATATAAGTGGCTAAAGTCATTTTTAAGAAGAAATCCGGAACTGTCAATAAGAAAAGCGGAGGGATTATCAAGAAGTAGAATGTTGGGAATGACAAAGGAGGCTGTAAAGAATTATTTTGATTTATTGCATCAAGTATTGCATGAAAATGATTTATTCGATAAAACAGGTTCTATTTACAATGTAGACGAGACTGGTCTACGACTTAATACTAAACCATCGTTGGTTATAGCTGAAAAAGGTTCCAAGGTTGTAACAACCCCGACGCCTCAAGAAAAAGATGAAACTATAACAGTTGTGTCTTCCTGCAATGCTGAAGGTTTCATTTTACCTCCCGCCTGCATATTTAAAGGTGTTAATAAGAAACCTGAGTTTCTAAATGATATGCCACCTCACACCACACACTATCTTCAGCCTTTAGACAAAGCCGTCTTCAAATCTCTAAAATCGGCTTATTACCAATCCTGCTATTCTTTTGTGGCTCAACTTCTGAAATCACCTAAAAATTTAGAAACTTGAAACAAGCAGAAAGAAGAAAGCAGAGGCAAGCAACAATAAAGAGAACAAGCCCGTAAAGAAAGCAAAGATTTCTATTTCAGAAAATGAAGCAGGCCCTTCTGGTATCAATTCCAAAACAAAGGTGATAGTTAGGAAAACCAAAAATAGAAGGGAGAGTAATTCAAGTGACACCTCAGATGACTTTTCAACACACGAGAGTAATTCTTCTTTTGGTCAAGATGAAGATGAAGAATGCGTGGGCTGTGGAGAGCCGTGGAGTCTAACTAAGAAAAAAGACGATTGGATCCAGTGCATCCATTGTAACCGGTGGTTGCATGAGCGATGTACTGGATTCAGGAACATTTGCCAGCGATGTGGAAAGCTGTTAACTATAAAAAAGTAGATAGTTATAATCATTGGCATCTGTACCGCCTTTTACGCTAATGTATCTTTTAGTTATGTTGTTTGGTGTTAACATTAATAAAATTAAATAAATATAACGAAAAATAATTTTTTTATTTACACATTTAAAAAAGGTTGGCATCTCTACTTATGGTGTTCATAAGAAGAAACAAAGTTATAGACATTATTTCGTAAACGGTAAGATATGTTCTTTTGCTATATTTTTTATTATAGAGAACTTAAAAAAGTGCCCCTAGAATGTGTAAACCAAAACACCGTATGTCATCAAATAACCAAGATACCGGAGTTTGTTAAAAACACACCATTCGTTTTTCGTTATTTCTTCGAAAACTAAAAACAATTGATAAAATGTAACATCAGTTCTGAAATGGTAATAGAATCAATCCTCAGAAATATTACCCATTTGACCGATAGTACCAATCGCGGATGTACTATATTAATGTGATGCAGTTTTTACAGATCTTTGCATAAAAATATATTTTTGATAATAACGTTGGTATGTCCCATTATTCTACGCATTTAAAATTAACGTCGTATGAAGTTTCTTCCTCTCTTATACAGAATCTATATATTACATGTGGTAGGATTGTTCTAAAATATTGTACAGACCTAAAAATGATCCGGTTCTGTATATTTTTTCTCTGATAACAAACGAATGATTTTTAATGAATACCGATAACAAAGACACCAAAACAAATATTTTTTCAAAAGTCTCCTTTGCTTAGCTTATCTAGGTGTTTATTTGTTGACTGTATTTACCTTTTCTGGAAAGTAGCCTCATCCTAATCACTGTTCATACTCATTATCAAAGTGACACACAGGGTTCAAACGAATTTTCAAATTCTAAGTCTACCTATAATTTTAATGCCTTTATAATTTGGTTTATTCCTAGCACGATAGTTTCTTCATGTTCTAACTGGTCAATGGGTATATTAATTTGTTTACAAAATAGATGGATTATAACAACTGATGTAATGACAGCTATCTAAATTCGTTATCTATGGTTTAGAAGGATGTAACCCAATAGATTGAAATATTATTACTTAGGAAGATAATTGAAATAATTTAAAAAAATAGATATTTGCAAAAATTTTGAATTGTTCTTAACTTTTATAAAAATATAAAAGTATTAAGTTAAGATAATAATAAAACATTAAATAAAAATATTGAAAAACCTTCTATATAGAAGAGATCTCATAATAAAAAATACATATAAGTGAAAAAAAAAAAAATGCTGTGCAATGTTGACGCAGTTTCTGATAACTATTTAAATATTTTTACTCTTATATAAAATTAATGATGTACAACATAGTTACGCCACTGTATATGGAGAGCGAAAATCATCGTGTAATCCCTTAGGCCACCTGTTAAGAACAAGAAGCCAAATTTCAAACTATTTGAACCACTGAAGGTTGAAAAAACCATTTTTTTTATTAAAAAAATTCACTTGCATTTCACCAAACTTCAAAAATACCTATTGTAACTAAACGACTTAAATGCAACAGATGGTTTCTACAATCTTTGTCACTTGTTCTTTTAACATCTGTACAACAAATTGCCAAGGTAAGAAATATTTATACCTAAATTTTCAAATATTCGTATCATTCATAAATAACTAGATAATAAACCTTTGTTAAATTTTCTCTCTAAGGAAATAAAAAAAATATCGAGAGTGAATTGTATAAATAATCAAAAAAATACAATGTTGTACAGCTTGGTCTAACCTGTGCAGTGTACAGTATGGAGTAGGTAATTACCCTCAAGATTATCTATATTTAGGAGACATTGTATAATATCACTAACAACAATATCTGAATACACTAACACAGTGTGTATCCAAAAAGCTTTATATACAAAAAAATGTTAAGCATCACTTGAAAATCCATATTCAAGCATGAAATTTTAATTGGTTGTGCATATTTTAGAACTTCGGTAGTCTAGCAGAAATAGAGGAATTAAAGTGTCCCAGTCCTTTTGATTATCAGAGACGAACATTGAAAGATACTGGCATATCGTTCTATTGTGTCTTTCTACCATTCCGTCGGTCTGTGGGTGGAGAGGCGTAGTGCGTGTTTTCCTAGCATAATTCGGACTCAAAATTTCGTCCTTGGTCAGAATGTAATTCCAGGGGGACTCGCAATCACGTTCGTCATAAATGCTTCCGCTACTGTCGTCGCTTCCTGATTAGGAATAGGTACTATTTCGGACCACTTTGAAAAATAGTCCATGACAACCATCAAGTATTTGTTTCCTCTTTCTGTTAAGGGCAGTGGTCCGAGGATATCTATGGCGATTCGTTCGAAAGGCTCTCCGGAAATGTACTATGCCATTTTACCTCGACTTCTTGTTTAAAATTTTTCCCGAACTAGTGCAAGGGTCTTTTTAGTACCAAAGTGTCCTCCTGAACGGCTGCTATGATTTCGGTAGTATCATTTGGCGGACTACATGTACTCTATCGGGGCTCTCCCACTTCCGATGCAATACGCCATCGTGAAGATACAGGGAATCCCACTGAGTCCAGTACCCTTTAACGGTGCCACTATATTTGGCTATCTCTTGCCATGTAGATCTGACTCCATTTTTGAGCCATTCTCGTACAACCTTCAAGTCATTGTCTTTCTTTGGAGTCTTTCTTAGGTTTTCAAGGGTAATTCCGTCTTCGTCATCCTCTGGCTTGATAGTGGTCGCCTGAAGAATAACTTCTTCAGTTGAAGAAGTTATTCTTCTAGTTAGCTCCTCTTGTTCTTCAAGCCTTTTACAGTATCGGCATTGTCGATCTAAACACGGTTGCCTGAAAAGAATGTCTGCATTGTTATGAAGACGTCCCCTTCGATGCACTATCTCGAAGTTGTATTATTGCAGTCTTTCTATCCATCTAGCAACTTGTCCTTCAGGTGTTTTTAAAATTAATCAGCCACTGCAAGGCGCTATGGTCACTTCTAATAATAAAACTTCTGTTAAAAAGGCAAGTGTGGAAGTGTTCGAGATCTTTGACAATAGCGAAAAGAAGAGAAAGTGATTGCGTATTTTAGTAAAACCTTAGGAAAAGCTGAGAAGAATTATTGCGTCACAAGAAAAGAACTTTTAGCTATTGTCAAAGCCCTCGAACACTTTCACACTTACCTTTTCCTCCTCTTCCTCCTTACGGCACCTTTTGTTTTTCCTATTCCATCTTCAAAAGCCATGCAGGTGCATTATCCATAACTTTTTCATACTCCATGGATCTAGTATTTAACATCAACTTCTATTTTGCATCCCACCGCTTGTCACCAATGTTACGCAGGTTTTTGGTATCTCAACTTTAACAATAATAGGCTTGACAAAATAAGCGATACGCCACCTACAGTTTTAATTTGAAACCTTCCAGTGGGCCATTAATGTTTTGTTTACTCATGTGATTCAAGCATAATATAGGTTAATCTTACGGTTTCTGTTTGTATATGGTGTTTTAAAGACGTTTAATTGATAAAATTATTGTTTATTTTATCAAAATGAACCATCACTGTTGTGTTCCCATGTGTTCCTCTTGGGTAAAACTAAATAAATAACTTAGGCATGGGGCACATAGGGGGGCCGACTACATTAAAAAAATTACAATATATGGAAAATACGAATTTGATAAAAAGATCTTCTTCTAACAGATTAAAAATGAACCATTAAAACATTACACTAATGATAGATTTAAAACTCGCCGTTGTAAGCTATTTTTTTACATATCCCTCTTCTGATCGTCCTCCTCCACTGTCCACAAACGTACCTTCGATTGTTATATAGATTTCTCACCCCTCATCGCAGGTCGTTACCGGGAACCTGTTCGGTTTCTGTTCAGAGTATTCAGAGAGAATCCAGCCCCATTTTCTAACACGTCCCGGAGGTGTTTCGATTATTATTGCAGTCACTATTCTCACCATCTGTCGCCCACACCGTAGGTCGTTCTATCCAGGAACAACAGGGACAAAGGGGGAAGAAGGGACAGACACACATACACAGAACGGCCTTGTACCTGATTTTTTTTATTATTGTTTTCAACGTGAATGGGTGCCAAGCCGGGCTGTCGCTGATCCTGATGGCTTGGCTTGGGTCTAGGTAGTATGCGTTATGAATAATCTTTTTATTTAGTAAGATTTTTATTTTCTTTATTTTATAAGCATAATCAGTTTTGTATGAGATGGAAAATGTTGCATTTTAATAACATTAAAAATTGAGGTAAAAACTATATAAAAACTCGAAATACTTACAATAATAATTGATTCAAAAGTAACTAAACATAAACATTTTACAAACTGGTATCTAGTAGTATTTTAAATCAATTCAATATACGAATTATTACAATTTATATTATTATTATCATCGTCATTATCATCATCATCATCATCATTTCGACTTTTTGGATAATAAATCTATCTCCTGTGGAGTTCCTCAAGGATCTATTTTAGGACCAATACTGTTTTCACTGTACACATGTAGCATTCACAATGTCCTCAGTCATTTCAAATCTTATATGTATGCAGATGATATGCAATTAAAATACTCTTTCTTTAGTTCAGAAATACAGAAAGCCAATTTAATGATTAATAGTGACCTTACCAAATTGTCTATTGAATCAAAAAGACATTTTCTCTTAATTAATCCATCTAAATCTATAGTTTTAGTATTTGGCAAACATAAAAGTAAAGTGGAACTGCAAATAAAAATAGAAGATACAATTTTGCCGTTTGCTAAAGTAGTTAAAAACTTAGGTATAGAACTATATACTGAGCTTAGATTTAAACATCATGTTACAAAGTGCATTCAAAAATCCTATGCAAACTTAAAGATGTTATTTCCACATAGACAGGTCTAAATATTTCAGTTAAAATCCTTCTTTGTGAGACGCTTATACTAAGCCATTTTAATTATTGTGATAGCGTATATGGTCCTTGTATAGATAATAGTGATTTTAATCGGATTCAAAGAGTACAAAAATCGTTTCATTTATGGTATCAGAAAATTTGAAAGAGTAACTCATAAACTGGATGATGATAAATGATTAAATATGTCTTCTAGGCATTACATATGGAAAGTTTATTTCATAAAATTATATCGGAATTCATGAATATTTTGAGAAAATTTCGAGTCGAAAACAATGGACAATTTTCAAAATATTCCTAACAGATTATATTAATTTTTAATTTATTGGAAATATTATAAAAGTAACCTTTATTATTATTATTATTATTATTATTATTTCAAATTCCAAGTGTACTAACACCCCACAATGTTTTTTCGACAATACTCCATAATGAGTTGGTAAGGAAAAGTATTTTTGAAACAGCTTGGGAGGCCATGGAACAAGCAGGACTGGAAGAATTGCAATTAGCAGAAGATATTGGAGAAGTAGATGAACAAGGAAATGGTCTAATTGCAGTAATTGTTGACAGTGCATGGTCTAAGCGGTCTTATAAAGTTAATTATAACACATTATCTGGAGTTGTAAGTTTATTTTTAATATTATAATGCGTAATCCAAAAACAATGTTTGTAAAGTAAGCCATGACCGACAGAATATCATATGAAGGGTTTAGTTTTAAATGCACTTTTTATAAGCTTGCATTATTGGGGCAAAAATTGGAAAAGTTTTGTATGTTTCTTTTAAAAGTAAGTATTCTCCTATCTGTACTCGAGCTTTAACTAAAAACATAAAAGCTGCAACTCACAAATTTTCAAAAAATTAAGATGGTTCGTCGACTTCTATGGAATCGGAACTAATTTTAGAAAGACTCCGTAATAGTATAAAAATATACAAATTAAAATATGTAAAAATTATTGGCAACGGAGACAGCAGTGTTTACCAAAAAATTTGCTTAGAAAAACCTTACGGAAGAACAATGGCTAGTGGTGCCGCGAGACGAGAGATTCTCGTCTCTCGTCTCGTCTTGTCTCGTCTCGAACGAGACGAGAGAGACATTTTCTCTCGAAAAAAGATTCGAGACGAGACGAGAGAGTGTCATCTCTCGACGAGAATTTCTCGTTTCTCTCGAACTCTCTCGGGCTCTCTCGAACAATTTTCTCTTTGCTTATTTGAAATTTTCAATTGGTTTATTTCGGCCTGACGTGAAATGATTAGATTTTGGACAAAGTCGGAACATCTGGGGGGTACTTTATAGGAGGCCGTTTTTATATTTTATGGAATATATCTGTTATTAATGTTTGGAGAAAAAAATTGTTCAAATAAAAGTTACTTCTAATATTATCTATAATTTTTGTTTTATGTAAAAATTTCCTGAAATGGTCCGTATTCGAGAAATTTGACAAAATGTGCAAAATTCTGATTTTTATGAAAATTTTTGAAATAAAAGTTGTTTGCGATATCGATCTCTATAATTTTTGTTTATACATGATTTTTCTAAAATGGACCGTAATGAAAAAATTTTAGGAAATTAAAATTTTTCACTATTTTCGTTTTCAATGAATATCTATAGAAAAATGTTTCGAGGTAGATGTATGTGGACAATGTATATATTTAGTTTATCATCTAAACATTTATAGAGATGCTGCAATAGGTTGTACAAAATAACCGGAAAAAGCCTATAATAACTAGATAGGAATGTCATGTGTTGGACACATCAGATTTTGTTATTAGGATTTTATAAATAGTGATTTATAGGAAAAAATATTTCTCATTTGATTTATTTAAAATTTATACAATCATTTCTTATATTTAATCCATTCTGCTTTGGTGAGGTTACTTTTGAAGATAAGTTGAAAATTTTTAAGCGTTTTTTTCGAAAAACTGTTAAAGAAAAGGTAATACACACGAATGTATTATATACAGTGAGGACGAAAATTGTACCCTCCTCTATTTTAACTTCTAAATGAAAAAATATAACAAAACAAAAACGAGGTAAAACTTTTTGTTATAACGAGATGAACTTTACTTGAGACACGTAAGATAGAGGGAGTTACTAGCTTTAAATTTTCTTATGGAAAGTAGGGTTATGTGATACCTCATTTAAAAGATATTTTCTATATTTTTACAACAGATTTAGGTTTTTATATTTTTACAGAAATTACATTTACATTATCTAACATTTCTTGGATTATTGCGGCACACGAGGATTATCAAGAATGTAATATTTGATAAAACAAAACAAAATAACAAAATTAAAACTGTTTGCTTGGAAGTAAATATAATCAAAATATCTTTCAAATGAGATATTACATGACTTTACTTTCCATTAGAAAATTTAAAGATAGTAACACCCTCTATTTTACTTCTCAAATAAAGTGCATTTCATTACAAGAAAAATATCATGTTTCTCTAATTTCACATCTTTTTTGTTTTATGTCTCTATCTTCTCGCATTTTGAAAACATACTACAAAATGCTTTCTTTTGACATCGCAGGATTGCATTAGAAAAATCTAACTTCCAATTTAACCTCTTCCCCCCTCCCCGACTGACTTACAAAACAGAGTATTTTCGTTTTTAGTTAACGCCTAATCTGGGCCACTTATTACTTCAAAATTCAATTGTAAAACGACTGTGACAGACGGATAGACAGAGAGACAAGTATTTCCTATTGCCAAATTTGGGTACTAATTAAGGATGTGCACGATGTATCGATGTTTAAAAAACATCGATTTTTAGGTTTCGATTATCGATGTTCAACATCGATGTTTTTTAATCCGATGTTATTTGCTAACATCGATTTTTACATTAACATCGATGATTTTCTTTTCAATGTTTCTTTGTTTTTTGTTAAGCGTCACGTTTAATTTGATGGTTTAAATTTCTTTTTCCTGTTTTTTTTTGCTCTTCAATGAACGCTTTTGGAAAACATCGATGTTTACAGACACATCGATGTTTGAAAAAATTTGCGCATTCCTAGTACTAATGCGCAAATTACTTGAAAAATTATTTGTTTCTGTCTTACAAATTTTACCGTTTTTTCATGTTTCGTCTTTTTCAAATTTAAATTTGATATTGTTTTATCACGAGAGACACGAGACGAGACAAGACGAGAGGAAGGCTCTCTCGATCGAGAGAAGCGCCTTCTCGTCGAGACGAGAGAACAGTTTTCTCTCGCCCTACGAGACGAGACGAGAGAGGCCACTCTCTCGTCTTGTCTCGCGGCATCACTAACAATGGCCCGCAAAGTGGAATGCATAAACCATCTTCTTAGGAATTATTACACAAATTTGTGTGATCTTGCGAAAAATAAAATACAGTTCAAACAACAAAAAAATACCAGTGATATTGTTGACAACGTGAAGCTATTAACTGCAGATATTAAAAATATTTTTGTCAAAGAGAACAAAATGATAGAGATTATGTGACAGAAATGGAAGAATGCGGACTAATGGATGACATTGTATCTGCTGATAATAGGCTGGTTCAAAACAGCCACAGTTTATTATTAAACATGACTAATAATGCTGCAGAAACATATAATCCAATCGCAGCCAAATTTATTGGAAGAAAGAGAATTAATTTTGCAGTAAGAGGAGGATATAATGTTCGGTGTTCAGCTGCAGCCATTTCTTTTAATAAAAAAGAGAACTACATTCCCACTCTTTATAAAAAGCTGTCAAAAAGTGTTCCTGGGATTCACACACAAAGGTTGGTTACTCAAATGAGCAAACGTAGATGTAGTAGAAAAGTCAGGGACTCTCAATTAAAAAAAAGTGGCGCATCTAAAGATAGGTAGGGGCTACGGACTTCAATGCGATAATGATGACATGTTTTGGAACAAAAAAACTGCAATTTTTGTATAGTTTATCAAAATCAATAGATGATATTTGTAAAATTAAAGTATCTACTAGAGGTCAGGCCAGTAATGATCTGTGGAAAGAACATCGTAGTAATATGCTCACGCGCGGCTTCAAATTTTGGAACCGTTTGCAAATTACGCAAAAAAGACTGTTAATAACGTATTATTTTCATCTTTTTACGGATCAGTCGCTACAAAATTAGAAATTACGTACCTTTAAGAAGATCAGCCATTTTAGTCAACAAAATGGACTCCATAGAAAATACATTCAATTAAAATGTCAAATTGAAGAATAAGCACTCTATTGTTTATTATTAGGTACACTAACTTTTTAAACAAATTATTTATTAATCTAAAATTATTATAAGCTCAATTCGAGACATCACTACCTATGAGCAAAATAAAAGGGTGACTTTTCCGTCAACAATATATTTGAAACTGACTACTGTTAAGTTTAATTTTAATTTCTCATTAAGTATTATAAATTCGTCATCAACTTTTACCGATAGCTACAAAATAATCGTAAAATTTTCTTATCATCTTATTTAAATATAAAAATAGTTAATACTATTTGTAAACTAATTCCTATAGATGCTTTCAAAATACTAAACACAGCAATTTGTAACGTATAATTTGAGTTTTATTGAAGGATAACATTCCTGTTTTATAAAGGAAGAAAACAGTTCCTTCTACAATAAAACATGTCACTAAATAATTTGTTGTCGTAATTTCAATTTTACATATTTATATTTTTAACTGACAATTAACAAAAAGCTACACGTGGAAAGATTAAAATACATAAAACGTTAGCATTTTTTTTGACCTATGCTTCCAATACATGCGCTACTTTTTTTAACAGATAAGTTTTGATCAGATGAGACATCATGCGATCAGTTCAACTTTCATTTGTTTGAGTAACAAATTTAGAAAAAGTAAGTAATTTTGAAACGAAACACAGATATGTTAATACAAAAAGATTAATAAATGACGTAAAAGTAAACATGGCACTTATGAGAAGAAATATACCAGATAAACTAAAAGTAGACTCTTAAATCATAATTTATGGATGCTCAGTTCACCTTTTAAACTTATTTCGCAAATATTTAGAAATAAGAAATGTCAAAGACCATGTTATACAAATTATTAAGTCACTTGGCTAGGTCAAAATACATACAGACAGGTTGAAAAACATGTAAGATGGAATAGTATGTCAGATTGTTTAGAGGTATACGCAACTCAATGTCAGAAATTATTAAAAATATGCGACGAAAAAAAAAGGAACGAATAAATTTAAAGAAACGTTGAAAAATAATTTCCTGTTGTTTATTTTACACTGTAAATGATTTAGACACCTTAAATATAACCGATACAAATTTTACAACGACTTGCATGTTTTCTCTATCACCTATTTCTAGTTATCTACGCCTATGGAACCACTATGCTCCTCTTTGGGCAGTTTTTGTATTGTGTTTTTGGCAATACACAACATTTGGCGTACACGTGCTATGCAATTATTGTAGGATATTTCCTATTATACACTTTGTTCTCTGCAAGATGTTACGTTAGTTCACCAACGTGTTTTTCTTATTAGTTCAGGTTGATGATGTCGGAGAATTCAAGAAGGCATTCGTTCCGCTAATGCCTTTTAGTTCCTAATTTATTAGAAGTCCACGTCAGGTTGTTAAGTGAAGAAAGTTCTAAAAAAATCTATCATTTAATTATAATATTTATGTTATTACGACTTCCAATAAAATTTTGCTTAAAATATGACATTGTGGTAACTAGGTATTTTATTTTTACGAAAAGTTTAAGGATTTACATGTTTAAAACAACGTACTGAATTTAGTTATTTGATACATGTTGGTTATTTCTAAATTGATTCTTTTATTTGGTTCTCGATAATGACTCTGAACAATTTTTGTTGGTCACCTTATATATAGGATCTACAAAGTGTATTATTTTTTAGCAACATAAATAGCTAGCTGTCAAAATTATAACCAATAAGATATGTTGTCTACCTATCTTGCGAATTTGTTTCCTTCTTTCCTGTACTTTGTTAGTATGTCATGTGCTAATAGTAATTTTTAACCAATGAGGAGTGGCTGACGCAAATGACGTACTCATATGTTAGAGTACAGGCTACAGGGACGGTTCTAGGGGAAAATATTGTTCGGGAATTAGTAATGCTGAATGTATATTAAATGTAGCGTTGAATGTATATTAAATGTAAGGTTGAATGTTATTCATCACTATAAATAAAATGTTTTTCATATGTAGCCAACTTGCTGTACATAAATATTTCAGCCTTTTCTCTCCCTGAATCATATTAGTAGAACTAGTACAGTGTAATTTGATATAAAGTTAAGTTTTAAGGTGTTTTAAAATCTATTACGGTAAATATAAATTAATTATACAGAATCAATCATAAAGTCATGCTTTTTCTTTAATGGAACACCTTGTATATTATTCCATATTTAAATGACCTATAGAATGTTGAGATGAATATTTTTGATCGTATGTCGCTTTTTTCTTTGTAAACTGCAACTGTGGATATTTTTAAATCCATTTTTTGAGGCAACGTCGCCATTTTGGATTTGAGTGTTTATGACGTTGATTCAAGAAGTATAAACCGAAAACAAATAATTACCAATTTCAAAATACTCCACAAGATTAATTTTTAACAAAAATGTGTGCCTCAATTCGCAAAAATTTTAATGGAATCAGAACCAAATAAAAAATATAGACACTTGGTCAGAAATATGCCAAAAATGTTTTTAAAAAATTAAAATAAATGTTAATTAAAGCATCTTAACCATACTAAGGAAGGGGCACAGATAGTTCAAAACGTTAGACAACCTTCAGCATATTTTTCTAAAAAATCAACAAAATTACAATGTTTTATTATTTATCCAATCCAGTTTTGTAAAATTTATGTTTTATAAATTGTAGTACAGGATGAAGGATGTTAATTTTGATTTTCCCATAGATTTGGTATAAATATATAAATTTTAAATATTTATTTTAGTAAATTTGATATAATATGTGATATATTTAATATTTAAATATATTATTGAATAATTAGATTTTGGTTCTTATTTACAATATATCCTTACTCTACAATAATTTCAAATACTTTGTAACAAGTAATACTGGTTTCCGAATGACTTAACAAATTTCTTAAAATATCAAACGGTGTTGTTTTTTAGGTTACGTCTTATTAAAATTTACGATCTTGTATTCCGAAATGAAGCAATGATCGGAACAGTTTCGAATTACATTCTTACAAATCACCAAGAGGAACGTGTAGTTTTGGTAAATATACTCCAAATTTTATTAGTCACATCCACTATTTCGTCTATATGTAGGTACCAGAAATGCCTACTTAAAATAGTATGTAATTTGATTTTAAACATTTTTTAAATAAGTTGATAAATTAAAAGTATAAGTAGAAGATATTGAGAACACAAATACATTGTTTTGAAGGATTAATACAATTAAGATTATTTTAATATATATACATAGATGGTTTAGAAAAAAAAATTATAAACTCTTTATTATGATTCTAAAATAGATACAATATTATTTCACGCTCTATTTAGCCAATTCTTCGTTAAATTATATATTGAAAAGAAGAGCGTTAAAATATTTTGCAGACATTCCCACATTGTTTTGCCTTTATTATTATACTTATGTTATCTTGGGTTTGTCTCCCTTTTCAAGCTTTATTTCTATTATATTTGTGCATGTTTTAAAGACTACTGATCAGTGTTGCCAGTCTAGTACAATTGTACTAGATCTAGTACATTTTTTCAAGAAACTGGTACTCTAGTACATTTGAAGCAAAATCTAGTACTTTTACTTTTTTCAGGTAAAATAATATATGGTTGGGTTCTTTTTTTGTTTGTGTTCGTTTTTGATGAAAGCTTTTTTTGCTCTTCTAAACCAAACCATCACAGTTTAAAAAAATATGGTACAATTATAGAATTTGGTTCATTTTTATGGAATCTGGTAGATTTCTCAGACAAATCTGCTACATAACAAAAATATCATCACTGTTTTTACAAAAGGGCATAATCTATTTTTTGTCGATTTTGAGTTATATAGTGGACGGTGTGCCCCGTAGCGTATATTTTCTTCTCTCAAAACGGCATATCTCTACGATCGTTTCACTTTTAGAAGAATTTGTCCAGTTACTGTCTGAAAAGCAGCTCCTATTTTAGCTTTTATATCTTCCGGAGTAGTTGGCGGGGTGTTGTAAACTATACTTTGTATGTGTCCCCATAAAAAAAATTCAACGACGTCAAGTCTGGAGATCTCAGAGGTCAATTATGTGGACCACCTCTTCCGATCAATTTATTAACAAAGCGCCGATTTAAGTACCGCCATACTCGAAGTTGAAAATGTGCGGGGGCTCCATCCAACTGCATCCATATTTTCTGCCTAGTAGTTAAAGGTACATCATCAAGGAGCCCAGATAATTTTTTCCGCAAAAATTTTAGAAATTTTCTGCCATTAAGATGACCGGTAAAAAAATAAGGACCAATAACATTTAAACCTAATATTAGTCCCCACACATTCAAGGACCACCCATGCTGATGATCGAGAGTATGAAAGACGTGAGGATTTTCATCACTATAATAATGAAAGTTATGGCGATTAACGAGTCCATTATTATGAAACGTGCACTCGTCCGAAAACGGAACATTATCAAAAAAATCCGCATATGATTCTTCTTCCCTGTATGATGTAATGGAAAAATTTGCATTTTATTCGATAGTCTAATATCTTGACTACGCATATCGCAGGTAACTGTTGATGTGTTTCAAATAACCGCGACAAACTAGATCAGTGTTACTCAAAGTGTACTCCGTGGAGCCCTGGGGCTCCGCAAAGCCTTTGTGGAGGTTCCGCGAAGAAAATAACAAAAAATAGCCGTACCTATCGCTATAACGGGACTTTTTTCTAGGGGGATTTTTTTTAGAAGCCAGGTAGAGGAAAGAGTATACGATTTTGGTATTTTGTGTTGGAGGACCTTTGTTGTTTTTTTTGTAGGGGCTTCGCAAAGAAACGGGTGGGACCTGGCAGGAGGCTAGAGCAAGGAGGACTTCTTCCGAAATGTGTTTAGGGCTCCGTCAAATATTTCACTTTTCAAAAAGGTTCCAAAAAAGTTTGAGAACCACTGTACTAGATTATGTTGTTCAAGCTTACATTAAGAATCCTTTAAATGTTTTAAAAACGAAAAAATTTAGGTATAGGAAACATTACTGACTTTACTTTATTTTTTCCGGGGAATCAAAAGACACCATCAAATATAGAGTGTTCCCTTTAAAAAAACATAACTTTGATATAAATTCCTATTTTTGGGTATAATCCAAATTATTTTTAATTTGTAGTGTTAATGGACCTGTATATCCCTATTAAGAAAAAAATTTAAACTTTGTCGTTTTGAACTTTTGAATTTTAGAAGTTTTGTCAATCAAAACTGTGAAATTTTTTGTTTTGTCATTTGAATTTTTTCAGTTCAAACCACTCTTCTCCTTGTATTTCTTTCTTTAGTTAGGATCTTATATTTAAATCAATTGTGTTTGGCTAAATGACACAAATGCCAAAAAAACTATTGTTTCCGAAATTTTGTAATTTTCTAGTTCGAACTTTTGTTACTCGAACTTATTTAACCAACTCGTTTGAGACTAGGATTAAAACAAGAAACTTTTTTGAATAGTTTTGGTTCCCTGTTTCTATTATATTGCCTTATATTTTTGATATACAGTGCCAAGACGAAAACCTTCGGTCTCGCTTTGTTCGTGTTATAGTGAATAGTAAATGATGTGGTATCGACGTTGTCAATTACCAGTCGGTAAGTAGATTACCGACTCGTGACTCTAAGAATGAATGGCAACATTTATAATGTGTCGTTTCTTTTCTTGCATGGGCGAAAGACTTGTATTTCGTGCAAAACTTTTTAATTAATAAATGCAAAGCGCTTTCGGCATTGTGCCATCATCAGTGCTTATCTACAAAAATTGTGGATGTAAACTTACAATTTATAAATACGTGTAAAAATAAAATATGAGTAAGACTTTTAAGTCAAAAGTTAAAATTATATACAGGGTGTTTCCGAACTTAGCGTCCAAATTTGTAGGGGTGGTAGTTCACATAATTTGAGACCGATTCGCTGATTTCATTTTTCCAAAATATTTAAAATGAAAATAATTAAAAATTTTAAACAGGTACGGTTCTGTACAGCGATGTGACCACCTCGACTCGCGCGCGCTACGATCGCTTTCTCCGTAAGTTTGCTTAAAATCGACAAAATTGCAAATCGCATCTGTTTTTGAGTTGTAAATCCCGATGAGTAACCGATCAAGCGACTATTGCGCTACGCGCTCAGGGTAGGACCCGCTCTTTGATTTTTTTTATAACGGCTCTATTTTGTTTATTATAATTTTTTTAGAAAAATTAAATCTGCCAATCGCTCTCAAATTATGCGAACTACCACCCCTACAAATTTGGACGCCAAGTTCGGAAACACCCTGTATATAAGGTAATTTTGAACAAATTAACAATTAAAAGGTAACATGGTAGTTATGAGGGCGTTATGAGCGAAAGCTATGGATTATAACGTCCACTCATTGTACGAGGAGAAAAAATGAAGCAAAAGCTAGAACGAAATTATTTATTTGGGAAAATTTTCATACTAGTACAAGTGACAACTCAACAAACAACAACAAACTAAGTTCAATAATATTTTATAATGTCAGAAATATTGTAAGTGATTTAAAGCAACAATTGGACTGTGCATTTTTGGTAAGTACTTGAGCATCAAAATTTCGTTTGTTGTAGTAAAGTGTACTGAAATTTTCTTTTAGATTATATTATGTCGGATTCAGAACCCAACTGTACACCGCCCGACGTTGTTGACATTGCTAAGGCAGCTACGAATGATTTAATTCCAACTAAGTCAAGTAGAGTTTATAATCATGCTTACGAAAGATTTCTCACATGGTGCAATGATAAAAACATTTCAAACTATTCGGAAAATGTGCTACTAGCTTATTTTTTTGAAATGACAACTAAATTAAAAATGAAGAGTTCAACAATGTGGTCTCAGTATTCCATGATAAAATTATTACTGAATATTAAACATGGATTAGATATTAGCAAATATATGAAACTACGTGCTTATCTGAAGAAGCAGAATGAAGGGTATACTCCCAAAAAGTTAAAGGTATTCACAAAAGACCAGTTTGAAGATTTTTTAAATAATGCACCTAATGAGCAATATCTAGGAATTAAGGTTAGTTATAATATTCTAACCTGCATAAATACAATCAAGTTTTTAAATACATACTACTTTTAGGTTGTTCTAATAATGGGCGTATCTGGAGCATGTAGATGCGATGAAATGGTGAACATGACAATAGACGATATAAAAGATTTAGGATCTGTTATTCATATAAAGATTCCTGATAGTAAATCTAAAAAGCCACGATCGTTCACAATTATCGGAGAAAAATATATAAATCTTTACAGAAAATATACTTCTTTACGTCCACAAGCTATGGAAAGCCGACGCTTTTTTTTGAAATTTCAAAAGGGAAAATGTTATCGCATGGTCATGGGAATTCATACAATTAGTAACGTACCCAAAACAGTAGCAACTTATTTAAAACTAGCGAATTCAAAAGATTACACCGGCCATGCGTTAAGAAGAACTTCAGCTACTTTGCTTGTGGATGGAGGAGCTGATATTACTTGTTTGAAACGGCATGGAGGTTGGAGGTCGAGCACTGTCGCTGAAGGATACATTGAAGACTCTTTGTCTAATAAAAAACAAACTGCAGAAAAAATCTTGATGTCGAATTCTTCTTCACTGTACCTGAATGCAGCTTCTCATGAGCGAAATTATGTCGACGTTGATGTAACAGAAGCAACAACAAGTAAGGAGTCACGGGAAATTTTGTCGATGAACTCTTTCAACTCTGCACAAAATTCGCTTGAATTGGAAGTGAATAAATCAGGTAGTGCATTAAATATGTGCGGTGCAACCTTAAATAACTGTAATTTTACTATTAATAATTATTATCGTTAATAAAGTTTAAAAGTTCAACTAATAATTATTTTCCCTGTTAAAAATTCTACTTTTTTGTACGGCCGTCAGCGTACAAAAAAGTACTTTTTTGTCCGCTCACGGCCGTACAAAAAAGTGGCGTCTGTGAAATCATACTTCAACATCATGAATTGACGTTAATAATGTCTACTTTTTTTGACGTTTGCGGAAAAAATTTATTTAATTAAAAATAGCCATGAATACTTTTCGAATGGCAATAAATCAATATAATTTTATAAAAAATATGCTTCATCTGGTTATCAGATGGGTGAAGATCGACCTCCCACGGTCTCCTCTACTATTAAAAGAGTTGTCGAAGTCCTTCTCAAACAATGTCCAGTATATTCATTTGCATTATCCAATTTTAAGTATTTGGCAATCATGGAATTTTTGCCAACAGGTTGGACGGTGCACCGACCGTTTCGGTACGTAAGAAAAAATTTGAGATCCTTTACTCCACTGGGATATATAATTTCTGACCAGCCTCAAAGCCCCTATTTTTTCTTTCTCCACAATACTGAATCGGGCGTTAGGATCTATATAATGCCGCAAACTGCATTATTAGCTCAAACGGTTGCCTAAGCCTAAATATTTAACATCAAACTTATTATTTTCTGTAGCAAAAATTAAAGAATAATGTTTTCATGTAGATTCAGTGCAACATAAAGTAATTACGTAATTAAAAACATTTTATCTTCCTAGTTTTTGTATTTTTACTTAAAACAAACGAAATACCGTCGTAAATAGAATAGAAAGTAAACGAGAATCAAATCAGGGAATAAATTTTCCACACGGATTCATTTCAATTGGAGAAATCAATGAGGAAGAAATGATGATTCATCCCACGTACGGTTCACGTATGTACAATAAAAATAAAAACAAGGTCACTTTTATTTCAATGATGTAGGTACATGTACATTCGGCTTTGTGTCTCCATGTGCGTCGGAAGCAGCGTTGCCACACAAACCAAATTAAAATCACCAGATTTTGAATTCAAAATTCACCAGAAATCACTAGATATGATATAAATATGATACTAAACTTATAACTTTATAATTTTTAGTATTAAGGGATAAGATAAGGTTTTACCTTTCTGATATTTAAATTAGATATCTTTATCTTAGTTCTGGCTAAAATCTCTTACTCAAATCATAAACTAATAGATCTGGTGATAATTCTTAAACTCATTTACAAAAATCACCCGAACATGGCTCTGTTGACAAAAATAAATCACTAGAAATCACCTGCCGTTGATAGGATGATAATCCTGTAACTTTATAATATTCATTTTACTCAATCTCAAACTGATACACATTTATTTAGGAACATGAAATTTTATATAATTAAAGTAATTTTAATTTCCTTTATTAAAATAAAGACTAGGTTGAGAATACCAACTTAAGATTGAAAAATAAAAAGAAAATATTTGACAGATGACAGTTGACAGTGAAATTTCTTTTTAAATAATCTTTCCTCGCTTTTTTACTAATAGTTTGTTTTAATAAAAAAATATTAATAATAATAGTTCACAAAAATCACCAAATTGATTAAATTCCCAAGCTCATTCACAGAAAAATCACCAGAATATGAATCTGATGACAAAAATAATTTTCTTTCGGTAAAAATCACCAGATCTGACAACGCTGGTCGCACGTATGCGTAGCGGCTTTGTGGGGTGACTTTTGAGCACCCCTATTTTATACATATACATTTATATAGAGCGGAGTGTCGCTGATCTCGTTCACAATACTCACGTGTCAATGTCAACCGCCCGCATTTTCGGGGATTCTTTTAATGATCATTTTCAGCTACCTGGGGTTTATTACACGTAGTTGAGTTCATTATAAATTATAACGGTAAAAGTTGTTTTGGATGAATTGAAGGTACCGGCATCTGCTCCGGGTATTTTAGATTTATTGGTTAGATTACATTCTTTTAATATCAACGCTTGTTTAACGAAATTTCTGGTGATAGATACGTATTACGTAGACGAGCTTTTATTATATTTGTTCACATTGAAATAATTGCTATATACAATCAACAATGTTATTATTATTTTAAGGTGAAGGGTGAGAAAAAGTCTCACAAGGAAAGTCAATGTTTAATTGTTTAACAAAACATTGAGTGCGACCGGTTTCGAAGTGTCATCACTTCATCTTCAGGCTCGCCTAGTGGAAAGGAGAATATGTGGTGTAAGGTGTGTTAACTTGGAAACAAAACGATATATAAAATAATAAAAAAGAGAAAACTCACCATACACTCCATCCACTAGGGAATACTACAAAAACAAGTTTCATCAATTTTGGGTTGAAATAAATTGTAAAATTTTATTGGAAAAGCATCCTATAAAGTGGCTTACTCAAAGACCACTTTAAAGTATCTTTCAAAACCCCCTCTTCATTACATAAGTTATTTGTTCATAATAAAGATAAATTAGATCCCTTTGACTTATCTGGAATTTATAAATTAACTTGTAAATCTTGCCATTCTTTCTATGTGGGACGCACATTTCGAAATTTCAAGATCCGTTTAAAAGAACATTTACGTTGTCTTAACCAAAATACAACAGGTTTTTCACATTTTGCCAACCACCTACTGGACTCAAATCACGACTTCGATTCAACTGAAGGTTTCGAAATCCTTCATAGTTCCTACAATAGATTTACTCTTAATAGCTTCGAAAACCTCGAGATATTGAGAAATTTAAAATTAAATCCTGTTGGTTGCTTAAATGCCCAGATATTGTCAGAAACTCCTCCTGTTTTCTCAACACTAATCTAAATTTATCGTTCTAACTTCCTTTTTAACCTCCCCCCTTTATTTCTATTCACATATCTTCTTGCAAGGGGTACATTTCAGTAAGTAATTTTTATATTTTTTATATTTTTTCCCATAAGAAACCAACGAGCACGTGTAAAGATTAGGTTAGATTGTCTGATTTCCACATGCGTCATTTTCTTCTTTTATTCTTCAGTTGATTCACAACAGTTAACCCAGTCATTTCTTCTTCTTTCTTCTTCCTACAACATCACATACACTTGGTGATTGGTTCATGGCCCAAATCTTATATAATAGATAATAAATAATTCTTCACTCATAGTTTACATCTTATTAACTATACCCTGTCATAAGTTTACCCAAGAATTTTTTCGTTATAATACTTACCACCACCTGTAGAGGCCTTAACTTGACAGGTCTCCTTTCAAAAAATGTTAGTTTTTTTAAAAAACAACAATGTTTAAAATAGGCCTTATCTTTTAATCTGTTTAATGTATGTGATTTGTTTTTGTATAGTCTTGAATATTTTAAATTTTTACTATAATTGACTAATATTTGTTTTTTCAAATATTTTGAACTTTTTATTACGTGTAAATCGGTTCATTTTACAATTTATTTCAACCCAAAATTGATGAAACTTGTTTTTGTAGTATTCCCTAGTGGATGGAGAGTATGGTGAGTGTTCTCTTTTTTATTATTTTATATATCGTTTTGTTTCCAAGTTAACACACCTTACACCACATATTCTCCTTTCCACTAGGCGAGCCTGAAGATGAAGTGATGACACTTCGAAACCGGTCGCACTCAATGTTTTGTTAAACAATTAAACATTGACTTTCCTTGTGAGATATAAAGGACTTTTTCTCACCCTTCACCTTAAAATTACCTCAACTCACACATGGCTACCCCCCTTGTCAATTATTATTATTATTATTATTATTTTCAATACAATAAGGTCTGAGGTCTATCAAGACCTATGCATGCAGATACCAATTATTATGATTAAATTTTTTTCAATTAATAGGCAAAAATGTAACAGAAGATCAATCGAAATTTTTCTACATTATGATATTGTTCTTCTAGAATTTTGATATTTTAAGTTCATTTTATAAAAAAAAAATATAGAAAAAACCCAAAGTTCAGTACAATAAGTAAGTACATATATTTGTTTTCGTTTGGATTTACTATACCAAAGTCAATTTGTCATAAAAATGAAGTCAGATTGATATGTAACAAGCATAGAAATAATATAGAAGACCAATATAAACATAACATTTAAGCAGAAATTGAAACCTACTGTGCATAAAAACGCGTCTCTGCGCCTGACATCGCAAAATAGTGTGTCTAGAAGCTTGCGCAATATGCATGACTTGTCCCTGTAGTGTTGCCAAATATATTAAACATACCTAACAGAAAAGAATTTTAAATTAATTAATTTTTAAATTATATGATTTAAACAGTTTATATCTACGAAATATCGCCACAAAATAACTTATAAACATTTAAATAATCAACTAATAATATTTATGTGTAATTACATTCCCAAAAATATATACAAATACCGTATTAATGTCATTAATACCGTATTTTTAATGTTCAATAAGCGATTCACCTACAAATTCAATATTGACCTGGCAATAACACTAAAATCCGGTGTTTCAAGGCTATATGACGCTGCCCTTACAGGACCGTTTGTAGTTTATTATTTATGCCGCGTTTGAGAATCCACATCGGATGCATCTGAGATGTAGTAGTAGTAGTAAATCTTTGATCACGTGATTCAGTATACGTAAATGTAATGGGACAGATGTGTCCGATGTGGATAAAAACGCTAGAGATGTAAAAAATGCATCCGATGTGGATTCTCAAACGCGGCATTAATTACATGATGAAATTGGCATTTTATTTTTAGTTTTGTGTAGTGTTTAGTCAAATCCTAGGTACAATAAAAGACATTTTTACATTGGCTAATGAAAATGTAATCAATGTATTAGGCAGCTGTTATATTTATTACAAGATTTATGTCTGCAAATCTAAACCTACCTAAGAATTATAATTATGTAAATAGAGAGCTGTATATTTATATACAGGCTGCCCAGCGACGGGGAGACATTATCGATATCGGTTTTAAGGCATTTTAAAACATAAACCCGATCTCAACAATCTTAGGAACTCTTCTGTCACTCGATATTTTAATCGGTACTTCCTCTTCGCTTTTTGGCTGGCACAACAATTATTTACATTTCTTCATTCCTTACCGTGTTCGAACCAGTAAGGTTTAAAGAAATTTAAAAAAAACCTACTTTAAAAATAAAGATGATAATGATTTTCTTATGGATCCCATCTTCAGATCTTGACTTAATGTATATAAAACTGTTTCCTTTTCTAACAAAAAGAATCCTAGAAATCGGGCAACGTGGTAAAGAATTATCGCTCAACGTACTTAAAAAAATATTTCAACGAATTGAGAATATCCTACCATTTTGAAGTATGTTAAAAAAAATTGTTAATAAAGTGAAAAGTAGGGCATGAACATATATTATAAAGTATATAAAATGATAGATAAATCCAGTTTAGAAGGTATTATAAATAAACTGTGGAAATATCGAGAATCTCGATTTTGAATCGGAAAAATATTCTACGCAATTTAGTATGAAAGCTAATCAAAATGAAACACATGAACGACAAACTGTTATTGACAACTTTCTTCAAACGTTTTCTATTTTTCCGAAAACTAACTAGATAGTTCGAAAATCATTTCCTTCGTTAAAACGCCTCTTGTTCCGAAAAAGGTACACGCCTGTCAACATTCATCGTTCATTAAAAAAGTGGTAGATACAAAACGCTTCGTATTGTAAGGCCAAAATATATTTAGAAATCGAAATAGTCATATAAACAAAAAAATCATATGAGTGAGATAACTACCAAATTAATGATTTACAAGTTTATTCCTATTATTTATAAAATAGGTTTGCAATGTGCTGGTGTGCAATGTTATCATCGACTAAAAACTTTAAATCTTTGTATTAAATTGATCGAAAACAAACTATAAATTGGTTTAGGCTATATAGAATGTTTCTAGTAAGCAGCAACTAATTTTTATTATGGAACCGAAAGACCCTTTTAAAAGGGTTCAAAATTAAAATAAAATATGTACCAAGTAAATGTAGTAGTATTTTTTAATTTTTTAATTTATATTGAAAATGGTAACATGAAAGGTTTTCTGTCTAACGACTCATAGTCTCGGCTGATAAAATGTAAAAAAATATCGAACATAATATTCCTGGGCCCTATTTTGCACTCCCCAGATTAAATTTAGTTGTTGCAAATGATATTATCAAATAAGATGTCAAATTACAAGCAAAACCTCGTGACTACAATGCTAATGATTGCCTGTTTGGAAAAGTATCTTTGTTTGTAAATATTTATATGCATAGTTATATTTAAATGCGCGAGTGTAATGTTAAGTATAAACAAAATCCGCCCATTATGTATATTCGTTTAGTTACCGACCCTAGTAGATAGGCAATTTGTTATTGTTTTAAGTTTTACCGTAGGGAGAGAGAAAATCAATATTAGGATAAATGGTCCAGTTCCTTTCTGGTTACGTAGGTACCTAAAAAGTATTTTAGTTTTTGGTTAAGTAATTAATTATTGTAACAGTGATTTTCTTGTGATAGTACCTAATTTAGATTGTGGATTAAAGTTATTGTATATAATTTCGCTGTTTAATAATAAACGTAGTCAAAACCGGAGCACGTGGTTTTTCTGGAAATCTTGAAAATCTCATGACTACTGTACTAATGATTGCCGAAAATTAACTAATTCATATTTTATGCCATATATTTCTTAATAAGGACTGTCAGAACCATATTTACCTTAACTTGAATTTTTTTTAATCGTTTTTTGTATAGAATCATCTCTAAAAATGTATGATTGAAATGTGTGAACTATTTGTTCGATCAATAAAAAACTTGCACCGGTCCTGTTCGCGCCAGCACCGTTATACGCATGAGCTCCGACACACTATTTTCTCCTTATGGTTTCATTTTTGATATATGGAATCGGCTTTCTATACTATTTCTATGGTAGCAAGTAATTACTTATTTTCTGTTAACTATAAGCGAAATCAATTTAACAATAAAGTCAGATTGACATGCACTAATTATCTAGACTACAACGATATAAGATATGAAATGAAACAATTTTTTTTCTTAGAACCTGTAGCGAAGTCAATGTTTCATATCAAATCAACAATGTCAGATTGAGAGATAGTTAGATAATATTGCTTTGTCTAGACCTATAGAGAAGTCAATTTTTCATACTTTGTAACATTTTAAAAGTCCAGTTAAAAATGTTATTTTAAATATGTAACATCCTGTACAAATAGTTTTCGATTAATTTAAATGCAATTATCGCCGCACGCAATATTCCAAAGAAAGGGATATTTCGTGAAGTGGGAGTACAGTAAATCAAACGATTTCGCCATTAGATTTTTAAATTTCATTTATGATTACTATCTCTTCGTATCTGGTAATGTTTGGCTGTAAAAGTGGTAAGCATAAAACAGTATAATGTCATTGTAAAAATATCTCGGTTGTCGACTTCTAGAACCTTCTCAAACAATCCACGTTTTTCTTTGACAAGGAATGACATTTCGAGACATTTCTGGACTATTTTATCTTCTTCATTTACTGTACCTTTACTTATGACGGCCGCAGCACGCTACAGGGTGCCGCGTAACAATATCAACAATGTCCGATTGAGAGATAGTTGGATATTTCTTTGTTTAGATTTATAGCGAAGTCAATTTTTCATACTAATGAAGTCCCATAGGGTAAGTATTTAGATTTATAGCGGGATTAGTATAGAATAATTAAATAACATTGTTTCTGGTTTGGACCTATAAATTTAAAAGATCTACTGATTTATATATTTTATAATATAAACGTTCATCCCATTTTCCTTCATGCTAATCCTCAATCACAACTTAACTCTCAACTCTCGACTACAAGCAGCAAACCAACTCTAATATAGTTGTTTTTCCGACTAAAAGACAAAATATATACAAAATTAACTTGGAATTTCTGTTGTAGTTTTACACAACGAGACACGGCGAAGAAACTTCTGGCGTGTGCGGTTGAATTCCCTACAAAGTACCTACCAACAATTTACATCTCCTTTGTTTTGCCACTCCAGAAACAATTACAGCGAGCACCGAGGGAAAGGTGTATTTTCCTTGTATTGTTTCGCGGTCCTGCTGCTTTACTTCGTTCCTTCGCGGGGGTATTATATTTCGAAATTATTTCAGTTGTCTTGATAACTAGCTGTATTTGTAATTTTTCCTACTTGGGAAATTTCTGAGTATCTGTGATTCTATGAACGTAGCTATAAATAGGGATTATATTATTTTAATCATTTATTTCACCGCCTTTCACTGGTGATTATTGAATGTAAGAGTATAAAAATTGAGTCCATTTTATCTATATTTAGTTCAAAATAAACTGATTATCAAGGGAGAATATTTTGATTTCTGGTTTATTGCAACAGCGCACTCATGAAAGTAGCTAAATTGATATGGGGACACTACTTCAAAAGTCACCACGAGATAGAGCCATCTGTCTATATGTAATAATTGGCATTATTATTAGTTGGAAATATAAAGAATTTACCAAAAATTCTAAATAAGTATTTTAATGTTTTAAATTAAAAATTAAAAAGGAAGACACGTAAGTTAAATTTATTTAGCTCGAAAATAATTTTTTAAAAAAACAAAAATTTACTTTTTGAAGATTAGTAACTTTATTTATCTGACTTTACTCTACAACAATCTAAGCTAGAATGAATTTTTAATAATCTATTTTACAAGATAATGCTAAATGCAGAGTTAACAGTTTACACCGTTTACGGTTTTATATTTAGATAGAATTAGCGTTTCTTCTTATATAACTCCTATGAAAATGAAACAAACAATCAGATTATTAATCTAGGCAATGGCTACATTGGGCGTGACATTTTTAAAAAATACAACCATCACGTAAATTGTGGTTTATATAGACAGGAGACAAAAAGAAAGACTCTCGAGTAAACACGCTTAGTCGAGTTCGGACTAAGGTCCAGAATTTTCGCCCAAGGGGCGAAAGCTCTCGTTTTTTGGGACTGTTTAAGTCCCAAAATAATGTAATGTGTAGAGTAAAGTTTTGTGTACGATTTGTAAATTATGGGTAAATATTTTTAACTTAATTTTAAAGTGTTTTGTTTAATAATAATTGATTGATTTACATATAAATGCCAATTTTACATTTTCGTCCCGAATTATCATATTTATCTTATGCATATTTTTATATTATTATGTAGTTATAGTGCTTTATTCCCTAAATGGAATTTTATTCATTTTTTTCTTAAGACCATTAGTCAAATTTTATACTTATTGTTAATATACATTTGTTAATGTTTTAATACTTATTATTAATCTCTCCTCTTTCCAAACCAGTAAAATACTCCGAGCATTTGAGAAGCCTCGGCGTTTCTATTCCCTTAGGACTAAAAGAGTCTAAAACTAGTTGCCAAGAACCGTTCGACTATGCTATTAAAGGATAATTTTTATTCTTTTAATTTAATTTTTTTATTTGCCACTGGTGAACGGATGTTCCTTCTGGACTCCAGGACCCTTTGGTTGGTGACGGCGCTACCCTAATCCCTTAATAGTATATTAACAACAGTAGCTAAAGACCTATCAGTAGTTACAAATGGTCTTTAGGCTAGTTGGTTGTTACATTTGGTGACGAGCGTTGGTCCTTTAGACAGTTGGTTGTTACATATACTAATAAGCGAAACTAGAATAAATGGTTGGCGGCTCGGCTAAACGATCCAAGATGGTGGCCATCATTACGAGGTAAACGAAAAATTTTGGTTTATATGTCTGTTATTATTGGTTCAATTTCTATGAATTTATCTATCCGTCTTTATTTGATCTGGCTTAATCTGCTTCAATTGTCCATGGATCTTTTGAATAACTATCTGGACGTTTGTTCATGGTCCTTACTACGCTTGTTAACTTGTCAATGACATTTCATATTGAATGAATGATATATACGTTAATGCCTTTTTGGCTTTGTCTGTGCGCATGAACTTTCATGTATTTATATTAGTATGTCATTTCCCCTACTCCCCCGTTTTTTTATCCGATTCTGAGCAATAATGGCGTTATTACCTAATGACTTTGCCATAGCGAATGATTTTTCTCTTTAACGTTAATCTAGTTTCACTTTTTAACACTGATGTTGTTGTCATCTCGCGGTTGTCATCTCGCGGTGATTTTTTATCTAGTGTCCCCTAGCTACTTTACTCTAGGTTAAGAACTGGTATGTATGTGAATTACAGATTGACATGTATTTATTTTTGATCCGTTATATATAAACATAACCTTAAGACTTAAATATAAATATATTGTTGATACTACTGATATATTTTTGTATAAAATAATTGATTTAAAAATGTTGCTGTTGGGCTTATTCATGTATGTAGTATGTAAGTATTTAAATACATGCATAACTTACCTATTGTTCAATTTAAAATTTAAATTAGTAGAAGTAGGAAAACTCACCTGAAAAAAACAAAAAAGAATTATTAGGTAAATATTTTTATAATTTTATCATGATTGCTAGAGGTAAAAGGTAAATTTGGATATCTTGTAAGAATGACAGAGTTAAAATAAGAAAAAATTGGAATAATTCAACAAAAATGGAAATATACATATATGTGTATATTTTTTGGAAAACAAATTTGTTACAACAGAACTGTGAAAAGATATTGACATTTTTTGACCAGCATCATGGTGTGCTCTCTCCCTTCCGAAGATAAACAAAAATCGGCGCCTATGGTGAAACGCTACAATAATTAAATATATACAAAGATATTGTTTTTTCTTCTCTGCAAGTCATAGTGAGCTGAAAGTATGAACTAGTAGTAAGACATTTTAATTTTTCCTAGGTATTCTATTAAAATAATCTCTATTTCCACTTACATTAGGACTTTAGTTTTTTTGTATGGTTAATGTTTCGTTATTTTTATACATTTTGCTTTTTAAATACCCCACAAAAATAATTCCTATGCATAAGGTCTGGGTTTCTTGCATGCCAAATAGAAATCAAGCAAGTGATGACGCCAAAGAAATTGAGTAGTCTTATAAGTAAATATTGAAACCCCTTTTTTATGTTTATCCACCATTAATCATTCCTCAATAGCAGGACGAAAGTGAAACAAACGCAATTTCGAAGTTTATACCCTTTTCGTCGTTTATTGTGCCCCACTTGCCCAGAAAACAATAATAATTTATCCTCGAGTGCCGATAAATCATCGTTTTATAACTGAACATTCAAAGGGGATGATTTTATGATGAGCCATTGTTACCTATAAAAATACCTATAGCCAAGAAACTTGTCTTCGATGATGGGACAAGAAAACCACATGGCGGACAGGGTTGCTTTTCAGAACTGTACTCTACCAGTGTCGGATCAACAAGAATTTTCATTACTAGCTAAAATTAATTTAATATCATATGTTTCTATAAGCTAAGAGTGGCTTTACCGGTTCAGGAGGATGCACAATGAGGTCTAAGTGCTGTGTTTCGGCGTGATCACAATAGTGAATAACTGGTCCAAAAAGGAACTGTGACGTATGCAACATGGCTTAAGTTGGCAATACTAATATTGGTAATGTCAGGGCACATGCCCAGAACGAACTGTTCCTCAGTCTGTACTTATACTCCGAGCATGAATGTTACCGACCGAGAATAACCGTTTTCTTTTTTTAGAAGAGGTATGGACACTTTGGATGTGAGATTTGTTCTAACATTTTTATAGAACTTTTTGCTATCAGCAGAGTTGGCGATGTACTCCTGATAGTTATACTTTGCTTCAATAACTGCAGCCTTTAGTTGATTGGAGAATAGTCATTGAGCAGAAAAATCTTTCATATTGTTGATTCGCTAAAATTTTTTCCGTAGGTGTTTCTTATGTTTTACCATAGACAGCATTTGATTATTTATCCAGGGTTTCAGATTTGTTCTTCTATTTATTTTGTTTTTAGTATGAGATTTTACACAATCATTAACCGTATTCTGAAATATATTCCAGATGCAGCTCAGCAGTGGGATTCTCATGTTTCGTACTCGAGACGTGTTGTAACGAGAAAGATTTTGCGATTCCTATCTCGGATATCGAGAAGGGTATATATCGATCTTAAATGTCAGTGTCACTCGCTTCATCTTTAGGTGCCGAGAATCGATTTTTAACCTGAAATCTTGTAATTTTGTGTCAATAATATCAATAGATAATTATTTAATTTTCGTTTTTATAAAATAATATGAGGAGTATAAAAAAATGTTTCCTCCCAAGATGTGATAATGATTTACATATATTATTAAATATATTTATTAGTGTTGCCAAAAATATGAAAAGAAGGAAGTTATTATTATTACACAGAAAAGCTTCAAGCAACAGCTAAATTATTTTAAGGTTTGTATACTCTTTATTAAAATGAAAATGTTTTATTGTAATTTATTAGACTTCAATTATCTACCATTGTAGTAACGATGTTTTTTCTTTTTTTTTTTTTTAGATACCAGATGATTTTGAAAACTTCATTTTTTAAATGATGGATAAACCTTTACATATAAATGGGTAGTACCACACAAATGTCTGCAAATTTCTTGTTATTCACCACACCTCACTGATTCTACCAAAAACAGAAAAAATTTTTCTAAAAAGTCGACTGGAAAATAACCTACTAGAGGCGTTTTTATCTCTATTTAATAAAAATACACCGGATCTTCAAGATGCAGTAGTAATTTGTGACATTGCCCCCCTTCAGGAAATTTAAAATGGGCCTACTATAAGTTCGAAGGTGAATAACCTAAAACCCTCCTGAAAGTTTTGAAGATAGTAAAGTTTTGTCTGAATCAGAAAAAACATCTTTAATAATTGATTCAGAGGGATTTAATAATAATAAGCAGGTTATTCAAGACCATTGAACTCTCAAAATAAATGAAAATAAACTGAAGGTATATTTAGGATTGCCCAACAGTGTTCCTAAAATCCTCAATCATATTTATGAGAAGGAAAGTACAGCTTACATAAACCTTTTACATTTCTGTGTAAATTAAAATAACTCATTTTGTAAGACTAAATACTTAATAATTTAATAAACTGTTTAGAACATAATGCTTATGTAAGTAAATAATTTTAAGTAGTTATATTTAGTTTTTGTGTAGTCAGTAAAGACTATGTGATTGCAGAAGCAATATTAGTTGTTTTTATTTGTTAAATAAATCACAGTTATTTGTTTTACGCTTGTTTCAATTTTCTTTGGTTTATGAAAACTTACGATCATTCAAAGGCGGGGGTATTGGCTTAATCCAATCTCTGAGAGAGAGAAAACTGCCAAAGGGAATAGTTCCTGTAGGGCAAACCCTTTCCCCGTCCTCTGAATCGTCAGGAAGTTAGGGTTCCTTCTGAACTTAACCCCCTAGCCGTATGTTGTCTAGAGGCAATTTAAATACAAATTGGGCCCCTCTATATAACTCGTGGTTACCGCTAAGAGTGGACTTAAGGGTCAGTCAAAAGGCCTATAATCTCAATCTTAACAATATCTCACATGTGAACATGGCCCATTTTTGTGATCAGTTTCTTGTTCAGCAAATTTACAAAAAAGCAGTGATCAGCAGAGGTATGAGATCTCTATATTACCAGCATGATAACCAGACAGTTTTTAAAAATATAACATTGAGTAATGTTTTTGAAATTTTGGTTACTCTGGTAGGTTTAGATATATTATAAATCAAGTTTCCAAAAGTGATGGTTAATGTAAATTTTACACTATTTTCATTTTTAAACTCTAATAAATCAACACATGGTAAAACTCTACTTTTTACTATTTTCACTTGTACACTAACTACTGTCAACACTTTTTATTAACTGCAAAATATTAATTTGCATCTTCTATGTCTTGTTCAGGAGTTACTAGTTTATCTTGAAACAAATCACTTTCATTAACTAACCCTTATTGTGTGTTCTAATTATTACATTCAAACTGATTGGGAATTTTTTTAATTTTGAGTTATTTTTATTATTCTTTGTTAGATTTTGAAGTAGATGGAACAGAGTCATAAGAATGTTCCTTAAGAACTGGCAGTTTTAAAGGAGAGCTTCTTTTTATTTGAGATGTGGCAGCGGCAACATAAAAAAAAATAAATAAACATTAAATGAAAAATATACCTAGGTATTACCTTTATAAGTACCTATAAATCTTTAAAATGCTGAGAACAAACTTTCCTTTCATAAATTTTACTTCCCTATTTTCAAGTTTTGAAGCATACTCTTCTTGCATCCACAAGTTCAGATTTTCCACTTTTATATTACAAAATTACCTTACATCTACCGGTTTTAGGAAACCGATGAAATGTAACAGAATGCCATTTTTTTCATGAAATAATTATACAAGGATTGCATTGAGGCACACAAGTGTCTTCCACTCATTTTACTGTATTTTAAAATAACTTAATATGTATTCTACTAAACGTCTAATTTAATAGAGATGACAAAAATTTTATACATTAGCTTAATATTATTAAATAAAATATTTCAAACGAAACATTTTCTAACCAAAAACACCATTTAATGACATAACAACAACCAAGAAACATAAAACGCCAAGGCAGTCTTATTTTCACGTCTAGATCGATACCCAACTCCATTTAACATAAGATTCGATTATTTTCTAGCGAATAGTGAGCTTCTCGGGATATCCCGAGTACGAAAGATGAGAATCCCACTGCTGATCATTGTTTTCAGGGATAAATTGGTTGGTCTAGATAGGAAAAAGCTTCAGTAAAGTTTGTGAGTCACAAGATAGTGTGATTGGATGTGCAAGAAGGAATTATTCAAATTGAAAACAACACGTTATGACTGCATCATCAGATATTCCAACTGGTGGAAAATACACCGGTGGGGTTAAGAGTTGTTCATTACTGGTAAGTAGTAGATCGAGGGTAGAAGGTTCCTGATTTATTCTGAATCTCGTGGGTTGGATTATTAGTTGAATAAAACTAGAATTGTGGATAAATTCCATGAACTGATTGGTAACATTCCGCGTGTAAGGTATAGTAGTTATTGGCCATTTAATGCCTGGAAAATTGAAATCACCTACTATAATCAGATTTTCAGAACCATCAGACATCGAGTTTGTCTAGCAGAGCCGCGTAATTTTTGTTCTATTGAATTTTCCTATTTTCGGTCAATACGTTTTTTTACCGTGAGTTTTTAATTGCTTTGATCATTATTTCTAGTCTAAGAAAAGTGAGATCTTCTCTTATTATTATCCCAATACCTTTCGGCATTTTAGCAAAATACCCCTAGATTTTCTTTTTTCACTTAATATGCATTGTTCTGTAACATATTTCTACATCATCTTCAGGAAGCAAGACCTATTTTAGAATTGAATAATGAAATAATTTCTTCTGTAGTAGTTTCCATATCTTTTCCCGCAAAATAGAATTATGTTCCATTAGTCATGCTTCGTGTTCGTGCTTCTTGTTCATGCTTCTCGTTCATGCTTCTTGTTCATGCTTCTTGTTCATGCTTCTTGTTCATGCTTCTTGTTCATGCTTTTTATTCATGCTTCTTGTTCATGCTTCTTGTTTATGCTTCTTGGTTTTCTTTATCTTTACAAGGTTCATAATGAAAATGACAACTATTACATGTTATTCTGTTTATAACGCAAAATATCCCTTTTAACTACTTCTATGGGTTTCGGACATAGAGAACGAGGTGGCTATGAAAATGGTTTTATTGGTCGAACGGTTTTGCGAGTTTCAGATGTTTCAGTGGCAGTGCCGACTCATAGGCGACTAGACCGAAGCGCCCCGGGGAAATGGGATGAATTTTCGCGCCGCATTATTTTATGCGGTTCGTTCGACCTTTGGAAAATTGTCTTTATGCGCCTTCCGAACACTGATTCAGCAACCGACGGAGATGATTTGATGGCCCCGGATTCGTAATTCACCTTGATTTTCCTCGTAAAATTCGATGAATGCTAGATATCGAGACGTTTTCCTTTTTGATTTAATGAAGTAGGTAATTTGGTCGTCTCGAGAGAAATATGAATTAGGATGTTTTTGTGGAATTTGCCGCTACGGCAGATTTTTGTGTTTCAGTCCATTATCTTTTGAATTGAGATGTTGGCGTGGGGGAAACATTTTTTTCATTCGCCGGTTGCTTAGAAAAACATTATTGTCGTCGATATAATTTATTAACAGATATGGAATGTATTAAAATATATTGATATGGAAATATCCTTTCGGCTTTCCAATCAATATAAAATTACAATTCGGGGTGGGCACCTTATTTATTTATTTATTTATTTATTTATTTATTCCAGAAACAAACAGGCATGAGCCTAATTACATGTTCCTATAAATACAGCGAAAATAGAAATCAACAAAAATACATAATATCTAATTAAATATATAAGTGAAATTATAATAAACAAACCTCGCTACTACAAAATTTTAACAAAGTTCATTAAAGAACAAAACTACTGAAATAATCAGAAATATTCAGGAATAATCAGAGCGTCTGCAAAACCCCACACCAAGGCCACGGAAATCCTACAAGGTTATGTCTCTTTAATCGAGCCCAACAATTTTGTTAAGTTCCTTCCTATATGTGATTATAGCTACATCAAAAATGCCTTCGGAGTGTACATTAAACAAAAGACAAATTTTTTCTACTGGACCATGATTATCCGCACGAAAAGTTAATTGACGGGGACGAATACCTGCTATTGGAACATTAATTTTTATTTGACTCAATAAATATTGACTGTCCAAATTCCATTTAATAATTTATGTAAAAAGACAAGGTTGATTATAGAGCGTCTATGTTCCAATTTTTCAATTTCAAACTCTTTTCTAATAGGTCCAAATGAAATAAATCCTGGACTTGAATGATACTTTTTAAAGTAAGTGATGCTATTAAATTAAACAAACAAATGTAATACATTATTTTTTGTCTTTTGCTACTGCTTGTCCACCCCTACCTGATTTTCTGATCCACTTCGTTCTCTTTTTGTTCAAATTTTTTTTTAGCCTTCTGTATTATTTTTCTTTATTTAAAATACGACTGCTAAAAATTATAAGTAATTCAATTAAAAAAAAACTACATTCCTTCCAATCTAAAAACCTCTTCTGATATTTCTTATTTCCCGCCGACAATCAATAATTCAAGAACAAAAAAACTTTCTTTTTAACGGTTTTAATTTTTATACACCACCCCGATTTTGCTACTTGTATAATTTTGACATAATCATAACGTATTCCTTCACCCTCCAAACATTTTCATCTCACAGGTCATATTTATCAAATTTAAAATTTTGGCCTATTAACTTTTGTTTTTATCGCTTGAGCTACCATTTAATTTTAACTAGTACCAAATATAATTTAAATACTACAACTATTATTACCTTAATAACAACTTTTATGTTTTCATCATTTGAGCTACCATTTAACTTTAATTATAATCAAAATACTATGACTCAATAACATTTTTTTTTTGTGAAAAAACACTCCAAAAGGGGCGTCTATTAATATTACAATCTGACCAAGAGTTGATCAATGAGTAATTTTGTTATAACCTAACTTAACTAGGGTTGCAATCTTAAAAACTAAAGTTCTACTCGCTAGTATACCTCGGGGTTATGATTGACTCGAGACTTACCTGGAACCAGCATCTAGAAAGAACCACAAGGAGAGCGGAAACCTCAATAATGATGGCAAGGCGATCCTTTGGAAAAAAATGGGGGTTAAAACCAGACATGGTATATTGGATTTATAACATGGTGGTGAGACCCATAATAACATACGCAGCTTTGGTGTGGTGGCCAAAGACACAGCAAAGGAAAGCAATAACGAGGCTTAGCAAGGTACAAAGACTTACCTGCTTCGGAATAACGGGGGCAATGAAAACAACCCCCACTGCTGCAATGGAAGCACTAATAGGACTCCCACTTCTTCACTATGTGATACAAGGGGAGGCAAGATTAGGTGCTTACAGATTAGGGAATACACTGGGAAATCTTGACATTAGGCCAGGTCACATGATTATCTCAAGGTTAGTGACAGGAGACGTGCTAGACATGAGATCAGACCACTTAACCAAGAGGTACTCTTTTAATACTCCCTTTGAGGTTTTAATACAGAAAAGAGCGGAGATCACCATAAGGGAGCCCAATGCCCAACGACAGGAACAAACCTGGTATACAGACGGGTCTAAGACTGCGGAAGGCACTGGGGCAGGAGTATTCTCCAAAAACCCTGATACTAACCATAGCTATGCTATAGGAATACATTCCTCGGTATTTCAGGCCGAGGTATACGCAATTTTGCAATGTGCAAAAACAAACAATGAAAGAGCTGTCGAAAATCAGCATATTCAAATAATGTCAGACAGCCAAGCGGCACTTAAGGCCATATCGAGTCAGAAAGTTACGTCGAGGCTGGTATGGGAACGCATCGAAGAACTAAGAACACTGGCAGACCGAAATAGAGTAAAACTATTTTGGGTGCCAGGTCACAAAGGGATCGAAGGCAACGAAAAGGTTGACGAACTTGCAAAAAGAGGGTCAGAAGAAACACCGGAACCAGACACAAACCCAGGAGTACCAAAAAGTACAGTCCGGGGTTTTATAAATGACTCGATTCGGGAACAACATATCAACTATTGGGGAAGCACCCCAAAACAGGCACATGGAAAAGCCTTCATAGGCAGACCATGTCCCAAAAGAACTGGAGAACTACTCTTAATGAATAGGAACCAGTTGAAAGTGATAACAGGGTTCATGACTGGGCACGCCCCAGTAAAGGGACACTTGAACAAAATTGGCATGTACAATGGGGAACTCATGTGCCGACTATGTCACAAGAAACCAGAAACGGCCAAACACATACTGTGCGAATGCGAAGCTCTAGATCGCAAAAGTCAGGCTCTTTTTGGTCAACCCCAGGTTGATCCAACAACGTATAGAACCCACTCACCCAAGGATCTGTACAAACTTGTACAAGGTACAAAGGTGATACAGTGGGTGCTATGAACTAACATGGGGTAAAACACAATAAGCCAATAGGCTTCAGTGTTATTCGGAGACACATAGTCAGACGAGCCCAGGAGAGAGAAAAAAAATACCTTAGGGTCTGGTATCTTAATTGCACTAAACCGCACAATGCTTTGCTTTATTATTAACCCAATCACTTGGCTAACTCAAAAGGTTCCATTCTCTTGAGTCTTCTTGTCAGGTTCGTGTTATCAAGAAGTTGGATCGCCTCAACGTTCACATGTTGGTTGAACCGGTGTTCGTGACTCCTAGTGAATCTGGTGATAGTCTGGTCAACAGTGCCCATCTGAAGGTCTCGATGAAGGTCGCTGTTTCTAATGTACCAAGGAGCATCGACAATGTTCCTCAATACTTTGTTCTGGAATCTCTGGATTATTAGAATATTACTGTAGCTGACACAACCCCAGAGCTGAATGCCATAGGTCCAAATTGGTTTGAAACCTTGTTTATATAATATAATTTTATTGTATGTAGATAGGCTGGAATGCCTACCAAGTAACCAGTACATACTCTTGAATTTTATATCTGACTCTTGTCTTTTCTTTTTAACATGGACCTTCCAGCGAAGTTTTGCGTCTAATGTAATACCAAGATATTTTTACCGAGTTAGCATAAGGGACCTGAGCATTATTTATGTTAATTGGTATTCTTTGACCATTTTTGTTAGTAAAATTAACATTAACAGATTTGGTTTCGTTTAGTTTAATACGCCATCTTTTGGTCCAATTATTTATTTGATTAACTGATGTTTGTAGTTTATTTAAAGCATCTTCATGATCTTTGCCTATCGCTAGGATGGCGCAGAATAAGCTCCAAATGTAGCTATTGTGTCTTGTTCTAGTTAAGGTATGTATGTTACAAGTATATAACAGATACAAAGTGGGCCCCAGGACGCTTCCCTGTGGTACTCCTAGTTTAATTTCTTTTAATTCAGAGTATGCTTCATCTTATTTTACTCTAAAAAATCTAACTGAAATGTATGAATCCAATAGCTCTGAATAGGGCTGTTTTTTACATTAAATACTTTCAAAAATTCCTAGATAATTCTGCCAATCATAATCTAATTTGATTTATAACATTTCTTTAATGAAACTGCATGATTTTGTTTGGAAAATTGGGTCCTGGTTTTTCTAATATTAGCAACACCCTACATACATTTTTAAAAATAAAAATAATTTATTTTTTCGTGTTGATTTATGCAGTTAGCTACATCGTGTCCGTTGGACTAAGACAAATGGAAGTGGTTGTTGTTTCTTTTGTTACCCTCTTCGTAATTAGCGCCTCATTTTGACTTAGGTACATTTTTAATTCCTCAATTCAGCCATTATAAACACAACATTAATTATCAATTTCGTCGACAGTTAAAGTTGTGAGGCGCCATTGTTTCCAGTCGGCATTTTTAATTGAGATTATTGCACCATCTTCATTCAAATGAGCATTTCTCTTGGCTTGGCTTAGCCCGTTCGCATTAAAAGTGTGCATAATTACGGCTATGGCCGTGGCGGCGCTGCTGTCGACTCGGCGAGCATTGTCTCTCTGAAATTAGTCATTTGTGCGTTACTAATTATATTCTTAATCTCTCCCTAGCGCCGGTCCGCAACCCTATCATTATTTCATTAGCTTGGATTAAAAGTAAAACAAATTTTTGTGCGAAAGAAAACATCTTGTTCCCTTCAAAGAAAGAACTCCAGCCAATTGTTGGTTTTAAAGAGATTAATACTTCCCTTGAAAAATTATTGTATACGCTGTGTTCTTTCTACAAAGGGATGGGGCGGTTTTAAGTACGAGACGATGAATCAGAAGATGAATTCGTAAAATTGCAATTCTTGCGTTTATTTTTCTTTATAATTTTTCTTTTCTTTTAGGTACCTACCAGAATGAGTTAAACAACATTATAAAGAATGATTGTTATCCGCTTGTTATTAAATATAATTTACGTTTATTTATTTATGTATTATAACAAAATAAAAAAAAAGTTTAATAAGCTCAGTCAGGAGGTTTCTTGTTATAATGAAAATGTAAGGTTATAGTATTTCGTTCCTTTTAGTCTATTTTCTACTACTATTTGCGATCGGGAAGTTGCAAGCCCTGTCCAGACGTTAAATCGTCAAATACGTACCTCGTACCTAACTTCTTAACGATGTAATGATGTTAGATTGTGAGGTTATAATGGCGTATATACAAAAAAAAAAAGGGTCTCGTGTGATTTTTACCAAGACAATTCTAAATATGATTATGGTAGTTGCCTCTCAAGAACGTACTCTTGGTTCACAGGTAAGGATTTAAAATATACGAGTATATAGTACAAATTAAATTGTCCTATAAAACTAATTATTACAAAGAAAAGATACCCGCTATGAGAGCCAAACCGATAAAATATATTTACAAGAGATTAATAGGCTACTAGTATTTATGTAATCTAATGGTTCAACACAAACAACTGATATTCACTATCTAAATTTTAGAGAGACAGAAAATATTAACTGGATGGTCCGAATGAAGATTACCCTGTATATATTGAGGGCTTATTAATATGGGAAGGTATTATCTTAGTATTCCTGAAGGATATTCGGTAAGTCTGGTATTCTTTATTTGATTAATTAACTGGGAACTCTCTGGTTTTTCTTCCAGGATCATCCAGGTATACAATACGAGTCCAGGAATCTGACACTGGCCGCTGTCGTGAAGTTATCATGTCATTTATATCGATCTATCTAATCCCAATTCCTAGAGTTGCTATATAGATTAGATATATATGTTCCAGAAACATAGTTAACGAGAGGTTAAACGTGATACTAGCAGTTATCGAGAAATCATTGTAAAGTTGAAGAGTAGGAATTGCAGTTAACGGGAAGTTAACGTGAAACTTGCAGACCTAAAAGGGTGAAAACCATTTAAATTTCTGAATATCCAACAATTTTATGTAAGTAAATAACTTAGTTAAATATTTAATGTGAAAATATGCATAACAAAAGTGATCGGCGGTTTTTATACTAATGTTCCAAATTCAAAGAAATTTACCTGGGATGGAGGGTGGCCAGATAGTAAAATCCATTATGTTTTCCATAATCTTAATTCCTAGTCAAAAGGTATTTTTAATATTTATCAAACTAGATACAAATGGTGATTTTCTAGATAATATTTTTGAGTTTCTTGATCTTGATCTTGCTAAAGGAATCCTTTTCACGAAAAGTCAATACAGAGCTCTCTGCAGTTCAGCAAATTTTGTCAGAATGACCAAATCAACATGACCATTGTCTAACCTTGTCTAATAAGTTCTAACTATACTTTTGTTCACCCAGAACCAAATCTTGTCATTCTGATGAATGGAATGACAAATTTTGAAACCGTAATATAATTCGGAATCTAAATTTCGACCTATAACATTTATAGTCATTTTTAGTAATTTCATGTGTTTACTCTATTTTATAAGTAATGTTCTGATTGTCCACTGCCTTCTTTACATTCTTTACGTTCTATATATTTTTTATTTTTTTACATACATTCTTTACATTCTTTACATTCTTTACATTCTTTACATTCTTTACATTCTTTACATTCTTTACATTCATTACATTCTTTACATTCTTTACATTCTTTACATTCTTTACATTCTTTACATTCTTTACATTCTTTACATTCTTTACATTCTTTACATTCTTTACATTCTTTACATTCTTTACATTCTTTACATTCTTTACATTCTTTACATTCTTTACATTCTTTACATTCTTTACATTCTTTACATTCTTTACATTCTTTACATTCTTTACATTCTTTACATTCTTTACATTCTTTACATTCTTTACATTCTTTACATTCTTTACATTCTTTACATTCTTTACATTCTTTACATTCTTTACATTCTTTACATTCTTTACATTCTTTACATTCTTTACATTCTTTACATTCTTTACATTCTTTACATTCTTTACATTCTTTACATTCTTTACATTCTTTACATTCTTTACATTCTTTACATTCTTTACATTCTTTACATTCTTTACATTCTTTACATTCTTTACATTCTTTACATTCTTTACATTCTTTACATTCTTTACATTCTTTACATTCTTTACATTCTTTACATTCTTTACATTCTTTACATTCTTTACATTCTTTACATTCTTTACATTCTTTACATTCTTTACATTCTTTACATTCTTTACATTCTTTACATTCTTTACATTCTTTACATTCTTTACATTCTTTACATTCTTTACATTCTTTACATTCTTTACATTCTTTACATTCTTTACATTCTTTACATTCTTTACATTCTTTACATTCTTTACATTCTTTACATTCTTTACATTCTTTACATTCTTTACATTCTTTACATTCTTTACATTCTTTACATTCTTTACATTCTTTACATTCTTTACATTCTTTACATTCTTTACATTCTTTACATTCTTTACATTCTTTACATTCTTTACATTCTTTACATTCTTTACATTCTTTACATTCTTTACATTCTTTACATTCTTTACATTCTTTACATTCTTTACATTCTTTACATTCTTTACATTCTTTACATTCTTTACATTCTTTACATTCTTTACATTCTTTACATTCTTTACATTCTTTACATTCTTTACATTCTTTACATTCTTTACATTCTTTACATTCTTTACATTCTTTACATTCTTTACATTCTTTACATTCTTTACATTCTTTACATTCTTTACATTCTTTACATTCTTTACATTCTTTACATTCTTTACATTCTTTACATTCTTTACATTCTTTACATTCTTTACATTCTTTACATTCTTTACATTCTTTACATTCTTTACATTCTTTACATTCTTTACATTCTTTACATTCTTTACATTCTTTACATTCTTTACATTCTTTACATTCTTTACATTCTTTACATTCTTTACATTCTTTACATTCTTTACATTCTTTACATTCTTTACATTCTTTACATTCTTTACATTCTTTACATTCTTTACATTCTTTACATTCTTTACATTCTTTACATTCTTTACATTCTTTACATTCTTTACATTCTTTACATTCTTTACATTCTTTACATTCTTTACATTCTTTACATTCTTTACATTCTTTACATTCTTTACATTCTTTACATTCTTTACATTCTTTACATTCTTTAAAGACGTCTCCCTTGCCCTCATGTGACGTCGCCCAAGCTCTGACCAGTGTCACCGAAATTGACATTACGTCATTACTAATAAAAAGTATTGACCTACTTCTACTTCTAAATTTAACTCGTTCTTCGAAAAAAAAAAAAAAAATCCGCCATAAACCTCCGACAATTTGTCCGTGCTGAACTTTGGGAAACCATAAAAATTCATTTAGTAACAAACGATATTAAAAGCGTAGTATATCACGGAACGCGGATCGTTCCAACCGTTCGTTTTGACGTTCATCTCAACTCGAAGAATCAACCGCAACAGGTTTCAATAAGTTCGATCGCCGATTAAAGAGCTTTTGAAAAATGTCGAACGCCATTCTGCGGTGTGTAACAGATTGCGCGACAGGGTCGAATTAGCTCAAATTCCCGATGAATGAAACTGGGATGGCGATGGTAATGAATATATCACATAGAAACTGTAATAAAGTTTTTATGGAAATATATTAAATTGAAGACGTTGATGTTAATATAAATAATATTCAATTGGTCGATAATATGGTAAATATACAGGTACGTTAGGGCTCAATGTCAGGAGCAACCATATTTATTATATTTTTTAATGATAAAATAGTTAACTCCATAATACTTCTAATTTAAAAACTCCAGATTTGTCAAAATCCTTTTATGGTAAAAAATGTATGTATATTATGAAAAACAGAGGTCTTAAAATAGTTCCCTGTGGACCTACTTTCAGTAGTCAAAGGAGTTATAGCAACGGTCATAAATATTTCTTGTTTAAAAACAAATTTTATTGGAAGAAATTAATTTTTTAATGTAACTGTTTTTTTAAGCCTGTTTAAATATTTTAATTAAACAAGTAATTAAAGTTATATAAATATAATCAATCAGATCTGGGTAATTCCTACTTAAAAAGTAATTAATAATTACAAATACTTTTTTTCTTGTAATTTGTAATTGTGTTTGAGTACTTTTTCTTAAATCTGTTAAAGAATTGTACTTTGTAATTATATTATTTAAATTGTCTAAATACAATTACTTCCTATAAATACAATTACTTTTCCAACTACAATTACTTTTTCCAATTGCAATTACATTTATAAGTACAATTAAGTTTTTTAATTAATTTTGAATGCGTGCTTACGAGATACACGTGGTACAAAAACTAGAGCTCGGAATCTTCCATCCCATTTGTTTGAATGCATTTAACGAGAGCGCTGTGCCGTAGAAAGAGCCTCAGTTAAGTAGTGAAATTGTTGAACGCAAAATATTAAGAGTGAGAGGTAAGTAGATGTAAATACCCTTATTTTGAAAACGTATTTTGTATTTATATTATTGTTATGTAAAATAAACATTATATACTAAGGAAATATAGTGATTAAACCGCCATATATTAATGATGCCCGATTCGTATGGTATGTTTATAATATAAAAGTATCTAGGCTACACGAACTTTTGTATTTTTGTTCCGAAACATTAAACTTTTAAAAGCCCACATTTTATCATTAACTTCCCTGTTCCAATTTTTATACTACTTGTTATGGGTTTTGTTTTTTGCCTTAAGTTAAGGAGACCTTAAATGGTACATAACACAATAAGCTTAAGGCTGGTTGTATAAAGCTTACCTAAAGTTAAGCTCAGTTTGATGGGATACATGTGAATTTACGATACTATAGGTGCAATGTCATGTTTGGGTAAACGAGCTTTAAGTGCTAAATGGTGTTTAGACTACCTATGCCAAACAAAATTTGTCCTGTGTCACCTAAAATCGAGTTTAACTTTAAGTAAGCTTTATAGGGCCCCCCTTAAAATATCTTTAACTTCAAGGAATCCTTAAGAAAGTCGTTTCAAAAAGCTGTCAGTTGTACACTTTGAGTTACTTATTTTTGGTTGGTGCTCAGTTTCTGTCATAATTTGTTATAATAATTGTAATTAAATCAATCAATCAATCAAAAAACTGTCTGCTTTTGGACTCTCAGATAGTCTTATTGACTTACTAAAATCATATTTGTGTAACCGTTCACAATACGTTCATCTCAATGGGTTCCAGTTTGTTAAGTACCTTGCCACATCGGGTATCCCTCAAGGGTCGAATCTTGGCCCGCTCTTGTTTAATATTTTTATAAATGACATTGGTAGTGTAATTAATGTTAATTATCTACTGTATGCTGAGGACCTTAAAATTTATGCTTCCAGAAATAGTATTGCTGACTGCGAAAATCTAAAACAAGTTAATGAATGGTGCCATAGAAATAATTTAAAATTGAACCCAGCCAAATGCAATGTAATGTCGTACTTCTTAAAGTCAGATCCAACTTTTTACCAGTATATTGTTAACGAAACTCCCTTAAACAGACCAAAAAACTTCGCAGATTTAGGAGTCCTATTTGATTCAGCACTTTCTTTTACTGACCATGTCGATAGTATTGCATTCTCATCTAATCGTACATATGGATTCATTCAGAAACAGTCATGATTTTAAGAAAGTAGATACACTGAGCAAAATGCTCCTATTATATGTTTTTGCTGTGTTTCTGATAATTGCTATTATAAAAAATCTAATCGTAATAACAAAAAATCAAATAATCCTTATCGAGTGCATAATTACAGTGGCAAAGATGGTTTTGCTAAATACATCTAATAATCAATATTAGATTAAATGTTACGATTATCTGAAATTCCACTTATGATTATACACATATTGCGTTATACATTTCACTTAATAATGGTTATCCAGCTCTTAATTGTAGTTATTTCTATCACTACCTACCATTATTCAGCAAAAATAAAATTGATCCCCTCAATTACCACAATTAAGTTCTTATATAGCCGTTATTAAAATATATGAGTATGTTTTCAAAATTAACGAACTATATTGGATTGCGCAAGCTACAAGCCATCACCGGGGCTACTGATTGGTCGATATATCTCACCACCATTTAGGACGTCATCGCCATTATTTTCTGTAAGTTGTTCACTAGAGAGTAGAGAGCGAAGTACTGAAGTGACTGGGTTAGATCAGATTTTGTTTTTTTTTATTATTGCTACATGGTTTTTGTTGGTTTTTGTCAAAGACAATAGTTACTTCTTCTCTTATTTACTTTATGATCTTTTTTATTGTATTGTGTACCATAAAAAATTCATACCTGTTGATTTGTGGCACTGTGGCTGGTTGTGCATAATGGCGGCATCATGTTTTGTAGGATTATTAAAAGAGTGGCAACTTGAAGAGTATGCACCTTTATTTTATTTTTAGTAGTGTTGACAAAAAGTGACTTAAAGTTGAAAAAAGGTAATTTTTAACTCTAAATATTTACTTATGTATCTGTAAGATTAGCTTTTCGAGAAGAATTAGAAAACAGGAACATATATAGGGTGTTCCATTTAAAAAGCATCACGTTGATGTGCTGCAGTATATTTGTAAATAACTTTTTTTGGTATCTATCTCCTGTAAGAGATATTAATATAACAGGGTAATTATAGTTTAACTGTGAAATAAGTTTTATTTTTATAACTAGTTTTAAGTCGTTTCATTAAGTGAACAAAAAGCTTAGGATAATTTTTTTTTCTACAGTGTGTTCACTGAAGTTCGAAGCATATACGTAACTTTTATTGTTAATATTACGAAAAACATTTATGCTTCATAAAAAAATTTGCATGGTCTAAAATTTTAAAAGCAACTACTAGATATCAACTTTTGTGTCAAACTGTGCTGAATCAATGAGGCCGAATTAGAGGGATAATAAATGAATAATAAATTGTTTTTTATTGTAAACAAACGTTAGTGCATATTAGAACCTTATTTTTAAATCTAAACAACTTTTCCTAAAAACAATTTTCGATTTTTTCAAAAATAAAGGTACTTTACCTTTGACAAAAAAAATTAATAATTAAATTAAAAATTTGATATCTGATTATTGAAATGTAGGTTATAGACCATGCATAACTTTTTGTGAAGAATAATATTTTTCGTAAAATTAACAATAAAAAACTTTACCATATGATGCGACCTTAAATGTTTTTTTTTGTATTCCTAGTCATAGGCTATTTTGTTGAATATATTAGTATTTATATGACAGATTGTCAGACTGCAATAAGTTGTATTTTTTTAACAGTTTCAAGTTTTGTTAATAAATGAAAATTTTATAAATCTTAACATGTTTCTTTTAAAAATCTAAATAATCTGGGTCGATTAACACGAATTAATTCTTACAACCGTTTGTTATTGTTTCACAATTAAAATAGTTTTTTTAAACAACTAATGTTTTGTTTACTAAAATGACAATATCTCGAAAACTCCTTGAAATATGGGGATGTAACAAATTACATTTTTTGTGTTAAAATAATGAAGGTTTCATTATTCATCATGAAACTGAGATAATACAGGGGTAAAAAAATAAATGTGAGTTGGCCCAATTCGAACCGTGTGACTATCGCCCTCTAGGAGGGACATAAAAAGTAATAACAAATTCTTGTTTAACACAATTAAAACCTATGGTGTACCAATTTTGAGTTCAATACATGCAGCTGTCTTCCAACTACTACGAATTGTCAAAAATAATATGTCACCTTTAAACCCTGTATATTGTTTACTATTAACATTTTACTAATGCATGTTCATGTTAATCGACCTATTTTTATCACCTCTCCCTACAGTTACCGTATTGTCCATTAGTTACATACAAGTGTCCCAGAAAATTGTGATATGTAACTTTATATTCTTTACGAACAAAGGTAAAATACTGGATTTTATTGTTGTAACATTTTTTTATTATTGTATCCACGAGGTTTGGGCCGTTTAAAATCTCGAAAACTGTTCACAGGACAAATATGAAAGTTGTCAGTCACGAGCAGTCATATACTGACGGTTGTATCTACTACAAAATGACTTCTGGTTTTCCTCGCATTTCCGGTCACGTAATCCCAACTTTAATTTTTTAAATAGGACACTTGGTATATTATTATATTTCTAGATTTCCTTGATGAGGCGAATTCAACCAAATATAAAACTTGTGGTCTAAGGTGTCACATCTAGGAACTGTAGACAGTTTAAAATAGCGTTTTTTGAGCTGTTAAAGATAAAAACAGCTTACATGTCCCTCTCTTAATTTTGAAAGCACTATTTAATGAGACGAAAAAAATATAATAGAGTGGTAAAAACAATCTGGACTGTTGACTACCCTGTATTATATTTTTTCTCTTGTCACTAGATAGTTATCAAAAAATGAAGATAAGGACATGCAAGTCGTTTTGATCTATCTTTAACTGTCTATAGCTCCTAGCCGTGTCAATTTAAACCAAAAGTATTATAGTTTGTTAAATTTAGCTCATCGAGGGGAATCTAGAAATATAATAATATACCGGATATCATATTTAAAAAAGTTGAAGTTGGCATCACGTGACCGGAAATGCGAGAAACACCAGAAGTCATTTTATGGTAGGTACAACCGCCAATATTGATTACTCGTGACTGTCAACTTCCATGTTTGTCATTTGAATAGTTTTCAAGATATTCAAGGGCAAAACCTCGTGGGACACTCTGCAGCCTGTAGCCAACATAATAAAATTTTATTACTAATAATAAAAACGTCGAATTATAATTATTTGAATGAAATCTAAAATTTATTGGATTTAATAATTATTATTAAAAAGTTAAATAGCTGAAGATATAGAACCTTATACCTGCTATTGAAACGGGCAATAAGGGTTAGTAGGCTACCCGATCATCGTAATTAAGTACATTATTACTATTATTAGATAATCAAATAGCCTTAGCTTCATAACAGTATAACTGCTACTAGGGAACTATGTAATAGTAATTAAGTGCACTGAATAACTGTTCTACTCCATCCAGTTGGTATTATTACCATTATTAGATAATATAATAGCCTTAGCCTCATAACAGTATAAATGCTATTAGAAAAATATATAATAGTAATTAAGTGCACTGAATAACTGTTATATTGCATCCAGCTGATATTATTACCATTATTAGATAATCTAATAACCTTAGCCCTATAACGGTATAAATGCTATTAGGAAAATATATAATCGTAATTAAGTGCACTGAATAACTGTTATACTACATTTCAAACAAAATTTATATAATAATGGTTATTCAGTGCAGATCAGGGAAGTGACTTTAATAACTGTGAGAATAGAGCTTACTTGGCGTCTATTTCATGCAAGTTTCTAATAATTGTTATTCAATTTTTGCTAATGGTTAATAGATTTTTCTCTCAGTGTACCAAAAAATGTCTGTATTATGCTTTTGTCCGATCCAAGCTTGAATACGCGTCGCTTATATGGAGCCAATTGTATCAAGTACACATTGGACGATTCCTAAAATACATGATCTAGTTTATCCACCCATTGGCACCCCACACGACGCTTTATTAAATAAAAATGGATTTTCAAGTCTCGATATAAGGCGAAAATATTTTTCTGTAGTTAACGAACACCGAAATGTTCACGTAACCTGCGCATTGTCACTATAAAATTTTCTCCATTTCTGTAATGGGTCTTCATAATTAATAAACGTTCTTTAAGAGTATAACGCGGCATTTTCGTTAATGTCAATATTTTGACAGAACACATGCCTAATATGGACCACTTGATATTTGACAGACGTAAATGACGTACGATTCAAAATTCAAGTTCTTATTGGGACACCCTTTATTATTTGAGTAAATGCAAAACAAAATTGGTCCCAAAATAGAGTCCTGTGGCACGCCGCAAGCAATATTTTTAATATCAGATCTACCGGCACTTGTTTCTACAAACTGAGATCGATTAGAAAGATAGTTTTTGATAAAGTCTTTTGCTTTAATCGAAAAACCAACATGATGAAGAACACTGAACAGAAGCTGGTGGTTAATTGTATCAAAGACTTTTGTATAATCTAGAAGTATTAAAACGTTTGTATTCCCTTTGTCGATATCCCTAAAAATATCATCAGTAACCTCTAATAATGCTGAAGTATAGCTGAAACCAGATTGGCTGATTGGCAAAATATTGTAATTGTTGATGTGAGACTCTATCTGATGTTTAATTACTTTTTCCAAAACTTTTTATAGCACTGATAAGATTGAAATGGGCCGTAATTCACTAAAACTACTAATAATATTCTTTTTAGGAAAAACTTTTGTGACTTTCCAAAGGTCTGGAAAAATAGATTCCTTTACACAGGAATTAATAATATGCGTAATGAAAATTAAAATATACGGACAGCACATAACAAGCATATTAATTTGCAAACCATCGATTCCTATAATCTGTATCTTAATTTCCTTTAAAATTCTTATAAATAGTATTTTGATGAAAAACTAAGCAAGTTACGGAAGTTGTCTTTAAGATTATTACCATAGAAAAGTAGCAAATCTTTATCAGCCTCGGCATAGTTGCCAGATAGATGCCAATAAAAAGTGATTGTTAATGTCATTAGGAACATTTAGGTTTTCAGGTAACTTGGATTTTGCAGGTTTGGTATTTATATTTATATTCTTAAGTTTTTACCACATAACACGACTGTTTCTACCAAATGTATCAACGCAATATTTCAGATAACCTTTTTTTTCATTTCTGATAGCCACCGTGGTAAAATTTTTTAATTGATTGTAATATTCATAATGTGTTACATTTTTAGTTTTTTATACTTGCTGAGTGCCTTATCTCTTAATATTGTCTGCAAACCAAGGAGGCTTAGGTCTTTTTAGCCTCGTTTCTCTTACAGGAGCGATTGTATCAAATAGACCAGTTAATAAATGATTAAAATACGAAACTTTATCATTAATGTCCCGCATATGAAAAATTTCTTCAAAGGGGGTAAGCATACAAAAAGTTTTGCAACAAATTCCTAGCAACACCTTTTAGGTTTCTAGTATGAATTATTTCGTCACCTCCATCAATTTGAAAATCTAATATACAATAAACAAGTTGGTGATCTGATAATATATATTTCCTTATTACCGTGGCAATAAACAGTTTTCGTCAGCCCTACATGAGAACTAATACTGATCTCAATTCATTTGTTTCTAGAGTTTCACGTAGCGCTGATAGTCTAGAATTTTTTAATTCAAGCTTTGAGATTTTTTTTGTTTTTATTTGTAACTTTTGTACTGAAAGTGGGAAAGGCCCGTGAATAAATAAATACAATCGTCATGAGATAATCTGGTTTCTTTGTGTCATCGGCATCGACTACTAAGGTCATTAGCCTCGTGTTCTGTGTCGGCTTTGTTTCTGTTTTCCAGCGCCACTTTAGGAACGTCACTGTTAATTAGAACCCAACAGTGAATAGTCGAGAAGGGAATCCTACCAAGGCATCAGAATTAATTTTAAATAATTAAATTAAATAAAAAATCCCGGCCAACAGTGGGATTCGAACCTGGGACCCTCGGATCCACAGGCAGAGATTCTACCACTGAGCCACCCACCCCATGATAATCTTGTTTTTATTTCATTTAATTTAATTTCTTCAAATAACTAAGGATTATAATCCGTCAGATTTCTTTTATCTCCTTTTTTTATATATTGCTATTATTTTATATATAAAACCCAGTTTTTGATAAACGTTTTATTTCGCAAGCGATTTTGTTTGAAGCAAAACAAATCGCTATTCCGCTCCTGTTGTCGGATTGTGGACGATTCATCGTCAATCACATCGAGCTTATTCACATGTTTACTTTTTAACCAGTCCAGCATCACAGTTAAATTAAAAAGTCATGAAATAAATTAGAAATAAAATATCGAGTGAAAAATCGACGAATTTGTCCACTGCGAAAAAAAAGTGAATGGTTGCATGCTTAAATTTTAATTAAAGCCTTTTTTATTCGATTTTCGCCGGGGTTTATTGTTGCGTTTTCGGTGTAGAGGAAAATAGATAGATGGGCGATTGCACGCTTTTTTTCTGTAATTACGGGTTTACGGTTTGCATGGAAAAATGTGTCGTCAATTGATATTTGCTTTTCAATTTTTGTGTTTGAAAATTATTTCAACTAGAGGCCTGTAAATTATTCCATTATATTTTGTTCGGATGTCCGTTGACACGTTATTATACTAATTTTGCAAAATTGAAAATGAAAAAGGCCTATATTACAATTTTTCGATTTTCGTGCAAAAATAATATGATATCTATAGGGTGGCATACTGAATCAACTATATTAATAATCATCATCATCTTTATTTCAAACAGGTATACACCCAATTACAAGAAGACAATGATAATGATGATAACTTTTTCTTCATAAAGAAATTCATGTATTTTCATGTATTAACAAAACGGATTTTCAAAAATCATCAAAGGAGAAAATATTCTTAAAAAAGTCCAAGGAACAACCCCTTGAAATTTTGCCGCATGTTTAAAAACACCCTGTAGATGTGCACTTACATCAGTTCAGGTTAAAATTTTCATTCCAGCATGAAATACTGGATTTCGTGTCACGTGATTAAAGATTGCATCTATTTGAGTGGCCTGCTACTGCACGGAAAAAAAATTGTAGAACAAATTTCTACAATTATACATTTTTTCTCTACAATAAATAGTACATATAGGGACAGGGACAATTTGTAGTAAAAATTTCCAAATATTTGTGAAGAATGTATTGTACAGTTATTATCTACAATATTTAGTAAAAACATCCAAATGCATCATAAGAATTGTTCTGCAAATTGTTATAATTTTTGCTATTCATTGTATGAATTTATATTAAAAATGTATTGCGTTTTATGAAAATAAATACGAAAATTTTACACAATAAATAGTAAAAATTCATACAAATTGTAGTAATTTTTAATAAAACTTGTAGTAGTATTCCATAATTATTATAATTATAACCTAGAAAAAATGTTCCTTAATAAAATATTCAATTTATTGTTTTAATATAAAAGATACAAAGTCTTAATTACATTATGTAATAAATAACAGTAATAATAGCACCCTCAGTCTCAGTTGGCTTTTCTGCACCTGAAAAATACCCTTAAAACGGGGATATTTATCACCTTTACACTGATTTGGATATTAAATGACTAAGTCAGATAACTAACAAAAATGGGAAAGTAGATATGTCATAATTAAGACAAAAAAACATCATTGAACTTGGCACAAAATTCGATCGTTGGGCACAACATTCGATCGTTGGCCACAACTACTTTTTTTAAAATAATCTACTAAGGTTATTTAAATTAGTTATCTAAAGGTAAATTATTCAGAAACAATAATAAATGTACTTACCACCAATAGAATTTATTATTAAAATTTTCTCAAACGCATCGGTGCTTATAATATAATAATGTGTTATAGGTACTCGTATATGTACCATGCTTTGTTATGTGAACATGGCGAACGGCTACTGCTGTCTGGCCATTTACGATCGACGTCAGAAAACGTTGGCCAATAGCAGAATTCTGTTTTGTTCACATGACTTAGAATTTCTACAATATTATAGAATATTTTTGAACAAAATTGAATTTTTTTCATAAGAAGGGATGTAAATTATTACTATTTTTTGTAGAGAAAATTACTATATTTTGTAGAGATAATTATTAATATTTGTACAAATTTTTACAGAAGTTACTAGTAGTAATTACGATAATTGTAATAAATTTCTACTTCTACAAACAATAGTAAAATATACTAAACATTGTGGACTTCTTTCCTATTGTTGTAGCATTTTATTCGACAATTCAATTGCTATAATAATGAATAGTTTTTAACTATAAATTGTAGTAAAATTTTCTACAAATTGTTAAGTATTTTTCTACAAGTCTACTACTACAACATTGTAGTAAAATTTTCTAGTCACATTTTTTCCGTGTGAGTTTTCCTCATTTGTAAAGAGACTTGTATACAAGAAAACTCCTTCTGATAACCGGCATTGAGTATTTTGTGATTTAAATACATTTTTCTCAGAGTAAACACAACCATGTATTTCTACTTATACTTATATACATATTTTTTGACATAATTATCACGTGTTCAATAGTTGAGTTTGCTCTAAATAAATATTTTGAATTATTATGAATTAAAGTGATTTATCCACTTTATTTTTGATTTAATTAATATTTAATGAATATTTACAAAAACGACTACGTAGAACTTTCACCGTAATCTACAGAACTTCGAGTAATAATATCCGTAATATGAGAAAGAGCTATGGAATTTCCTGTAAATGTCTCGCGATATTTAAGTTCATGTTGATTTTCGTTTGAAAGTATATCTCATAAAGTGGAAACAAAAGCGTATAGCTCTCTAAAAAGGACCGTGAAACGCCGGAATATTATAATTTCGAGCGAAAATCGCCGCTCGAAAAGGATCCCGGTTTTCTTGATGTTTTTCTTTTCTGAGCTTTCACAGTCTTGAGTCGCTCACTCTTCTCTCGTCTCATAAAGAACGGCGAACAAACAACGTAGACAATTTCAACATTTGTAAAAAGCTATATAAAGGATGCGAAACTATAAATGTCTTTGCCTAAAATTAGTCCAGGACCCTTATAAAAGGAGCAAATTGTTCGCTGTTTTATTATTTTTCTTGTCCGTCTCGGGGTTAATTAAAGGGCGGATGGGATAGCGGTTATTTTTTTATATATACATGTTTATTTGGAAACAAATATCCTTTTTGACCTTCTTCTCCTTATATTATGTGTTCTTGTCAATATTATTATCGTTGCCAGATGTAATTCAACAAATGACCATACAGATTTGATCTAGTTATTCCATTAGCGATAGAAAAGATTGTACTAGTTTTTAAAATAAAATAGTTTTGGCTTGATGTCACCTGCAACCAAATAGACCATAAGGTACCTTCGGCAAATAAGGCCCGGCGCCTAATAAAGCCCAAAAATAATATCTCACAAAATAGAAACATTATTAAACCTGGCAATGCCGATTCAACCCCCACCAGGAGTCAATCAATCCAAGGTTGTGAGCATGTGTGTTGCAACCTCCAGTGTTATAAATTTCGCGCGCCACGTTTTGTTTACGATTTAGTGTTTCTAAAGATTTTTTATTCGGCTACTACTACCAGTGGTGTTCCTCAGACCCTACCGCATATTTCGACAAAAAAATAATTGCGAAAAGGTAAAAGATTGTTGAGTTTTTTAATTTATAACTTTTAATTGTCATGCCCATTAATATTCTGCGATTAAGGCATGGGTCTTATTAAACGATGATACATGTTTTTCTTTTTTTTTCAGATACTTACAAAGAATATGCCTAGACGACGTGCACAGTGGACCTCAGAGCAGATGCAAAGGGCTATAAATGCGGTAAATAACGGAGTACTGTCTCAGAGGGAGGCCGCAGATGGCTACAGAATCCCCAGAAGGACGCTTAGAAACCACCTTAAATCGGGAAAGGTAAAAAAAAGTAAGGCAGGGCTGCAGTACTGACGAAAGAACAAGAAAATGAATTTGCTCAACGAATTATTCGTTTATGTGAAATAGGACTACCATTAACTCCAATCTTGGTAAGGCGATCAGTTTTTAAATTTTGTGTCGAAAACAACATTAAACATTCCTTTCGTGTGAGCACGGAAGTCGCCGGTAAACATTGGCTTTACGCATTCTTGAAACGAAACCCGCAACTTTCTAAACGGAAAGCTCAATTAATGAACCCAGGAAGAGCGAAACAATTGAACAAATATATTGTAAACGATTACTTCACCAAGCTTCCTGAAATTTACCAGGAAATGGATATTCATCAAAACCCTCAAGACTTGTTTAACATGGATGAGAAGGGTTGTCGTTTGACTGTCCACAACCAGCAACAAGTAATTGGACAAAGGGGTGCGAAACGAATTCACATGGAAGCACATGAGCACGCTGAAAATGTGACTATTGCGGGGTGTTGTAATGCACTAGGAAACACCATACCCCCTATGGTTATTTTTAAAGGGAAGAGGTTGAAACCAGAATGGCAAGATGCTTTACCGGCTGGTACCCTGGTAAAAATATCAGATAAGGGTAGCATGACAACATCACTTTTCATTCAATTTATTGAACATCTAGCTACAAAGGTAATGGCCCGGTGTTACCAGTTTTCGATGGAGCCTCTAGTCATCTGGATATTTCTATTGTAGACGCTGCAGACCGTCTTGGAATTAGATTGTTTTGTCTACCTTCAAATACGACGCATGAACTCCAACCACTGGATAAGGCAGTTTACAGATCCTTTGAGCATCACTGGGATCAAGAACTGCTTAAATTCTGGGATGCGCATCCAGATCGACGTCTTAATAAGTGTCGATTCGGTAGAATTTTTACCAAAGTCTGGTCCAAATGTATGACGCCTGAGAATATTATTAGCGGATTTAAAGCCACTTGATCCACAAAGGATTCCAGAGTCAGCATTTGCCCCATCACTTATAAGCCAGCGCCATTTAGAAGACCCTGAACGACCTATACCTGATGAATGAAATAGCAGTGTAATTCCGAATATTTTAGAAGTTGATAACGCTACAAATACAACGAATCATAGATCTGAGTCCGATGATGAGTTAGAAGACAAACCGCTAAATAAGCTAGCAAAAATCGTGAAAGATTCAGCAATAGCAGGAAGCAGCAAATATGGAGAAAAAACACCAGTAAAAAATGACGAATCACGAAAATCGCCGGGGGGAACCACAGCTACAGATAAAAAGTTGACAGACAACATCATGATGGACACTAGTAATGAAGTTTTTAATAGGTCTTTTAAGGAATTGTAACTGAATACTCATCGTCTCTCTCTCTCTCTAAAAACAATAATAGCTCAATTGAATAATTTTTCAAATTTTTTTGATTTAAAACAATATAACTCTGTATTTATATAGTGTATTTATGGTTCCTATCCGGTAATTGGATGCAAATCTGTTGGATAGTGTAATAAAAAAAATAGTAAGTCAGATCTTGATTAGGGAATTTTTTTATGTATCAATTGGAAATGGTTTATCCAGAGAATGTTTAAAAATGTCTTTATATTTGTGATCCGTAGTTACATAAATAAAATCATCTTTATATTTCTTTCCTATTTCCACATTTTATACCTAATATCTATAAATTTTGCATTTTCGATTTAATATTGAATTTAAAACATTTGCGAAACAATCTCCTGTCTGCAATTTTAAAACTTCGAGCTGTTGCTGAAGCAATTTACGACTGTACAGTCGCTCTGCAATTTCTGAGTTTATCTACATACGAAGAATCCCATTTACAGCCAAGGTATGCTATATAAACGATTCGAGCTTTGCTGGACACTCACTGCCCCAGCTGCAGCTGCATGCACACGTCTCTAAATTAAGATAGCAAAACGATGGCAATAGTCAGGGTGTCAGTATAGGTAAGACTCAAGAATTAATATTAACATTAGTTCTGGAATTATTAAAAAGCTATTTAGAAAATAGAATGTTTATAGGAAAATAAAATTTTTTCTGGGCAATACTAAACAAATTCTGAATTATCGCAATGATATAAACTGAGACCTCTACTGTTTGTTATATTTATCAACGATCTTTCTTTTGCTTCCTAAGTACGCTGAGTATCTTTTGTTTGTAGATGACTTCAAAATAAACAGAGATTGCTAGAGATTGTGTTATGCTGTAGAAAAATATGAATAATGTTTATGAATGGAGAGAAGATACATTTTGAATAGGACATACGTATATAATAATCCAGGCAACGAAAAGGTATAGAGAGAAATGGTTTGGAACATAATTTTTGACTTTGTAACTTTGTTTGGACTAGTAGGCTTTGAGATGGAGGGGGAGAGGGAGTTTGAAAGTCCCATTTTCGGTGTTTCACCAAGGGAGCAGTAAAACAGCATTCCCTCCAAACATTCCACCAACCTAAAAAGTGACTGGGAACTGACCTGCCTCCTCAGATGTATGGGTGGAAGATTGAGAACAACTGCCTGATCCCAGTGCACAGTGAATTAGCAGCAAACCTCAAATGTTCAACAGCAAGCCAAAATTGCCAGGGTCCCTCAAGTTCACTCCGAAGATGAAGAACAGGAGGATTCTGAGAAGATATTGGAAACAACGAAGATGAAAACGAAGACAAGGATGAAGGTTCTTCCCACCCCAAGAGAGCAGGAAATTGAAATTATGGCACTTTTTCTGGGATTTTATTTAGATATTTCAAAATTCTCAATCGTTCTTAGGTAATTTTCATAAGATAAAAATCAGGATTACAGTAGTTGGCCATTTAATGAACACGTGATCTATCAACAGTACATCATTTTGTTTAATTTTAGAAAACGTCTTATATCTCCTTTATTATTAGTTTGATTAAATGAGAAAAATGGCATTTAAGGTAAAATATCATATAGCTGTAAGGAATATTAAGTTTAAAAATTGTAGTTGTCATAATTATCAAAAATATTTATTAATAATAAAGTACCTTCCGTTCTTAGCACACTGACTACACGTTCAAGATGGCGAGGCACCTCTCGCAAAAAGGAAATAACGGTCGAGTGCCGGCGCTTCATCACCTCTCGCTCTTAATGAAAATGCCGTAACGTGCATTTTGTATTCAGAACTTCCGGTTTGCGAGGCGGCAGGCGAGGCAGTCGGTGGCGGCACAACCTGTTCGGGCCGTCGCCGCCGCCGCCTCTTCTTCCTTCCACCAGGAATTTTGATGGGCCCTTTAGGTGCGGCATTAAATTCTTTGTCTGATTCGTGGAAAAAGAAAAAGGCGGCGCCTTCAGGGATAAACAAGAAATGCTGATATGTGGATGTATGCGAAAATATCTCGAAAATTCAAAATTATCAGAATGTACAGTGTCTATTTTACCATAGTTAATCAGCGTTATTCAATAGTTTTTTGAAACCAGTCAATCATTTTTAAGAAAAAAAAAAACTGTAATTATCATTGAGTCATTTCAATAAAAAATTATAATAATAACAGTTACAAAACATAAAAAAACTTTAAAATATAACTGCTTAACATTTGAGATTTCTTATTTTGATGTTCACCACTCATTATATAGGGTTTTTAACGACAATTTATCTTACAATAGTTACAAAATTTACTATAATATTTATTTGCAATTCTATTTTATTATAATTTTACTCATACCTTCACCATATCTTTAGTTGATTTCTTATTAACATAGCAATGCATATACAGGGTGTTCCATCTCAGACGAGCCACCCCGTATATTTCTTATCCCATAGTAATTGGAAAAATTTCCCGAAACACGTCAGATGATTTTCTTTATGGGGCATCTTTTGACGTATATCTGAGGCTTGAACGAGCAACCCCCTATGAGGGGTCGCTTCAACCCTTCAAAATTGAATAGTGAAGAGGGGTTGAGTGATACTTCATTTGTAAGGTCTTGGAAGCCTCTTTACAACGTAGTTTGTTTATACGTACTAAGTACTGTTCATGTTTATTGTATTATGTATTATATTATGTTATTGGGTTTATACCTGTTGAAAATAAATGTATTATTATTATGCATAGAAAAGTATATTCTGAAAGAATCTAAAATCCCTAAAAACTAAGTTATTAACTCTTTAAATGATAGCCAAACCTCAAAATGATTACAAAAATGATTTACTACTACCTGCTCACTTCATTTTTATTTACAAATTCCCACAGCTCTCCCATATTTCTTATTAAGATATTCCCGTATATAAAATAATAGGTATAAACGTTATTTATTGCGAAAGATAATCTTTATAGGGCCGATAGCATGTTTACGGGTGGCTTTTTATCTACCCTACTCCCTAAAAAAATGTAGCTATTATTTTTTCACCTCTGCATCGTGCCAGGTCAGAGCCTTATCTGGCGAGCGCTGGTCCACCAAGACCACTAAATCAAACAGCTATATACTACGGTCAGATATAGGGACCGAAATCGAAACCTGTGCTGTACAGTCCTGTTGTAAGGCGGTTTTAGATAGATAAGAACCGAGAGAGAAGTTTTTACGCTTCAGAATCTTAAATTGATAATTTTTATACGGATGTTTTGAATGAAAAAAAGCCGCAGGTTATTTATTTTATAATCGTAAATTTGAAGTAGATAAGATAACAATTATTAACTATTTAGTGAGTATTTTATTATTTTAAAATTATGAAAAGGTTTACTTGAAAATAACGTAAGTAGTTCTTATATTTCAGTACTGAAAATGAAAATATATTTATTGAAATAGATAACCCTAATATACAAACAATTTTTGTTACAGAACAACTCAAATTCAAAATACAAAATTCAAAATACAAGAATCAGAAAAAAAATTACAATTTATGACTGAACAAAACAGAAAAACAATTAAAAGTGGCCCCAGAACGCTACCTTGGGGTACACCAATGTTAACATCCTTTTCAGCAGATATATTATTATTAACTTTTACTCTTTGTTTTCTTCCAAATAAGTAATTAGTAAACCAATTCAAAACACAACCATTAATGCCATACCCAGTAATAGACCGGGAGCCGAGAGGGCTTTTGCATGTATCATAGGCCCCACGACGAGACTTTGGGGGTTGATAAACAACGTTATTGCCCACTTTGAATTCTCGGTATGGCACTCCTAAAGTGTAGCTTCTAGGGGGGATGAATTCTCAAACGTGTAATTAATATCCATGACCGCGGATCATAGGCCCCACTTTAATTCTTGTTTTATGTCGTCAAGGAGGTTGCCAAAGTCTGCGAACTCAATATGCCATACCAATATGGCGTTACTTAAGGTCCGCCATACTTACCGAAACGCGCAATTTTTTCACTGTGGACATGTATCATGGGCCCCACGCTGTTGTTTTGTGATCTTGGTTAACAATGAGCTGTAGAACAAAGATTTCAAAACGCCATACCTCTGGGGCGTCGCCAAGTGGCCGCCATATTGGGACAAACATGTAATTTTTAGCAATGAACATGTATTATAGGCCCCACCAAGGAAATTTGTCTCCTTTGTTAATTTTGATATCCTAAACAAAGTTATAATAGCACCATACCGATGCGATGTCGCCAACGTCAGATATAGGCTTCCAAAGTTGTCACATTTTTATAGGTTAAGTGTATTAAAGGCCCCACTGCCCTAACCTCAGAGTAAGTAAGTAAAGTTTTTATGTATATTTTGAAGTATAAAGCACGAATATTTGACTGCCATACCCATAGCATGTCATTAACGTGCACAATTAGTCGTATACAGTATGTCCCCCTAAATTGGAATCATATGGAAAACTTTTTTATTATTAATTTTAGGAAACAAAGTTATTCTTCATGAAAAGTTCTGCATCACCCAAAACTTAAAATACAGTGATCATATCTCAAATTTTTCAAGCCGTATACGAGATTTGTCAAAAAAATATGAATTTTGATCAAGAGTGAAATACGTTTATTTTTGACAAAATCAAAAATTTGCATTAAGAAAATTGCTAAATTCAAGAAAAAGAAGGCGTATTATGTTTATAGTAGAGAAGAGAGAGAAAAAATTATGGATTAATGCAAAATCTAGAAAAAATCTGATTTTTCAGATAGATCGGTGTAATTGCATATTTAAATGTAATTTTCAATTCTAATCAACTTTCTTAATGAAAATTTTTGATTTTGTTAAAAAGATACATACTTTACTTTTGAGTAAAACTCATATTTTTTGACAAACCTCGTATATCACTGAAAAATTTGATATTTAATGACTGTATTCTAGGTTTTAGATAATACAGAACTTTTTATTATTTTTTTAAAATATTATTTGTATATGAAATTAGTTTTTAAATGAAAATCATTCCTTTTTAATAAGTTTTTTGTCACGTTTATTTTTTTTTAACCTGAATATTTCTTACGTTTAAATTATTTTGTAACAATTTGACTCTAGTAATAAATTACGTTAATAATATTTACGTGCGGTTTTAATAATTTCTATGACTATAACATAGAGTTTGGTAATAATATTAATTATAAACTTAATTTTCTTAGCAAGTCAGTTTTGTGACATCGTCTGTTTTTTCCCCTTACCCTTCATATGTGCAACATAAACAGAGTGGCTCAAAAGTCTGAAAACGGTCAATTATCTCGTAAATTGCTAGTCCTAATTGTACAAAATTTGGGGTACACCTATTTTGGGATACGGAGATTCCATATTTGATATTTGCGATGTTGCCAGATTTTCCGTTTCTCTTATATTATTAGTCACTTTGGTTTTTCAAATTCATTACCCTGTATATATAGTCATTATTGGAATTTCCTATTCAATACGAGTTCAACCATATGTAACACTTATGATTTTATGTAGTCTGGAGATGCTATCAACTATTTGAGTAATGCTACCTATAAAAAATATATTAAATTTACTTGCAATTTCAGTAACATTATGTTCGATTTGGCGTTCATTGTTTAAATTAAATTCAATAAAATTTGAAAAATTCTAACTGTTAGTATTAATTAATTTTTTAAAAGTCTTTCACATTAGTCGAGAATTATTTTTATATCTATCAATTTTATTAAAATAATATTGTTCTTTTTTGATTTTTAGTAAATTTACAACTTCATTCCTCAATTTTTTAAATGCTCCTCATTTTTCATTTTTATCAGCACCAAAAGTGGTCTGAAATTCTTTATACATTTTATCCCTATCCATTATTTTATAATGAATGTCATTATGAAACAATGGAACATTACTTTTCTACTAACAAACTTGTATAGGCGCTACATTATTTATTACCGTTTGACAGTTCTTATAAAGTTCATCGTATATACTATTTACATCAGTAGTTCCAATTACATGATATTAAGTCGAGTTTAATTTTATCTAAGTTAGTTTTACTAAAGTTTCCCATTAGTGCGTAATTGTTCAATATTTCAATTTGTGTTACGCAATTTAACCTGAACTGTTTTGGTTTCTTTTTTTTTTTAAGGTGAAGGGTGAGAAAAAGTCCTTTATATCTCACAAGGAAAGTCAATGTTTAATTGTTTAACAAAACATTGAGTGCGACCGGTTTCGAAGTGTCATCACTTCATCTTCAGGCTCGCCTAGTGGAAAGGAGAATATGTGGTGTAAGGTGTGTTAACTTGGAAACAGAACGATATATAAAATAATAAAAAAGAGAAAACTCACCATACTCTCCATCCACTAGGGAATACTACAAAAACAAGTTTCATCAATTTTGGGTTAAAAATAAATTGTAAAATGAACCGATTTACACGTAATAAAAAGTTAAAAATATTTGAAAAAACAAATATTAGTCAATTATAGTAAAAATTTAAAATATTCAAGACTATACAAAAACAAATCACATACATTAAACAGATTAAAAGATAAGGCCTATTTTAGACATTGTTGTTTTTTAAAAAACTAACATTTTTTGAAAGGAGACCTGTCAAGTTAAGGCCTCTACAGGTGGTGGTAAGTATTATAACGAAAAAATTCTTGGGTAAACTTCTGACAGGGTATAGTTAATAAGATGTAAACTATGAGTGAAGAATTATTTATTATCTATTATATAAGATTTGGGCCATGAACCAATCACCAAGTGTATGTGATGTTGTAGGAAGAAGAAAGAAGAAGAAATGACTGGGTTAACTGTTGTGAAGCAACTGAAGAATAAAAGAAGAAAATGACGCATGTGGATATCAGACAATCTAACCTAATCTTTACACGTGCTCGTTGGTTTCTTATGGGAAAAAATATAAAAAATATAAAAATTACTTACTGAAATGTACCCCTTGCAAGAAGATATGTGAATAGAAATAAAGGGGGGAGGTTAAAAAGGAAGTTAGAACGATAAATTTAGATTAGTGTTGAGAAAACAGGAGGAGTTTCTGACAATATCTGGGCATTTAAGCAACCAACAAGATTTAATTTTAAATGTCTCAATATCTCGAGGTTTTCGAAGCTATTAAGAGTAAATCTATTGTAGGAACTATGAAGGATTTCGAAACCTTCAGTTGAATCGAAGTCGTGATTTGAGTCCAGTAGGTGGTTGGCAAAATGTGAAAAACCTGTTGTATTTTGGTTAAGACAACGTAAATGTTCTTTTAAACGGATCTTGAAATTTCGAAATATGCGTCCCACATAGAAAGAATGGCAAGATTTACAAGTTAATTTATAAATTCCAGATAAGTCAAAGGGATCTAATTTATCTTTATTATGAACAAATAACTTATGTAATGAAGAGGGGGTTTTGAAAGATACTTTAAAGTGGTCTTTGAGTAAGCTAGCCACTTTATAGGATGCTTTTCCAATAAAGGTAAGAGAAATGTATTTCTTACTGGTGGTTAGTTCATGTACCATATTAGGATTGTTAATATAAACTAAATTTTGTTGAATTTTATTTTGTTTATGTGTTAGCATTTTATCAATAATATCTAGTTCAAAGTTGTGATCTATAGCAATAGTTTTAATTATATTTAGTTCCTTATTAAAGTTTTCCGTAGACAGGCGAGCCTGAAGATGAAGTGATGACACTTCGAAACCGGTCGCACTCAATGTTTTGTTAAACAATTAAACATTGACTTTCCTTGTGAGATATAAAGGACTTTTTCTCACCCTTCACCTTAAAATTACCTCAACTCACACATGGCTACCCCCCCTTGTCAATGTTTTGGTTTCGTTGCGTTTAAAGCGCCATCTTTGTGTCCACTTGTACATTTTATTAGTTACCTGTTGAAGTTTTCTGATCGATTCTTCTATGGTTTTATCATTGTATAAAGAAATGTAGTAGGAAAATCGCCATGTAAAAGTTATTGGAGGTAATCGCGTCTGATACAGCATTGGTAACAGGGATATAGGTCTATAGGACTTTGCTTTTTTTATAATTTGATGTTAAGTTAGAACTTAAAGCAAAAAGTAAGAAAATATGTGCTTCATACTATACAAAGAATTGTTGATACTTTCTACTAACATAATGATCAAAAATGCAAGCAAAAAATTTCAAAAAACCACCTATATATCAATTCAATTCAATCCTTAAAACAAACAATCGGGAAGTAAATAAGCCAGTCAAAATTCTTTTACAGAATCCTACGTAAAACAAACAGAAAATCCAACGTTACATTGGAAAATCGTTCGTCACACAACTACATACACACGTTTATATAAAGTCAGTCAGAGACTCGTCCTGCTGAGTGAAAATAAACACGCAGTACGAAATTGAAAGCCATGAATAGAGGTGCGCTTTCCACAATTAAATGCGCCTCTGCTTGATTCGATTTATGCGAAATCGAGAATTGATGCCACACTCGACGAGAATTGAGCAAACATATCCGCCCGCCAAGAATTTTCATTATTCCAGTACAGGGCTTAACACTATAGATATTTTACATGAAATTTAAGTATGTTTAAGCTAAACAAGGTCCCATATTGAATCTAAAAGGAGTTACAAAGGATTACAGAAAAAAATACAAAGACATTCAAATTAGATACAGTGATACAAAGTATCATAATTAATTTTAAAAGATTATAAAGTGGTAAATTTCTGCTTATCATACGCTCAGAACGATTGTATCTAGATATTAGTAAATCGTGGAGATATCCCCTTATAGGGTGTATACCATGTAAAATGTTTTTAAAATTAAGTCAAAAATATGTTTCAACCGAGTGGCCAAAATTAGTGAATAGTCCCTGAAAAGAAACGAAAAAATAAGGTCAGTACCCATTGACATATTGGGCCTTAATAACTTCATCTTGAGATACAGAATTAAAGCGAAGCAAAGGTAAATTAATGGTAGATTCCTTGACGAAGTGGTTTATTTGAGTTAGCTTGGAAAAATTGCTTGAAAAGTGATCTGCAAAAGCTTCTATACAGTCATTAATATATTCAACAGTAGTTCGTATGGAATAGGAAGACTTTTTAGAATTTAAGTATAACCATGATTGTTCTGGATCATTTTTAATATTATTTTCAATTGATCGAAAATATGAAGAGTGAGCTATAGAAAAGTCTTGTCTCATCTATAGAATAAGCTACATATTATATGACCATTAAATCAAGGACGATAGGTCCTAAGGTTAGGTTTCTTAACAGGTATGTGCTGATTAAAAATAATAAACAATTTATTGTTCAATTGCTGAACACTTTCATCAACACTGCTTGCAGAATCAAAAATGTATAATTGATATTGAGTAGTGCGTTGTATAATTTTGGAAAATCTGCTTTTTGTAATTATATTGCACATGGTTTGGTCTACACTGTAAGCTCTTAACTCTAAATTTAATCTTCATCTAAAATCACTTCATCGGCTTTATATACATGACATGTTGAATTGGAGAAAACTAAAGTCAAGCAGACGATGATATGTATTTTCTATCAAATTGCATTCATTTAAGTTGAAAAAATTCACAAATGACTATACGACTTTTGACCTAGGAGAGTAGTTAGAATTGTTAATTTGAGAAATAAATTCTGGCACACTGAAACTCCTAGTACTAGAATATGATTAACATAAAGAATATTTAGTAATTATATCGCCTTGTTATAAATAGAGAAGAAAATCTCGCAGAAATACAAGTCAAACCCTTCAAAAAGGGCATAATTCACAATATAATTAAAGGATAAAATACAGACTCAACAAATATTCGTTTTCAAATACAGTTGAATGTAGATTTTGCCAAAAAAAGAAGCAAATGAAACATATATCTGCTATAGAAAATTCTTCCGTGATAGCAGTTTTTATCCTAGTCTAGCAAAATCAACTCTTTCAATTTTAGTTAATGGTATTTCAACCCATCTTTTAGTGGATACCGGTAGTTCAGAAAGTTTCATAAGTTCAAATATTATCCAGACAAAAAACATCCATGCGATGCAAATGTCTCCATGGCAATATCTTCTTTAACCACTGAAATTCGTGGATATTACGAAGTGGATCTACAAATCGAAGAACATTCTCACACAGCAGTTTAATTGTTAATTCTTGATAAATTATGTTCTGACGTTATCCTTGGCCATGATATCTTAAATAAACATTTATTCTTAGAACTACAATTTGGAGATAAAAAAGCTCTGATCCGAATCTCTAGCTTAGTTGCTTGCCTTTTTGAGGATATGCATCTTAACTGTCATCCCGTGGACACAAATATTAGACGGCATTCTCAAATTGATAATAAATTTATTAAGTCTGACATCACAAAGTTTTTAGAAAAAGAAATAATTGAAGAAAGTCGGTCTTCTTGGAGAGCGCGAAACATAAAAAAGAATGGTGGTTGATTACTCTCAAACTGTAAATAAATTTACATTCCTAGATGTATTTAGTCTTTCATGTCTAAAGAACTTAAATCCTTTCTCGGGTCTCTTGGAATAGCTTCGAGTAGCACTACACCATATAATTCCCAAGGAAATGGACAATGTGAGCGTTACAATGGAATTATATGGAAAACTGTTAGTCTCGCACTGAGATCCCGTAATCTACAGTCAGTGGGAACAAGTACTACCTGAAGCACTCCATGCAATTCGATCCTTACTATGTATCGCGATCAATGTGACACCACATGAGAGAATGTTTACTCATCCTAGCAATAAATATGCCCCTATGGTCGAAGAGGTTGATCTTTTGGAAGCCAATCCTTAGTATGCTCACGTACGATTATCTGATGGTAGGGACATCTGTCTCCTATCCACGAACAAGATACTATGTCTCATAAGTCTGTCAGAGAAAGCGCTCTGTCAAAGAATGTCAAAACGTGAATACTGAATCTACGCCTCTAACAATGCATGTTGATCATGATCCTGTCATAGAGGAAGATATCTTACCAGCTGGATCTCCCCAAAAAGATGATTCTACACTAGTGGATGAAGAAAATTCAAAAAGAGTCTCTACGCATACCTAAATGATTATATTAAGTAATAGAGGCGGAAATAATGTGATTTAGTCTTATTATTTGATGATGTTTGATGTTTATGTATTTTATTTAATTGTCAGTCATTTCGTTCATTAAAACCTTGCTAAAGGTCTTTTGCGTTTATCACATAATTCGGCAATCAAGCTGACATGGGTTATCTTGTAATGAACAGAAAACTCATGAAAATCTAATAAAACGATCACAGCTAGAGATTGCCAAGAAAAAGTAAGATGCTTACAATGAGCGTTTTCTTTTATATCCATCTGGGGTACTTCCGAGCAGTACTAGAGCTTCTTCTTTTTTGACAATGATTGTTATCTTTGTAGGTCGTCCCTGTAAAGTAAAAGTTGCAAGCATTGAAATTGTCAATAATTTCTTCTAACAGAACATTCTTATATATTTCACAAAACGTCCAATTCTGATTAGAATGATTACTAGGTGAAATTGTCAGGTATAACTTAACTCCTATAGCAAGATACTAATTATTAAAAACAAATAATTGAGAAAAAAATAAGAAATCAACTCATATTGTATGACTGAAGTATCCATAGTTATCAATTTTACTGTCTATATTATTCTCCCAAATATATCTGATTAATAAAGTTAGTTCTAGGTACCAAATCTAACAAAAATTAACAATAAGACCTAAGGTTATTGTTGTATATTTAAACGCTTACATAAGAATCAAAATAAGAATTTTAACAGACAAAGTTTATTCACTAGACGTAATAAGATTCGAGTTAGACATGGCAATGAAACAGGCATTGACAAGAGCTTCAGTATTGACAAACCGTCAGTAATGACAACCTCTTAAATATAAAAATAACAATTAATCTAACACACCACAGTTATGACTAAGTATTCTAATTACTAAATAGTAATCTGGTTGTTAGATCAGATTACTCTTACTTTTTACCCCTGCAGACTCTTACCATCGAAACCCATCTCTGTCAAAACAAACATATCCGTTCTCAAGAATTCCATCATTTCCATCGATGCCGATGATACTCGGCATACACATCTCTCCTAATATATTCATAATCAAGTAGATGGTGCTCCAGCAGGCACATCAGCAAACACAATATTGACGACGTAGAGGAAGTGAATTTATATTGTTTTACTCTTGTGGAATTAAGGGAAAGTAGAATTAACCCCTTACGTTTCCATTTGGTAGCGGTTAATCAACCGTTTCTTGTGTCAACACAGTATTTTCGGCGACACGAGGGGTCCGCGCGGTGATATTTATTGTTTTCGTGGAATACGGCGACTTATTTTTAACTGTTTTAGTTACCAAACAAACAGTCTTTTTAGGACCAAGATTCTTTTTTAATAGGTATGACCCACAGTCACTATTCAGGCCAATAATTATGTGTATATAAAAAGGTTTAGTATTTTAGTATTATTTTTGGAGAAAAAAAAATGGATATCGCATATATACAAAATATAAGATAAGTCTAGAAACGCCTAATCTATAGAAATCTATATACAGTTCATCAAATTTCTAGAGGACTTCGACGCCCAGACAGAGAACGCGCTACGTGTGACTAAGATAGCTATTGTACAGTCTGCTAAACAAGTTATTTTAAATAGTTTTTAATATTTTTAGGTAATTAAATTTTAAAAGTGTGGAATAGTTTAGGGATTAAATTGGTCTGATAGGACTTTCTTAGAACGTTTTTAAAAGCAGCTAAAGATAGTATGTAGAATTGAAAATAATTATTATGCCATAAAAGGTGTTTTGGAATTTCTTCAACCTTTTGAAATTGAGTCAGAAAATATAAATTTTATAGGATAGCGGAAAATACCTATAATTTTTTTGTAGGCCTTTGTAAATCGTGGAAATAGTTTATATTTTATTTCTACCTTATTAAGGAAAATGGTACCTATTATTAATAACGGTTGTTTCTGAAACATTACTAAAATTTTCGAAATTTTGTTTTTCTACAAAATAATAAACTATACTATTTAGAAAAAAATTTATTTCTCTTATAATTTTATAAAAAATAACAGGGGAATATTTACATTTCTTGATCTATTAAACAAAACGATAAATTATCTCGATGAATGACACCATGTTCTAGTACGGAAGCTAGCTTTACATTTTTGTTGGTGGTTTCATGGGTTTCATATCAATTTTTTGTAATTGTAGTTTACACGTACATATACCTCTTAACACTTGTTTGCTTTATTAAAAAAGTGTGTTGTTGTGATTTACGTCGAAATAAGTCAAAAACAACTTGAAACCCCATATAAAATCAAAAAGGAGAAACGAAAAAAAATTGAGCCTGTAAATGAACACAACTCAGAAACAAAAATAGCTATCTAATAATAAAAAAATAAAATTTGATTCTTGTGCAGCTTCATCTATATCATTAACTGTTTTTGGTTTTTTAATGGTTTTTCTTAGTGATGAAAATTCCGATATCTCACGGTTATCGATTCTTTTTTCTCTCCAGAAATGCGGACGACAGTGTTTTTAGATACTCCTGTGGCTGCAGCAACACGATCATTTACATTTTTAAATGGTATTGAAGGTGAATTAAAGTTTCCTTCTCTTCTCATAAACTCTATAACATTGGCTATTATTTCGCGAGATTGACTGTTAATCACACGGCCTCTTAATTTGCTATTAAACTCCATACTTAGGTTCTATTAAACTGTAATGAGCAAAAAACACAAACGAAAATAGAAGAAATGTTTTAGCGAAATTTACATCTGACATTTACGTCTGAATGAAATAGTGAAATACTTGATGCGCAGAGTGTACTTTCATTGCGTAAATCCGTCGGGATGCCTGTCAGTAGTGCTTTCTCTGTCTATCCGTCGAAAGCCTCTAGAAATTTGATGAACTGTAGTTTGGAATTTGGGGATCTAAAGATCATTATTTTGTTTTATGTCCTTTAGACTGACCGTTTTTTTTTTATAATACTGGTCACTTTGGTAAAGGATTCTAGAATACAATCAAAATTGAAATATTATATAGAGTGTTACATTTAAAACGAACCAGTGCTGTTCCTAAAGGGGCGCTGGGAAACAGTAACAAAGCCTACACAGAACACGAGGCTGATGGCCTTAGTAGTCGATGCCGATGACACCAAATTAAAAAAAAAACCAAGTGACCAATATTATCGGAATAACGATAAATGTAGCAACAATGCAAATAAAACCCGACATTTAAAATTTTGTACATTTCTAACAATCCGTTTTCAAGAAAATTAGACGTAATCTTCAACTCTCAATTTCTCAAAAGTCATTGGTTTTAAGATACATCAAGGACAATGAAATTAGAGAAGATTTTGTTGGATTTGTAGAATGTATTCTTAACTGTGTCATATTTTCAAGAACTACAAAATTTAAGTAGTTTGTGACCAATCAACTAAAAATATTGCAAAATTTACAAATAAGTTCATTATATACAACTAGGTACTACATTGTTAAAATTCAGTATTTTTGGATAGGTTTATCTTTATTGAAATGCAATATAGTGGGATGTTTTTCATAAAAATTTGGATAGCCTGTTTTTAATATTGAAAACAAACGTTTATCGAACAATAGCAGTCATGCATGTAATTACATTCATAATGAATATTGTAATTTGTCTACGACCAAAGGTATGAATGAATATATTCGTCCAGTGATAAAACAAAAGGTTGAATAATTTATTCTCAGATATTTTGGACCACTGTCAGTCGCCAAACGGACACACAGAGAACCACTTCCACAGTTAAATGGACACAATTTCTTGTGCTTCTTTTTCTAGTACCTATCCACCTGTTTCTGAAAATAATCTTGACTTATTTATAGGAGAATTAAATAATATTTTTGAAATGCAAAATATCAATTATGATTTCGAACTCTTTGTTGGGATATTAATATTGATGACAAAACAAATTATTTAGACGTATTAAATAAGTATGGTTATCGCTCAGCTATTATTATTCCAACAAGAGTTCAAAAACTTTCAAAAACATTCATTTTTATACACTCGCAAAATGACGATTATTATGACTATACCGGGTGTCCCAGATTTTTTTGCCCAGCGGATATCTCGGTTATTTAATGATATAAAATTGTAAAAAAAAATATGAATAATATTTGTCTAGTAGCCTTTTAAATTCCACTACATAAAGTTATATTCATCAATCCACCCCATAGGAACAACCCCTAACTTTTTTTTTTCAAATGTCACCCCTATATTTTTTTTCGCTGATATAAATACTCAATTTGTCCCGAATACAACGATATGATTTTTGATATACTTTACAGAGTCATAAAGCCGGTAAAGACTAAAAACCAATGTTGTGGTTAAAGTCATTAATAATTAGTTTACATTTTATCATTTTATTATATTAAAATATAACAAATCCAATGAATAGGTAAACCTCTTAATATGTTTTTTAAATAATTGAATATTTACAAAAATTGTTCGAAATGGCCCCCATTACTTGCCAAACATGCTTCAAAACGTCGAATGAGTTCACGAGTACATGACGCTGTAATCATTTCTGGTGTAATGTTATTGCAGGCTTGTACTATTTTATTTTGCAAATCTTCTAAATTCAATGGCTGTGTTTCAAATACCACGGTCTTCAGATATCCCCATAAAAAAAAAATCTAGAGGCGATAAATCTGGTGAACGCGCAGGCCACCTCAAAGGGCCGCTGTTTCCGATCCACTGATTTTCAAAGCGTTCGTTTAAAAATTGGGTAACTAAATTACTATTATGTGGAGGAGCTCCATCTTGTTGCCACCACATAGCACCTCTTTCTTGTATTGGAATTTCTTCAAGAAGTTCTGGAAGGTCATTTTCAAGAAAGTGTAAGTACCTAGCACCAGTTAACGTACCTTGAAAAAAATAGGGACCTATCAGTCGTCCCTGAAATAATCCACACCACACATTTACTCCCCAGATGGTCTGAAAGTTAGTTTCCCTAACCCAGTGAGGGTTTTCAGGAGACCAATAATGCATATTGTGACGATTTACAGTAGCATTATTGTGAAACCTTGATTCGTCACTCCACAATATCTGGTTCAAAATGTTGGGATTTCGTTCCATTAAATCTTCAAAATGTGCTATTAATGTTATCCTTCTTTCGAAATCTCCAGCTCTAAGTTCCTGATGCAAATGAATTTTAAACGGATGAAAATTATAGGATTTTAGGATTCTTTGTACTGACGACTTACTAATATGAACCTCATTAGCTAGGTTTCGCGTCGATATCTGGGGATGTACTTGCACATAAGCTAATACATTAATGCACATTTCTTCAGTTCTTACAGCAGCAGCATGTTGACGATGTTTGTCTTTTCCTGGAAATGACCCTTCTCTCATCCTAGTCTCAACATAAGAATATGTTTTACGTGATGGTTGTCGGCGCTCAGGAAACCTCTGTTGATACAAGTGTACAGCAGCACGAGAATTTTTTTGGCACTCACCAAAAATTAAAAGCATATCAACATATTCGTTTGGAGTGAATGTAAAGGGCATTTTGTCTGTTGTTTATAGCTAGCGAACAATTTCAGAAATGGTCTAAGCATATCGTTAGTTAGTTATAGGTAACAAAAAAAAAACAAAAACGAAGCAATTCTAATCAAAATAAAAAGAAAATACCAGGTGATACAAAATTAATGACTTTAACCACAACATTGGTTTTTAGTCTTTACCGGCTTTATGACTCTGTAAAGTATATCAAATATCATATCGTTGCATTCGGGACAAATTGAGTATTTATATCAGCGAAAAAAAATATAGGAGTGACATTTGAAAAAAAAAAGTTAGGGGTTGTTCCTATGGGGTGGATTGATGAATATAACTTTATGTAGTGGAATTTAAAAGGCTACTAGACAAATATTATTCATATTTTTTTTTACAATTTTATATCATTAAATAACCGAGATATCCGCTGGGCAAAAAAATCTGGGACACCCGGTATAATGCCTCTAACAATTGATACCTCAATAACTGATTACCATACAGTAATCCTCCAAATAGTGTTTACTTAAAAAGCCCAAGCCCATAAAATAAATTGTCATCCTCATTATTATGCCCAAATAGTTAAAAATAAACTTTTAAATATCCTATTTTTCTCGCCTAGCTCATTCAATTGTTCTAGGCATCTCCAGACCATTTTTGAGCTGATTACGTAAGAGCTCAGCGTTTTGATGATAATCTCTTGTCTATGATAGTTTCTCTCGATGTTGAACTGGATACACTTCTCAATGGCGTGAATTTCCGCCTGGGAGATGCTTGGGTATTTTCCCAATCTTTCGGAGTGCTTGGTTTTCGGCCCATACACTCCTATTCCAGTTCCTTCTATGGTTTTGTAACCATCCGTATACCACTGAATAGCACGTCTTCGATTGCAAGCGCGATGGATTCTTGGCTCCATTCTTTCTTGCAGCCCAGCTCTGTGGTTTTGAGGTTTTTCATAAAACTGTACTTCTTTAGCATTTCATCCTGGGGCATGTCCCAGGTATCTTTAGTCCTGAAGCAAGTAGACTTTCGTTTGATTACTCCGTTCCTGATTATTCTATATCGTGTCCTTTTTGCCACATTCTCTATCATCACAACAATCTAACTGTTTTGCTCATGTTATAAATTAAATTTTGTGTGTCCTTTTATCTATTAATAATGTATATTTTATTAACATCTATATAATATAGTATATTTTATTAGTATTTACAGCATTTCCTTTGCAAACAAGCATTTGATGCTTCGCAAGAGTATGTGTTTATTTGCAGTTACCATATTTATTGTAATTTCTGTTAATAAATATCTTTGCTTCCTTTTTGCATGGAAAACATTAGAATGAGAATGTAGTCTTGAAAGATACATTAACTTTTCTCCCAATTTTTCCTAGTTGGTCCAACCATTCTTTTCTACATATTTCCTCTTCTTATGCTGTCGTCATGCTTACTTGAAATCTATAAATAATGTGTGGAGTTCTTTTTTATATTCTTAGATAGTATCCTTGGAGGATAACAAAAACAAAATTTCCGTGGTCGTTTTTATGCATAGTTTTAACGCCATCAATACGTTATGTATTAAGTATTGTTAGCGACTACAATTGCAGCGTTTAATCTAGAATCTAGTTTATCATAAATCAGCTGAATGATGAGGAATTACAAAATGAGTATTTTAAACAAGATGACGCAACAGCATATATCATCAGAGAAATAGCTCAATATATTTTAGAATTTTTTGATGTATGTTATATTTTAAATGATTTTTGTATACTTTTTATTGTAATGAGCTGTTTTTGTGCGCTGAATAATAAATAAAAAATGAAGCGCGCTTTTTCCGCAGAGCAAGATTCTTTGTGTAGGAGAGCCTTTAAAAAGAATAAGATAAATATTGTTTTTTTTTTTATTAATTTATTTTGTCCACCTACATTTTCAATAAAGTGAAATTCACTAGCGCCGAGGCACTCTTTTTTTAATTTTGAATTTAATCACATCCGCTGATGATTTCCCATTACCATATCAGCATTTATTCAAACATGGGAAGGTAGAACATCGGAATAACGAGCTACATAAAGTCAAACACAGACGTAATTGGTAATGGAAAGCCGAAAACGAACATGTCAAATCACGATACTTTCAATCGCACCGTTGCCACATGGTTTGCGATAAAACGATATACGATTTAAAATAGATTTTAATATACGGAGAATTTTGGTTATTTTTTGGGTTGGATCTAGTGGAAACGAGTTTGTACGAAGGACATTTAAATCGGCACGACCATACTCTCTCTTTCTTCGCATCTGATGTGATCAAATTGTGTTCAACTTTTCAAAATTGAATCCAGAGCTTTCGGTCAGAGTTTTCATGATCAGGAATTGCTATTGAAACTCACCTACACCAGGAGAGTCTTCCATTCAGCCGAAATTACCTTTATAATTATTCCACAGTTTATTGTTAATAGACTAATGTTTAATAATTATTAAATAGGTATCCTTATACATGATAGTGAATAAGTTAAACAATATTTGAGGACCCTGGACATGTCATTAGTTTTAGAGAAGTTAAAAAATCATAATATCTTTGAGTGAAGAAAGGTTAAGGCATCTACATATAGACTTGCCTCAGAAAGTTTCTCAGGGAATTCATTTATATAGGTAGCAAATAATATGGGGCCTAGCACCGACCTCTGAGGTACCCTCATATTATTTATAAATATCTGAAAGAAAAAGGGATTGCCTAAATAATTAATTTAATAACTGATTTGAGGCAATATTCAAAACAGGATTGAAATTATTTATTTTTAAACATCTAATTTCATAGGAATAGAGTTTATATGTAAAAGAATGTCATTAAAAGCTCTGCTGAGATCACAAACGATTTAAAAAGGAGAGATGACAGCAGTGTTGATAAAATATTTCGAGCGGAATCGATACTTGGATTTCGTTAAAACTCGTAAGCAGTGGCGGCTCGTAGTAATTTAAAATGGGTGCTCACTTTTTCCAATAATTTTATCATTTGTAAGTTCGGATCAAAACTTTGTACAAGAGTCACTATCGCTGTTTTTTTATTATTTGAGTTTGTATTAAGTGTAATTATTATTATTAACATCATACTATTTTCAAGCATTACAACTATTAATAAATGAATATTTTGGTTAGTGTAATATTTGTTTTGTTTTTAATACGTTGAAAACCATCTATAAACATTACCAGTTAGTAAACTGACTTTTCTTTATAATTTGAGATTATTTTTAAATATATATCAGGTTATATAGAAAGCTTGGCATTGATTTTTGTGTAAAAAATTTTATATGAAACTTTACCTACCATTTTTTAGTTTTTATTGTAAGTTTCATCATTTTCACAACTTGTCACAGATGTCAAATAAAAAATATATTTTTTAAATACCTTTTATTGGCAAATAAAATAAGAACTAAAATATTTTAAATGTTTATTTTATAAGATCAGTGCCATCACAATACATAATATTACACAGACACAAACTAGAATAAAGATATATAATGCCTGGCATTCTAAATGATACTCTTCGCAGTTTAACAGAGCCCCTTAACCCCCATTTTCAACCAGATTGTTTTCACAATCAATAGGCCTCAATTCCTTATAGATCTTGATTTTTACTAAAAATTTCATGTTGATATCGCTTTTTATTTTTGATTTTTTTTTAATTTCAAACCTTAAATCCCCCATATTTAATCAAATTTGTTTTTTATAATTAAAGGGCTTCTTCTCCTTTTAGAGATTGATGTTTGCTAAAAATTTCAAGTTTATATCATTTTTCGATATTCAGTATATTTTTTTTATATTTTAACCGCCCTTAACTCCCCAATATATTTATATTTTTTAATAGGCTTTATCTTCTTATAAAGCTTCATTTTTACTAAAAATTTCATGTTGATATTGCTTTTCGTTTTTAACTTAGGTTCATAGTATTTACAATTGGGTACAAAATAGACCACTTTGAATTAGTCTTTGGATGGTCTTAGACACTGAAACAAAATATAAAACAAATTACAGTCGTAAAACTTTATTATAGGTAAACAACATAACTTTAAAAAGTTTTTATTTACCTTGCCTTAAAGAAGTTTTTCGGGAACAATTGTTAAATTGACATACATCCTTCCAATTTATTGAAGTTGCAGTTCTCAATTAAACACATTTTTTTTAAATGATCACAAATAATAAAATAAGTAATCTTAATTTTATTAAAACCGTTTTATAATGACGGAAAACGAAATTATTTGGTACAGTGTTGCCAGAATATGTTTTTGTTATGTACCAGATTTGTTTAAAAAATGTACTAGATTACTTAAATGTATCTTGTTTGTAAGCGGCGCGCCTGTGTTCTTTGACAGTTTGAAGAAAATGTTGGCGTGTTTTCTTCTCATTTTAGCTATATGCATTCACCTTATCGTCTCACTCGTGTTAGGCTCACTCATCATAATGCGCCACAAACACAGTATATTTAGGTATACTGTGCCACAAAGATGCGATCAGCCAGTGGACAATGATGTACCAAAAAATATAGATTAACACGTATGAAGATAAAAATAATAAAATTAAATTTAAATTTTTATGTTATTTATGTAATTTTAAAATAATGTGTTTTCATGAAATTTAACTAAGTGTTCACTGCACAAATGAACCAATGGAGAAACCGCCCCTGCTCGTAAGACCTCTTCAAAGCCGATAGATGTTTTTTTTTTAAATTGTGTGTTTTATCACAGACATAACATCTGATTCAGAAACATTGTGTGACAAATTAACTTTTTAAAATTGACCTGTCATAGGAATATTTAACATTTAAAAGTTCCATGAGAAATAGAAATATAAAAGTTATATAACTCTTTAGCTTCTATTGAAAAATTTTCAATATTTATGTTATCTTTAACAGTGGAAATATGTTTTTATATTGTTTTCCTTGTAGATTTTGAATAACTTTCGAAGTGGCTTTATTTGTCCAACATCGTCGACTTGGCAACACGGTCGGATCTCGAACGCCGACACCATGTAATTGTCTCTACCGTAAATCGTTCCCAGCAGTCGAATAGACCTCCCCAGGTGATTCCACGATTCCAGAGTTTAATTTACCTGTGTAATGAGCTGGATGCAGATCGCACAGCCGCAAGTCGGTCCCAGAGACCGTATAGTCAACTGTAGTCGAGCTGTTGTTATGTACCGAACCCTCGTACCTATTAATTTAATGGCGTTCGCCCATTCTTTCGTTTAATTTAAATGACAAAGTAACGTTCGTTAATGCGTCCCGACGCAATTTTCAAGCTATGCCGGCGCTCGGTTTTAGGCTCGGGTTGATTGTCTTTACACCGGGTCTATGATTCCGGTAATTGAGGTGGGAAAATTTGGTAAAAGTGAAAAGGTAACCAAGGAAGTTCTTTGTTACAATATATATTGATATGGAAACCTCCTTTTGCTGTCTTTAATTTCCAATCAACAAAAATCTCAATTTCGGCGTGGATTCAAACGATCTAAAATATTTTAAACAATTAATAATAAAAACAAAAAATATTTTTTTCCGGTTATACGAAACATAGTTACGAAATTTTTTTTCTTCTTCTATGCTTCAATGTAGATAGTAAGTCTGTTTATTATCATATATGCATTTATATACATGTGAATAATAATATAATAAAATAGAATAAATTATTATGCTCGATAAGTGATTTAACACTTGTTTCAAGAATAATTTAGAAAAAATATAATAAATATAAATGAACAAATACATACCTACTATATAATAATTAAAATTAAATTTCTTAATATATTTTTTCACATGATATGAATTAAAATACATTGTAATTACCATTTTCATATATGTAATTTTTGTTTATTTTTCAAATATAACAATACACAATAACTAGCATCACTAACATACAAATTAAATAAAATACGTTTTTATGTCAGCCAAATTACAGGATCTCGATAACATGATGAATTAAGTCACGAAGTTGTTGAACATAAAAAGTTTTTTTGAACTGTTTTAGGTAGAGCATTGATTTTAAATCGGATGGTAGTGAATTGTAAATTTTTGGTCCCATATATGAGTGGTCCAACTGACTTATGCATATAGGGAATTAACTCGGAATTTTTACTTCGGGTACAGTTCATCAAATTTCTAGAGGTGTTCGACGCCCAGACAGAGAACGCGCTACGTGTGACTAAGATAGCTATTGTACAGTCTGCTAAACAAGTTATTTTAAATAGTTTTTAATATTTTTAGGTAATTAAATTTTAAAAGTGTGGAATAGTTTAGGGATTAAATTGGTCTGATTGTACTTTCTTAGAACGTTTTTAAAAGCAGCTAAAGATAGTATGTAGAATTGAAAATAATTATTATGCCATAAAAGGTGTTTGGGAATTCCTTCAACCTTTTGAAATTGAGTCAGAAAATATAAATTTTATAGGATAGCGGAAAATACCTATAATTTTTTTGTAGGCCTTTGTAAATCGTGGAAATAGTTTATATTTTATTTCTACCTTATTAAGGAAAATGGTACCTATTATTAATAACGGTTGTTTCTGAAACATTACTAAAATTTTCGAAATTTTGTTTTTCTACAAAATAATAAACTATACTATTTAGAAAAAAATTAATTTCTCTTATAATTTTATAAAAAATAACAGGGGAATATTTACATTTCTTGATCTATTAAACAAAACGATAAATTATCTCGACGAATGACACCATGTTCTAGTACGGAAGCTAGCTTTACATTTTTGTTGGTGGTGTCATGGGTTTCATATCAATTTTTTGTAATTGTAGTTTACACGTACATATACCTCTTAACACTTGTTTGCTTTATTAAAAAAGTGTGTTGTTGTGATTTACGTCGAAATAAGTTAAAAACAACTTGAAACCCCATATAAAATCAAAAAGGAGAAACGGAAAAAAATTGAGCCTGTAAATGAACACAACTCAGAAACAAAAATAGCTATCTAATAATAAAAAAATAAAATTTGATTCTTGTGCAGCTTCATCTATATCATTAACTGTTTTTGGTTTTTTAATGGTTTTTCTTGGTGATGAAAATTCCGATATCTCACGGTTATCGATTCTTTTTCTCTCTCCAGAAATGCGGACGACAGTGTTTTTAGATACTCCTGTGGCTGCAGCAACACGATCATTTACATTTTTAAATGGTATTGAAGGTGAATTAAAGTTTCCTTCTCTTCTCATAAACTCTATAACATTTGCTATTATTTCGCGAGATTGACTGTTAATCACGCGGCCTCTTAATTTGCTATTAAACTCCATACTTAGGTTCTATTAAACTGTAATGAGCAACAAACACAAACGAAAATAAAAGAAATGTTTTAGCGAAATTTACATCTGACATTTACGTCTGAATGAAATAGTGAAATACTTGATGCGCAGAGTGTACTTTCATTGCGTAAATCCGTCGGGATGCCTGTCAGTAGTGCTTTCTCTGTCTAGCCGTCGAAAGCCTCTAGAAATTTGATGAACTGTATTGTAGGATATGTGAAATCTTTACTGAATATCAGTTTTAAGAACCTTGGGTTGGATGATTTTCAATGTATGCATATGCTTTTTTAAAGCATTACCCCATACTAAAAGTCCATCTTTTAAGTAACTCTCCACCAAAGCAGAGTAAAGCAGTTTAAGTTAATATTAAGTATTCATTTTAAATATTTAAATTTGTAAAGAATAAATCTTAGTTTTTTACAAAAGAACGTAATATGTTCATCCCATTTAAGATGGCAATCTAGAACGATTCTTAAATATTTTATGTTTTTTTACTTGATTAATTCTAAAGTGACAGTTATAATTAATAAAATTTAAACTATTAAAAAAGGCGCTTATGAGTTTTTTGTTTTACTTTAATGAAAATATGGTCATTACAAGATTTAGATTCTCCTTGTATCCTCGTTGGACTATTTATGACCGACTTGTATTCAAATTGGTTCATTAGGCTAAGCTTATGCATTTATCTGTTGGGTTTGTGATAAAATATCTATATTTATATCGCCTAGAAATAAATGACAATATTTATTATTATTATTATTTACCTGTAGAAATTGTTTTCAAACGATTCTATAAAAGTATTAATGGTAGATGCTGGGGATCTATAATATGCTTTGTTCAATTGTACGAGTAACTGAATGACATTACTGTCCCCTAGAGGTAGTATTTTAAATGTATGTTTTAATGTGGAATTTATAAAAATAACAACTCTATCGCATTGATTTAAATTACCACGATTGTATGTAATAAAATATTCCGGAATATTAAATATATCCAAATCATCTATTATTCTTATTTCAGTAAAGACTACACAATCAACATCTATATCTAAATTATTCAAAAAAACCTTGTATTCATCTAAATTCCTATAAAGGCTACGAATATTATTGTGAATTATTTTGAAATTATTAGTATTTCTATTTACATTTAAAACATCATGTAATTCTCTATAGTCTTCTAAGGTATAATCTTTAAAATTTTCAACGATAAAATTATTAATATACGGATCCATTAAGTTAAAACATAATATATTCAACAAACTATATTCATATATGAGATGTAGCCAATAAAAGACACATTTTATTAAAAACAAAGGGTAAAAAGAAAATTTTAAGTAAAACATACAAAAATTTGTATGCAACAAAATTAAAATTTAAACTACTTGTTTATTTTTTTTTGTCTATTTTTTTTTTAAATATTTGTATTAAAACATAAAATAGTTATAATAGTTTCAATAGAAATGTTCATTCCAAATCTATCTAGACGAGATATTCACAATATTATTAAGGTATAAAAACGAGACTTGTTTTTGAAAAATTTTTATTTTGCTCTAATTATTTTCTAGAACTTACTATATCTACTTTATACATGTTAAGTACCTATCTGGAAATGTGGTAAAAGATTCCATTAGTTCAAACCAGATAAGCCACTGGGTATCCATAAAAAGCTCAGCACTTTTGATATTCCCATTCAACCTATAAAATAATATTGTCGCTTGACAGCGATTTTCGATTCAACGTTAAACTGAAACTGGGTGGCTGAGGTAGCCAAAGTATTGAAAATTAGATCTGCCTCATGTCCACCCATGATTTAGAGACTTGTCCTTTCAGGGTAGCGACGAAACAAAAACGTATAATATAAATTTTTTAACAGAAAACAATCTAAATTTAAAAAAAATATATTGGTTTGAATTTCAAATAGTTCAAGAAACAAAAAATCTTGTGACAATGAAAAGATTGAAGATTTGAATCACTTATTTTTTGATTGGAAATAAACGTTTCAAAAAAGTTTTTGAAAGCCTCAAACCAAAAATATATCTTGGATTTAATTAGGTAAACCGATATGAATATACAAATTAAAAATTTGCATGAATCTAAAACTAGTGCCAACCCATACCACACCCACCTCCATTATATTATATTTTGATGTAAATAATTTCATTAATTGTTATCTGCATTTTGTATTTTCGTATTGCAGGCCTGAGGATGGTTTTATAGGCCGAAACTAACCGTAACATAAATCATTAAATCGATAATAATTTTTTCAGAATTGATTTTAACCGTTTTTCTTACTTAACACTCAAAAACATTTGAAATACTAGATATTCTTTCACTCCATTTATTTTTTTATATTTTTATTTTTTCGTTACCTTTTGGCTACAAAAAACCCGATTGGCACCGCTATAAAACCTTTTGGTACGTCCTGACCGCGCTCGGCAATACAAAACTTCTTCGGCGACTGTGTCCCACGACATTTCTCACTATATAAAAACGGCCCTCCTGTCCTTCTCAAGTCCTTTATGCTCTAGTTTGCATACCGTTTCGCAGGCAGCGATGTCTTCTTCGCAGAACACGAAAAAGGTGTTGCTCGCCAGCAGGACAGACCCCCGGATCCCGATCAAATTAATGGGATTGCCGGTTTCGCAGAAGCACCGTCCACATGCAGAACGAAATATTCCACTTTTACCCACTATTTGTTTTACCTTGTATTCAAAATTAAGATTCCTGCTGGCAGGGGTGGAGAGAAACGAAATTTCAGTTTTCTATAGCGTAAATTAACATTTACTTTATTTTTTTAAGTAAATTTTTATTTATGTTATACACCACTCGATAGTTAAAAACGAATTATGAGCTATGAGCATTATAATATTGGGCACATTTCTTTGAGTACGGTTCTGTAGCCTAAAAACATAATGAACTTTATCATGGGTGAAGAATTCTCTAAGACGGAAAACAAGTCTTTCTTCTGACGCGGAACCTGGCGTGACTTTCTTTATTAACCTTCTCTATAAAACTAAAACTAAAGAAAAAACAACCAGAAATCAATTCAAATAATGTATTTATGTCTAAATATAATATTTATTGTAAACTAATCACAATATGTATCTTACGGAGTGTAGTTTTTTTTATTACAAGTTAGGTACTATAATATAAAATTTTACAGTCATAGATCCTAGCTTACAAACAACAATAATTGTGCATTAAATTTAGCTTACTAGAAAAGAAAATTTATTTTTTATAGAGTTTTAATGTTATATAGAGAGTTGCTGCTGTTATTTTTTTGTTGAACCCCAATTTTGTCATTGTAAATGTTTTTTATAGGATACTAAACGCTTAGAACAGTGGCAGCATATATATCGTTACCAGTGCCGATAAAGCACTTTCTAGAGATGATGCTGTTCTATACTTTTTAGAAGATATCAAATATTATAAGATTTTTTACTAATGGTACTGTTAGCATTAAGGTAGGTAGGTAATACCATGTACATTTCCAAATCTCCCTTTATACTTGTATTATAACAATAAAAAATCTGTTAACTGTGTTTTATTTTGCGCTTAAAACTGTATATAGGTTCAATTAAAAAATATTAAATTTCAGCATTTAACAAACCGTTTTTCAAATTTGGTCATACCTAAGTAATTTGTATTTTATGTAGATAAAATTAAATAATTTATTAATTAAAACAGATTTTTCCCGATCTGACCGCCCGAACACTTAAATTTTTACACAACTTTTATTCATTTCCTTTTCGATTATAAAATTAGAACTTAGAGCTACTGACATTTTTTAATGGTGTATTTAAAACTAGTAATTTTCTATTGCAGATTATTTCATTTATATTACTACAGGTGCTTCTTAAACAAGTCTCATACAGGTTAAAAGTATCCCCCATCTCCTCCGTAACTGCAGTAAATCGCTCATATAGATTTCTTTATGTTCGGGACCCCAATTTATCGGAAGCCATTCCGTATAACTTAATCATGGGAAGGGAAACGTTAACTGATTAGTGGAGTGAAAAGAAGCAGCGACGTTACAAAAAAATACACTCACTCCTAAGTTATGCAAATTTAAGGTGCCATTTACATATTAAACAAATTTTCGGAGGTTTTTTAGGGGAACCGAAAAGTTAATGCCGGTCGGGAAGAAAAAAATTAAGAGCCGTTACGGATTAATTAGTAGAACGTAATGAGGAACAAGAGAATAAAAAAGGGGAATAATGTTTACTAGATTAAGGATAAATAGGATTATTCTACGGTTTAAATAAAAGGCACCGACCAGATTGAGGTTAAAATAAATGAAGAGTCGATGAATAATCTTAAAAAGTTCGTATTATGGGTTCGTATGATCATTCGGGCCGTATGGGAATTTAGGCCGTATAAAGGCGGGTACATATCTGAGCACGTACGCATATGAGGCAAGCCGAGGCCGAACCGAATGCAACTCTTTCACTTCGCCTACCATGATGGAGGCTAACTATATATATAAAAAAAGAAGAATTGAAAATTCTTCTTTTTTTAAAAGAATAAATCTGACAAAGATCAAATGAGTGAAAAAAATGTCATTTGCCATTTCCATGACAGATTTATAAATTCTTGATTGATTGTAGAAATGCGCCGCATATTCATATCCAAGTATTAGGTACAAACGGGATAGGGATAGGTGTTTCTTTTTAAATAAATAAATAAGGATTAGGATAAGATTATCAAAATCAGTAACAATCACTTTTATTATCACATAAAAATACAAATTTCACATTTTGAAAATAGATTGGAACTGAAACTATATTAAATAAAAATTAAAAAATGTCGTTAAAGACATTTAAACATTTAAAAACCAAACCAGAATATCAAAATTGGCATCTAACAATGACATAGGCTAGAAATGAGGAATACAAATTGCATAGGTTCGAAAATAGGGCGGAACTGAAACAATCTTAAATAAAAACTAAAAAATCTGATGTGTCCAACACATGACTTTCCTATCTAGTTATTATAGGCTTTTTCCGGTTATTTTGTACAACCTATTGCAGCATCTCTATAAATGTTTAGAGGATAAACTAAATATATACATTGTCCACATACATCTACCTCGAAACAGTTTTCTATAGATATTCATGGAAAACGAAAATACTGAAAAATTAAAATTTCCTACAATTTTTTCATTACGGTCCATTTTAGAAAAATCATGTATAAACAAAAATTATAGAGATCGATATCGCAAACAACTTTTATTTCAAAAACTTTCATAAAATTCAGAATTTTGTCAAATTTCTCGAATACGGACCATTTCAGGAAATTTTTACATAAAACAAAAATTATAGATAATAATATTAGAAGTAACTTTTATTTGAACAATTTTCTTCTCCAAACATAAATAACAGATATATTCCATAAAATATAAAAGTGGCCTCTCATAAAGTACCCCCCCCAGATGTTCCGACTATGTCTAAAATATAATCATTTCACGTCAGGCCGAAATAAACCTTAAGTTTAAAATTTAATGTTTCTTTCTTTATCCGTTTTTGAGTTTTCTTCAAAATTCGAAATTTACACATTTTCTCAAATATCTCGAATACGGTCCATTTTAGAGAAAATATGTATAGAATAAAAATTATAGAGAATTATATTACAAACAACTTTTATTTGAACAATTTTTATAAAAAATTATTTTTTTTACATTTTGTCAAATTTCTCGAATACGGACCATTTTAGGAAAATTTTGCATAGAACAAAAATTATAGATAATTATATTAAAAGTAACTTTTATTTGAAGAATTTTCTTCTTTAAACGTAAATAACAGATATATTCCATGAAATATAAAAATGACCACCTATAAAGTACCCCCCCAGATGTTCCGACTCTGCCCAAAATCTAATCAGCTCATTAGACGCTGAAACAAAGCTTAAGTTTGAAATTTGGTGTTTTTCCGTGTATCGGTTCATGAGTTATGCGTTATACAGACACACACACACACACACACACACACACACACACACACACACACACACACACACACACACACACACACACACACACACACACACACACACACACACACACACACACACACACACACACACACACACACACACACACACACACACACACACACACACACACACACACACACACACACACACACACACACACACACACACACACACACACACACACACACACACACACACACACACACACACACACACACACACACACACACACACACACACACACACACACACACACACACACACACACACACACACACACACACACACACACACACACACACACACACACACACACACACACACACACACACACACACACACACACACACACACACACACACACACACACACACACACACACACACACACACACACACACACACACACACACACACACACACACACACACACACACACACACACACACACACACACACACACACACACACACACACACACACACACACACACACACACACACACACACACACACACACACACACACACACACACACACACACACACACACACACACACACACACACACACACACACACACACACACACACACACACACACACACACACACACACACACACACACACACACACACACACACACACACACACACACACACACACACACACACACACACACACACACACACACACACACACACACACACACACACACACACACACACACACACACACACACACACACACACACACACACACACACACACACACACACACACACACACACACACACACACACACACACACACACACACACACACACACACACACACACACACACACACACACACACACACACACACACACACACACACACACACACACACACACACACACACACACACACACACACACACACACACACACACACACACACACACACACACACACACACACACACACACACACACACACACACACACACACACACACACACACACACACACACACACACACACACACACACACACACACACACACACACACACACACACACACACACACACACACACACACACACACACACACACACACACACACACACACACACACACACACACACACACACACACACACACACACACACACACACACACACACACACACACACACACACACACACACACACACACACACACACACACACACACACACACACACACACACACACACACACACACACACACACACACACACACACACACACACACACACACACACACACACACACACACACACACACACACACACACACACACACACACACACACACACACACACACACACACACACACACACACACACACACACACACACACACACACACACACACACACACACACACACACACACACACACACACACACACACACACACACACACACACACACACACACACACACACACACACACACACACACACACACACACACACACACACACACACACACACACACACACACACACACACACACACACACACACACACACACACACACACACACACACACACACACACACACACACACACACACACACACACACACACACACACACACACACACACACACACACACACACACACACACACACACACACACACACACACACACACACACACACACACACACACACACACACCACACACACACACACACACACACACACACACACACACACACACACACACACACACACACACACACACACACACACACACACACAGACATCATCGCGAAAATAGTCAAAACGGATTCAGGGGACCTCAAAACGTAAAAATCCGTCGAAAACTCGAGGTCGAAAAAAATCATGATTCCTATACTTTCCTTATATCTGTATACAGATAGGAAAGTAAAAATGTCTCGAAAGTTACAAACATTTAAAAAAACGATTATATTGTAAAAATCAGTAACAATTACTGTTTTCCACATAGGGTAATATAAGGAATACAAATTGCCCAGGTTCTAAAATAGATTGGAACTAAAAAAATAAACACCCCACAAAAATTACTAAAAATTTTGCAAAAGTTTGAATTATTTTTTTATCTGAACGGTTTGATCGATTTGAATGTTCTTTTCTTTGGATGATAGGTTGATTCCTGAAGATTAATAATCTCTATAATTCTGTATATAAAATTTAATTTTTGAATGAATACTGGGTGTTGCCATAATATAAGTTTTTTGATAGAAAATTTGTAACACCCTGTGGAGTGTACCAGTAATAACAGCATATTGCAATTACTAGCCGACTTTAGCCTCATCTTTTCGCAAAATGTTCCATTTTGGTTCGTTTTATTATCTCTATTTTTAGAGGAAATATGCGAAGAAACAACACTATAACAAGAATGTTTATTAAATCTTTAACAAAACAAAATTAATTTTAAAAGCCTAATTTAAAATACAATAATTTTCAATACCGAGTGTTGCCTCCTCTCGCTGCAATTACAGCTTGCATTCGTCTTGGCATCCCTTCAAACAGGTTGTGGATATAGCCTTGATCCATATTGTTCCAAAACATAATCAATTTATTTTGAACGTCATCCAGTGTTCTACATGGAATACGATCTTGTTGAATTGCCCATCCTAAATGATCCCATACGTGTTCTATGGGATTCATGTCTGGACTGCGGGCTGGCCAATTCATTACAGTGACATTAACTTCATTTAGATAATCGATGACTATTCTGGCCGTGTGTGGTCGTGCATTATCTTGCATGAATATGAAGTTCTTTCCAGAATATCCAGTATGTATCGATCGGCCGTCACCGTTCCTTGATTAACTACCACTAGCTCTGTGCGTCCATGGTAGGATATTCCGCCCCATACCATAGTCGACCCGCCGCCAAAAATTTCCGTATAACGAAAGTTGACTTGAGAATAACGCTCACCTGGCCTTCGATAAACTGGCATACGTCTATCTAAGGAATATAGACAAAATCTGGATTCATCAGAAAATAGTACATTGGACCATTCTGCAAGACCCCATTCCACGTGCTCTCTAGCAAATTGTAACCTGGCAACCCTGTGCGCCCTAGTAAGAAGTGGACCTCTTGCTGGAACCATTGCTCGTAAATTATGTTCACGAAGGCGATTCCTGACAGTTTGTAAAGATATGTTTACATGTCTAGCTGCTAGCAGGTCGTGTTGAAGCATTCGCGCAGTACAATGTCGAGTCCTTAAGGCCGTTACTCGTAAAAAACGATCATATACACCTGTAGTAATTCTTCTACGTCCTTGACCTTCTCTCCTAGAATATTGCCCGGTTTCTCTATAGCGCCTTACAACTCTTGAAATGGTACTTTATTGAACCCCAATTACGTTAGCAACGTATCTTTGACTTCGTCCATCTTCAATCAGAGTAATTACTTTTACGGCCTGTTCTTCAGATAAGTGTCGTTGAACGTTCATTGTAATCCAGTTTAGTACACAGTTTAAATGTAAGTATTGTAAGAAATCACAATGAAAAGTGTTGAAATGTACCGCAAAAATTTATATACCAGCAAACTGTCAATTTGAATTTGGATGACGTTACGTATAATTTTTTATTTGTCAAAGCCTACCTTTCAGTTTATTCAATATATGCATGTAAACCTTTGTAAACTACCAATATGTGAGTCTGTAAAAAGAGACTGTGATAAAAAACTGTAAATCTCCTCTAAAAATAGAGATAATAAAACGAACCAAAAAGGAAAATTTTACGAAAAGATGAGGCTAAAGTCGACTATTAATTGCAATACGCTGTTATTACTGGTACACCCCACAGGGTGTTACAAATTTTCTATCCAAAACCCTATATTATGGCAACACCCAGTATTCATTCAAAAAGTAAATTTTATATACAGAATTATAGAGATTATTAATCTCCACGAATCAACCTATCATCCAAAAAGAAGAATATCCAAATCGATCAAACGGTTTAGAAAAAAAATAACTTCAAACTTTTGCTAACATTTTAGTGATGCGATAATTTGTGTGGGGTGTGTATTACACCTAGACTAAAAAATGTATCGAAAGACTCAAATAACAAAATAAAAAAGTTAAAAGTAACCGTTAAAAAATATCCTCTTTCTAAGAGCACCGTGGATTCTACAAAAGTATTTGTATAGTTCACCATATTTGGCAATGGATTCCAATCAAAACATTGTTTGTTTTGCGATTTTAGCATATCTTTTGTGTTTAATAATGCTTCATAAGTTTTAACTGCTAATCTATTCCTTGTTTTTGTTTTCACCAAATTTAGTTGAGAAAATATTCTTTCGGCTGCTGCTGAAGAATGTGGAATTGACATTACAGCTTCGGCTACTTGTGAAACAGTGCTGAACATTATCTCATTGTTCCCATTTTTTATTTTAGCAACATGAGACCAAAAAACTTGAATATCACAATCTACATATTTCTTCAACTCTTCTGTATCACCTAGTAACCTATATTCAAAATCAAGTTTTTCTATATCCAATTTAAAATGGGGAAATAATTTTTATGCCTCACTAATACTGTTATATTCCTGGGATAAAACAGCCTTAGGGCCAAATTTGGAACAGAGCTTTAATGTAGGATCAGAAAAATTAAATCGTTTTTTAATCACTGTCAGCCGTTTTGTAGGACCTAATACAGTTAGTGCCAACTGGGCAACTTTTTTTCTTTTAAGACTTATGCCTGACTTGTTAGTGCTACATGAATTTATTAATTGTGACAAATGGTCCGACAAAGATAACGGCAAGTTATGTTCAGCTAGAAACATGGTTATTTTCAATTCAGCTTCTTTTTTAAAATGGTGTTTTCCCTTCTCATGCCCTTTTTTTAAAAGAGATTACTGAGGGTGTACGGCTTGCTGCCACAGTTTTGTCTTTGTGACTTTTTGAATTTTCATGTCTTTTTAATTTTGAAACACTTCCCACTGCAAGTTTAATCCCACAAACTACACAAAGTGCTGTTCTGGAATCAATGTTTTCAATCCATTTAAACTGGCTTTCCCATTTATCTATACACTTTTGGTGTTAGGTTTTCTTTTTTTTGCTTGTACAGGTATTTCACTGTTATCAGAATCTGTCTTTGCCATCAGTTCTTCATCGCTAAGGTCTGAAGGGCAGCTGAGCTGAGTTTCTTTATTAACTGAAGAACTGAGCTGAATTTGAATTTCTTCATTAGCTAGATCTAATTTTGGGGGTTTTATAAGAAATCTGAAAAATTAATCAATATTAAAATTGCCAATGTGATTATTTCTCTCTATTTTACCTGTCCATTATGCCTTGTAACTTAAGGACAAGGTCAGTTGTTTAAAGGAAGTGAACTGTGAAGATGTAAGAATCAATCACAGTTATCATAATCACAAATAAATTTGTTTAAAAAAACACTTAGCGTGACTTCGCTTCTCAGTTCTCAGCTTTTGACTGTTTGACTTGACTTGATTTGACTTTGACAAATGTCAAATGTCAAATGTCAAATGTCAAATGTCATGTTAAATAAAATCTTCTTTTTCTTTTTTAGACTGTTACTATGAAAGATCTTGAACGATTCTTCTTTCTTTCACAAAAGTGACAAGTGCAGAATAGGTAATACGTAATAATCGTAATATTCGAAATATCAGATCAAACCGACCAAAGTGTACTTCGTACTTCCTGAATTAATAAATCAAACGAAGACTTGGGGACTAAAAGTTTATTAGGCGGACTAGTGGACTAAAGTAGTGTTAAAAGTATGTTAAAAGGGCTAGATCTAGTCCCATCGGACTAAATTGTCCATCACTGGACTGAGCACGTATTGTACATTGCCTCCCTTTGATGTACCGCCTACAGACGGATCGGGGCGAGGCCGTACGGCGCACACAACGAAGCAATTTGCCGCGCCTCGGAAGCCCGTCCACATCTGTATGCTCATGCGTCTTCGGCTTGCCTCATACGCGTACGTGCTTAGATATGTACCCGCCTTAGGCTACGGTTACAGTGCAAGCGAATTCGCGCGAACCATATTTCGCGCGGATACGCCCGAATTCGGGAGAACAAGCGATTTTATGTATAATAACGATTACAAGTGGGTTATGGATGTTATAGAATAATTTTATTTAGCAGACAGTGTAATATCGAAAATGCTTTCATTTAGAAAAAGAAAGAGATAGTTCTGGGTAAACGAGATTTAATTACATGATCATTTAAATAAATATTTTAAAAATTTTGAAAAATTACAGAAACAGAATCAAGTGGAATTAATTTCTCAATATCCATAATATTTAGGAGTGCGTTTTAAAATTTGGATAGTACATTACCGCAAATACATGTATAGAAAATCACACTGTTCTGCAGTTTGCACGAAAAAATCAAACCCGTTTGAACTTCTAGCCATTACATCGGTTTGATTGTTCGCCCGAATTCGGACGTATACGCGCGAACTATGGTTCGCGCGAATTCGCTTGTACTGTAACCGTATCCTTCGGTATCGTGTACCTATAGCTTTGTTTTGGTTCATTTTCATAACTGTTCTAGAACTCTTGCAGAACCTTTAAAGCATGCGCAGTAGATATTTGCTGTTTTGGTTTCGCCAGAACTGTTCCGAACCTTCAAGTTCTGTGTTTTGGTTTTTTTTTTGGGAATGGTTCCATAACCATTCTCGAACAGTAACGTCGGTTCTGGCCTAAAGCGAGAACTGTTTCAGAATTGATATGTTTGCGCTTGCGCTTTTTTGCAAGTAATTTTGTTTTTGAGATCCTGGCCATGTTTTACAAGGAATTTTCGAATGACTAATGAGAATGGAGCAGTTGATTAATTGATGTTGAGTCATAAGATTTTTTACGAATTTATTATTTAATTTATCTACGTTTTACTATATTTTGTGGCCTCTTTCTTACCTAGACACTGACCCTGTGTTATTTCTTCTTTTTTATTCATAATTTACTCTTTGACGTTAAACTGTTCTGGCAGTGTTTTGGTTTCGAATACAATGGAATGGTTACAGAACTATTCAGAATTAAGGACCATTGCGCCATAGTTCTGCGCATGGTTCTGGAACAATTCTAGAACGTGAACCAAAACAAACCTTATCTCAACGGAACAGTAGTAGCGAGCTAGCGAGTCACATGAGTTTCAATAAATTCTCTGATCAGTGACCGTTTTTAATATATGTTTTGCTAACAATCCTCTTCCGCGTGTACTCACTTGATATACCGACAATATTTAGATCGGACTGCGATTGCGACTATTTTCTCCTTGGGGTTGAAAAGCAACCTATTTGATCTTGCAAGTCGTTCTCTTTTAGACATGTTAAAGTGGTATTTGTACCTAACTTGTGCTAGAAAAAAAAGATGTTTTTCTACGAACTTTTACAAAAAGACATCTTTCGCCACAAGATACTTTCAGCGAAAACTTGATTTCCGTCACTAGTGAGAAAAAATCACATAACGTTTACTTTCGTCTCTAGTGACGAAAGTAAGTTGTTACATATTTTCATATATCAGTCGCCTCGTATAATATTTTGGCAGCTTATAATTAATAATAATGAAATAAAAAGATGCTCATTAAATTCTATATGCGTTTTTACCTAAACTTTAATGAATTGAAGATAAAATAAAAATGTATAAAAATAGTGCAAATTAAACCAATCTACAACTAGTTTCCTGGTTTTCATTTGTTTATTTGAAGTTTTATCACTTTTGAGAACTGTCAGTTTCAGTTCGTCCTAAATTTAACACATTTTCATGATGTCTGAGTCAGAAAGCGATTGTACTCCCCCAGAAATTATTTTTAAAGATTTATTACCGGCCAAATCAAAAAAGAGATATGAAGAAATTTATATCAAATTTTTGGACTGGAGAGAAAAAAATAAAGTGAAATCATTTTCGGAAACTGTACTACTAGCATACTTTGGAGAAATATGTTCAAATTTTAAACCGTCGACGTTATGGTCCATTTATTCGATGCTAAGAACTACACTCTCTGTTAAAAATGATGTCTCGAATTAGTAAATATCCAAAGTTACGTTCGCTTTTGAAAAGAAAATCTGATGGTTTTAAATTCCCTGCACATTTATGTAAAATAGGAATATTAGATTCTCCCTTTTGTCCATATTGCAATATAAACGCTGTAGCAGATATCAATCATTTATTTTTAGATTGTAATAAAAATGCTCAACATACCACCGTATTGTATCAAGATTTAAATAAACTTTCACTCCCACTTCCACTCAATATTTCTTCACTTTTAGTTCAATCAGATAAGATAATTTTTGACGCTATTATTAAATTTACTCAAAATACTAAAATAGATATTTAACATAATATATACAAAAATTATTAAGTTAAAACTTTCTGTGGTAAATAGACTTGCATGTCTGATGCCATCCCATTACAAAAAAAAAAAAAGCCAAAAATCCAAAATTTTTTCGCCTGAAGACATAAAGACTTTCCTAAAGAATGCACCAGACTATAAATATTTAATAACAAAGGTAACGGAATTATTATTTTTATTTTAACAAATACTTAATACATAACTACTAATATTTGTAGGTAGCATTAGTTTTTGGATTATCTGGCGCTTGTCGTTGACACGAACTAAAAGATTTAACAATAAGCGATGTAAAGGATACTGGAAGTATTCTGTTAGTTAAAATCCGTAATACAAAAACAAAAGTTCCGCGTTCTTTTCATATTTCTGGACCCTTTTATATTTCTAAAAAATATATGAGCCTACGTCTCGCAAACATGGATCAAATTAATTCAAGATTCTTTATTAACTATCAGAATGGAAAGTGTAGCAGACAGGTTGTTGGAATTAATAAAATCAGTAAATTTCCTAACGAAATTGCTCAGTTTTTAACGCTTCCGAATCCTCAAGATTACACTGGGCACTGTTTCCGCAGAACATCCGCAACGCTATTAGTGGATGCAGGAGGTGACTTGCTTCTGTTAAAAAAGCACGGTGGTTGGAAATCTAGTAGTGTTGCGGAAGGATATGTTGATGAATCCACGAACAGTAAAAACCAAATACGAACCAAAATTTTACAATCTGTACAAAATAAGGAAACTACTAGTTCATCCGATTATGGCGCATCATCATCATCTGAAATGACATTTAACAGTAGAACAAATATGTCGGCATCTACCTCAATAAATAAAAAGCTTGAGTGTGATACCCCCATAATTTTGAACCATTGTTCAAATATAACAATAAATCAATATTTAAATAATAAATAATATTTCTGAAATATTTAATTGTTGGTTAATTTTTTGGTATTCCTAACACAAAATAAAGCATTTGCTAACGTTTGTTTTTTTTTCATTTTAGTAGGTACCTACATGACATAATAGAGTTCGTAGAAAAAGTATAGTGTTTTACTCGTCGAAAATAATTTTTTGAAGCTCGCGAACATTACCAACCTCGGCTTCGCCTCGGTTGGTAAATTGTTCTCTCAAAAAATGTTATTTTCGTCACTCGTGAAACAATATACTATTTTATGCCTAGGAGCGGAGATATTTGATTCCTATTAAATGATATGGTTTTATAATCTGGAATTGTAGAATTTCAATAGTCTCTCAGCAATAACTTCCTTATATTTTAGTTAGAAAAAAATTAGAATATTCATCAATAATATGGCATCCTACATACATTCATTATTAAGAAAATTCAAAAGAAATTCTTTGAATTCTTAGGTTTTAAAATAAATTGATTTTATTCTCCTAGATTTACTACACCTAGGATAATACCTAGACGTAATATTACATTTCTTACTATCTTTTGTTTACTTCTGGTGTTTCTATTTTGTTTTTCTTTATCAATTATTACAAAGTACAAAAACTTTATAATAAAATATTCTTAATTTTCATTTTGGAATTACACTCAATTAATTTAAGTAAGCGTGATCAAAAAATAATTACTATAAAGAGCAAAATTAAAGTCTTTACTTTTTTTTCTTAAAAAATAAGTATAGAGCAAGGCAAGGAGTTGTTTATATAAAAGGATTAGTCTGCCAAGTTGGAAAGAGCAAACAACTAATTAGTTTGGGAATGAGGGAAAATACTTTTAATTAAAGAATGACGGCCTTATGAATTTTAAGTTGTTGTGAGAATATCACCGTTGAAAAGTTGACTGTACGCTGAAAATTAGAAATTACTGAACAAGCTCGATGATGGATGCTGTAAACACCACCTTAAGAGAATTTTCAATTAAGTTTGAAATTGGAGTAATAAGAAAATTATAGAATGAAACTTTTTTTAATGGGAAAGTAGCAAAGGCTCATTTTAAAATACATCTTGCAATTAATAGAAATTTCTTAAAAATAAAAAAAATATTCACAAATGTTTATTTAATTTGCCTGGGATGTTTTAATTGATACACTTTAATATGTTAAGTTTTATCTGCAACATTATCTGCCTTACAGGACTCATCTATCTAAGGTTGAACTCGTCTTCTATATAAATAAAATAATCAAAAATTCTGGTGTTGTCTTTAATTCTAACCACCTCTGTCAAAACCAACTTAATAATAATAAAAAATTTGAGTAGATAGATTAAGTTACTATGGGAATGCATAGGGAATTTAATGTGTAAGAGTGAGACGGAGTGAGGGGGAGTGGGAGAGTGGGGGGAATTAAATTTCTTTTAAAGTCAAACAAAAAAAATCATGCAATTGCCAAAAGGAACTAAACGTGTTCCTCGGTAGAGATAATAATGGTTGGACAGTTGTCATATTTTTTAGGACAAAGGAAAATGTTAAATGAGAATCTGTGAAGATAATTCGAGTACAATCGATAATGATACATTGTAATTTGTAGTTGTTAATAGCTGTTGTATTTATTTTTTAATAAAGATAATTATTATTATCCAAAGACGATGACGTATGACAATGACATACGACAATGACTAACGATCACGTACGACAATGGACGAGTAGTATTTTGTATTAATATCCAACGACTCTAACTATGACTAACAATCACGTACGACATGAACGACGAGTATTTTGTTAACTTGTTATTATTATTCAACAACGAAGACTTATGATGATGTACGACAGCGAGACGAAGATCCTCCAGTTCTCCAGACAACGATGATGACTCACGAGGATGTACGACAATGAAACAAATAATATTTATTATTAATATCCGCCGAAGAATAACGAGGACATACGACAGTGATGTATGACAACAAGAGTATTTTGTTACCTTGTTATTATTATTATTATTCAACGACAAAGACTAACGATGATGTATGACGACGATACGAAAAGTATGTTTTTCAGACAACGACGATGACTAACGAGGACGTACGACAATGAACAAAGAGTATTTTGTTAACTTGCTATTAATATTGGCAATGACGATACGGGTATGAACAAACGGCGCTGATTTCTACCTATTACTTAGCTTATTCTCAATACGAAACCATGGTGTTTTTGGCTTCCCCTTCCTATCATTTTGACAGCTGTAACGCATTGTTTACTTGCTCATCGATGTAATGCCAATTGAATTTGTATGAATTTCTATGATTTTATCTGTTCGTCTAACCATATGTCTGCCCCCTCCTTCCATTTGTCTGTCTTTTAGTCTTTATTAATATCTAACTCCTAGTGACATGACGCCGAGCTATAATAAAACAGTTAATGTATATTCCCTTTTTAAAGTTAGTCTATTTATAGCAATAAATAATCGTCGAATAAATATTATTCGGTTATTTTGCAAATCTGTATGAAAACGTTTTCGATACCTTCAATATTGCCCCTTTGGTGGAAACCAAACGTCAAACGAAAACGTCAAATGAAAACGTCAAACGAAAACGTCAAACGAAAACGTCAAACGAAAACGTCAAACGAAAACGTCAAACGAAACGTCAAAAGTCAAACGAAAACGTTATGTAAAAACGTGATGCGAAAACGTCAAACAAAACTTCAAACGAAACGTCAAACGAAAACGTCATGTAAAACATCAAACGAAACGTCGATTTTTATTTTCAACGTTCATCTATGTCATTTTCTCTACATAATGCAGTTTTTCCCAGTCGAATCTGACCAATAATAACCGAGAAAGAGGCTTAGGTCCTTTTAGAATTACTACTGAGCAGGATTTTTCTATTCAACGTTAATCTATACCGATTTCTCTACATAACGTCGTTTTCCTCGATTAAATCTAATCAATTGTAGCCGAGATACACGCTTAGGTCCTTTTGGCAATGGCATGATTCTTTTGTTCGACTCTAAAAGAAATTTAATTCCCCCATATTGTTAATTTTCACTGCAGGGAAAGATTTAACAACCTATTCAATAGTATAAACAGAAGTTTTCGTGGTCTCATTTCGTTTCTATTGTTTGATCGATTTAGGTTGTGGACAAGGAAGCATATTTATCTGGAATTTAAATCTGTCTGGGGCCCGTAATTGAATAATGCGAATATTGGTACTAAGCGGAGCACCTTTCTCCACTCAGAGAGAAACCGGAGCCAGGGCTGTTCGTCCGAAAGTTGAAACTATTTCCGTTACCTGGAAATTGCCTTTGTAAGTTTAATTTAGTTGCAACATTTTTCTCAATACAAAACATTCCTAATTACACGGTATGTACCAATTAATATTTAAACCTAATAAGACACATACATATACAGCCAAAATATACAGAGTGTATCAAATAACAAAATCAATTGTCAAAAATATTAGGGCGAAATCAGATCGTAACATTTGGCACAATAGGCCTAAGTGAGGTGTTACATGTTACAGATACAGATACGCCACATTATAAATATAAATAAAAACGGAACAGTTGTATTTATTTCCAACGTATCTCTAGATAACATACAAATCTTCATGAAAAATCAACATTAATAGTATCGTTTCAAAATGACCATGGTCAAAACAAGCGAAAAGTATAAAGTAGGCGATGATTAACCGTCGGGATTAAACGACGTTCTTTTATCTGTGATTTATATGGAGTAGGCCGTGGAGAGTTGTAGTTGTTGATGTAATTGAGTATGGGGGGACAGAAGTCTCGCTGTTTGTCTTAAATTTTATCAATGGAAACACCGAAATAAATGGAAAGATTAGAACGGAACTGTAATTGAGAGTAAGATAGTGAATAGTGAACGAATTAGTGAGGAATATTTCCCCGTGGAGAGTAATTCGAGAAGAAATTAGCTGGATGACTAAGGAAACTTCTAATTTTACTTAGTAAGCAAGAAAGCAATATTGTAGATTATACCATGGCCAGTACATTTTTTTTAATTTGACGTAATAACGATATTATACATCTTTAGTGAAAAATTATCTTCTGTTGATAATAAATGTAAAATAATGAGATAATTCTAACATTTAATTAGAGAAAAGTACTTCATATGAGTTGACTGATAATAGAAAAAATATTTTAAAAATCTAAGCCTCCGAATTTTACAACATTAATGTGTACTTATGGGTGGTTTTATATATTTGCAGCTCTTACTTAGATTCGTTTCAGTTATTGAATTTTTTTTTTCAGTATCCTCAAGTAGCCCATTTCTAATATGTGTTGTCTCTCACTTACTATTATAAACAACAGTATGTTCTCTATATCGTCGCCCTTATCACGAAGTGACCTAAACAACAAAAATTAAAAAAATGTTTTTTTTTTTGGTACGGATTAACTAGTCTTGACCTACTTTACCATCTCACGAAGTGGCATATCTACAACCTTAATGCATGCAATACAGCATATTACTTCTGTCATAACTGCAATAACGCAGAATATTTTTCTCACGAACTGTTCTAAAAAATCCCAAAGGAGTTTGGCTAATCTGGAATTCTCAAACAATAAAACAAGGCCTTAGCATTCCATGATAAAATTTTGAAAGCGCAAACTCTAAATCCCTCTATATTATGTCGACCTGAAAATTACGTATTTTCGTTTGATTGCTTTCCTGTAAAATTTACTATTTGCTACTTATGCCACTTCGTGAAGAGAGCGACGATATGACAAAAAAATGCGTTTTTCTGAATCAGTTGTTGAATCCTTGCTTTCAGTATCCTCAAATAGCCCAACTCTAGTCTCCCACTCACTATCATAAACAACAGTATGTTCTCCATAGGACAAAAAAATGCGTTTTTCTGAATCAATTTTGTGACTGTAAAATCCCAGAACATCCACTCTATCCAGGTGGATCCTAAATGCAAAACATATCTTAGGATCATTTTCAAAACAAGCTCTACGAACAAACTAAAGATACTATCTCAGTTATAGTTTGAAAACGTATGCCTGGTTTGATGTTTAGATATATTATTTAGTATACTAATGGACATAAGCAAATATTTAAGGATGTTCAAGACATTTGCAAGACAACATTAAACAAATGCAGATATAAAAAGTAGAAGAGCAATTTTGCAATAAAAAATCAACACTGATTTTAAAGATAAAACGTTTATGACTAGTAGTAGTCAACCGATACAATATACGAAGCCTTAAATTATGGGATAGTTGAATAGAAATCACGTGGTAAGTTATGAACTCAACTAGGAACAATACTAAAGTACTAATAGATCTGTTAAGGTATTGTACAGATACAATAATGCACAATATCATCTTGGTAGAAGATATTTTTTGTCAATTATGCCAAGAAAAGCCGACTAGCGACTAACCATTGACGATGTGGAATGAATGATGATGAATGGGAACGAATATGACATCCAAAGAGTGGTACAATAGGTGAAAACAGACGACTGGATCCGCAAGCCTGATTGAGGGGAGTTAGTGGCTGGACCCGAGATAGATTGGGAAGGGTCTACAGGAATCTCTATGGGGACAGAAGGATGCCTAGAAGGGTGAAAAACAAAAGAGTGAGAAAAATCTAGTACCAAGAGCCATCACATAATACACAGGAGAACTAATTTCTAGTATACTAAAAAAAATTTGCTGAGGCACAAATAGGTATCAGAGGTGTAGAAATAAAAAGTTGTCAAAGCAAAAGGCTAGCAAGTAGTTTAATGGAGCACCTCTGAAGTACATGTGAAGTGCTCTAACTATTAATTGAAGGAGTTCTATAATAGATCAGAAAATATTGAGGTACGTGAAGCTTCACGATCTTCTAATTCAACTGAATCTCATAAAGTAAATAGAACAAAGCTCAAAACCCAAGTAAAAATAGTTTTGTGCACCTTAAGATAAATCAAAGTTCACGTCACATTGAATCAAGAAGAAATACTTTTTGGATCTAGCTCTTCTATTGGACTAACAATATCGGTTGTAATGAACCTAACTAAAGAACATTGCCTTGTGAAATTTAAGGAAAGATGGGATGAAATAATAAGCTGCAGGGTAGCTGCAAAGTTATTAAATCACGCTGACAACAATACAACCAACAAATATATAATCTGAGCGTATTCAGAGGCATTCTGAAAATTGTCAAGTACAAACAAGATGTGATCATCCTCTAAGAGAGGAGGTTGCATATTGGGCCATAGTACTGTAAGGGCAATCTTATTTCCCCACCATATAAAAACATATAATTGGATGAGAAAACCTTATAAGAAAAGCAGTAGAGGTAAATTAACGAAATATCGAGAATACTCCTTACAATTTTCTATTCCTCATTATAAATCAAAATCTACAACTCTCCTAGGTATACCCGATATAAATCAAAGATAAACGAACGACGACGTTTAGTCCGAACAGTTAATCATCGCCGAATTTCGTTTGTTCTGACCGTAGCCATCTTGAAATTGGTAATAAATGAATTGTCGTTATTTTCTTTTTGTTCGCCTTTGACTGATACGAATACGTGCTCCTCTCGGGACTGGGTTCAAGAACACGTCAAGAACTGTATAAAAAGGTCCCTGTAGGAAAAGGATGATAAATTCTGTGTCGAAAAGATGTGCGGTGGTAAATTAAAAAAAATGTGATTAAATGAAAAAATATTTTACAGTAAATTCATAGTAAAATTATTTGAAGATGCTCTTAGTCAATGAGTCATTATTTTAATATTTTTATTAGTCCTCAGATAGAGTTATAATAATGTCTTTTATTTTTTTATGTGTAAAATAATATTAATTATTCTTTACAATACTGGTCTATAGTAATTAATAATAATAATAATAATAATAATTAATAATAATAATAATAGATGCTTTTATTGGCAAAGAAAAAAAATACAGATAAGTATAATATTTGCCAAAAGGCAGAGTTAAGTCTTATTCTTGCAAGCAAGGGTAAGTCCTCTCTTCCACTATAATAATAATGATAATAATTAATTCTGATGCCTTGATAGGATTCCCCACTCGACCATTCACTGTTGGGTTCTAATTAACAGTGCTGTTCCTAAAGTGGCACAATTGATTTATGATAAAATATAAAACAATGTAACAAGATTCGTTTTTCAATATTTAGCCACCCTAACTCAGTTAAACATTCAGAAATATGGTCGCGTCTTTTTAAACCAGAAATCATACGCACACAAGAGTTCTGTACTAATTGGAGTCTACGCAAATCACATTTTAGCAGTGCTGGACCATATACTAAATCGGCAAAATTTAAATAGGACAATACCAAAGCCTCACATAGAGTAATTTTACTTTTTCGGTCTAAAAGGCCCCTATTTGCATAATTTAAGTTGCAGTAGGCTATCTTAATAATTAAGTTAACATGTTGCGTATAATGCAAAGAGGTGTCCAGAATCAAACCAAGATGTTTTAAACTTTCATTATGTTTAAGATAACAGAGCCCAGAGTTCGATTTCGCGGATTTTTTCTTCCAAATTATTATATTAAAAGCTGATTTATCTAGTTTACTTATTAATCTGAGGATATACCTTGTAAAATCACAAATAATTTTAGATGACATAACATTAAGTATAATTTTGCACCGTAAATATGTATTTTGCATTTGGTTTGTTTTTCTATTCTTTTTATTTTATTTGAATGCATAATATCCATCGAATTATTTCCCTTTTTCTTTCAGTAACCCAAAAGGCAAACCATACCAATTTTTTTCTATTCTAACCCCCCACAGAAAACAATCCAAACAATCTATTGTTATCCAGCTTGGTTATGCAGACATAACGAAAAACAACGTCCATCCCAACATCTTCGATGGCAATCACCTTCTCGTCGACGACTCCCCGAGGATCCCGTTGATGGACTTCCGCCGGATGTTGGGGAACTCCGAAGTGTGTCCTTTCCTTTCCATCACGTCTAAGAAGCGATGCTATCGGACATCGGTCGGATGGAACGGCGATGCCGAATCTGGAAAAGTTTCTTAAAGCGCAGGAATTTTTTTTCTTTCGTTGAATAGCCATTTAGGATTATCATCATGAGATTAAAGCAATATTAATGAATTGAATTGTGTTTAAGTATGGTCCTGTCAATTATTAAATATTTAAAACATAATTAGTCGGTCTCAAAATGCGCGTAGTATTCAAACTTTACTAACAGAGACACAAATTAAGATAGTACTACTGTCTTTTATCTCCTTTTTAATATACCTTTTACTCATATGCATTGCAAATAATTTTAAAAGTTTTTATGATAACAGTGAAGTCATATAACGTATAACAGCTGTTACGAAATCATTAAATGATCAATTAAAAGTCGAAATTGAAATTTTTGATATAATTGATATACATAGATTGGGAAAGAATCGCGATAATACTAGACCAATACAATTTCACTCTCATTTGAAACGTCTAGAAATTCTGTATAGCGCAAAACTATTAAAAAATCTACGAATATTTATCGCTGAAGACCTAATACCTAAAGACCTAGAGGAAAAAAAGGTCCTTATAAAATTTATGAAAGAAGCTAGAAGTCAACAAAAGCGTGCTATTATCAAAGGTAATAAGCTAATTGTAGAAGGAGAAACGTTTACTGTAGGAGAATTACTTAAAGAGGAGAATATAGAAGAAGACGAGGACATTTTCTCTACTCTAAAAGCTAGAGAAATTCTTAGTGAACCAGCTACGCCCACTCCAATTATCAACCAACTCCAAACTAAACAGTTAGTAGTAGCCGAAAACCATAGTACAACGGAAAAGCAGCCCGTAGTTATCAAAAAAATAGAGGTTGTGAAAACACAAAATATAGAGGAAGACAAAATTAAAAGTTACCGTATCAGACATGGCTCAGCATCAGGGGTAACTCCAAATAAGTCAAAGCAATTTCAACAAGTCAATAATCCAAGAAAAAAAAATTAAATAATTAAACACGCTCTTACATTAATGTACTTGTCTTTCATATGAGTTCTACAAGCAACAAATTGCATCTAAATCTGGTAATTCTACTGAACTGTGGAGAGTGGTGAAAACTTTAAGTGGTCATAAGAAATCGCATAAAAAAATTGAGGCAATTACAGCAGAAAATGATCTTAAAAGTATCTGTATTGAATTCAACAATCAGTTTATCAATGTAGGAAAGAACTTAGCCGAAAAAATTGAAAGAGACGATGAAAAACAACCAAATGATAGGTTTACACTGCAGAACTCAATAGTATTCTTTGAAACAAATCCATCAGAAATTATTGCAATTATTAAAGACTTAAAAAATAAAAAAGCACCAGGTACTGCTGAGATTTGCTCCAAAGTCCTAAAAACTATTGCAACTTTTATTGCTGAACCGATGTCATATGTATTGAACCAGTGTATCGACAAGGCCATTTACCCCTCAGCATTTAAAATCTCTATTGTTACTCCAGTTTTTAAGAAAAATTAATAAAAAACAGGCTGAGTTCTTTTTTAAATAAATATAAAATATTGTGTCCTAAACAGTACGGATTTAGGGAAAAATGTCAACAGAAGATGCTATTCTAGATTTAGTATCTCACATACACGGTGCACTTGAACAAAGCAGGCCATCTGTGTGCATATTCCTAGACTTAAGTAAAGCTTTCGATACAGTTGATCATTACATTCTCCTACAATTTCTAGAAGATATTGGTATTAGAGGAAAAACCTTAAGACTATTTGAAAGCTAACTTACCAGCAGATATCAGTCTGTAGAAGTAAGTGGAAAGGAAAGTGATCGAAAGCCAATAAAATACGGGATGCCCCAGGGTAGTGTTCTAGGTCCAATTTTATTCAACATTTACATAAATGGTCTGTTTTCAATCTCTAGTAAGGGCAGAATTGTGGTATTTCTAATTATAAAAATGGATCAATGAAATTTCTCTCATATATTTATTCTATGTATTAGTATAGTTTTAGTTACTGTAGTTTTAGTTATTTGTATATTTTAATCTTGTTTTTTATCTGTACAACATTAATGTTTTAAAATAATTATGATACATTTTTTTTTTAAGTTTCATGTTTTATAATCGAAACAAGTGAGTACTCACTTATCGAGTATACCTTTATTCATTCAATTACTTTTAATTTTTATGCTACCATTTGTATTTTTTATAACTATATTTTTGGATGAATTAACTATTATTATTATTGTAACCTTTATTTTCCTGTTTTCCCTTAGGCAAGTTAATGTTAACCAAAGATAAAATGTTCTAATTAATTCTTCTTTATTTTAGTTTCTTCTATTATCTTTTTCTTCACTTTCATCGTATCATTTTTATTAATTAATCTTCTTCTTCTTCTTCTTCTTCTTCTTTTTCTTCTTCAGCTACTGTTCTGTATCTTATCGATTTATCTTAAACGTAAAATTTGCTTTGTCCAAATTAAATTTTAGATTGATACATAGTTTTTGGTAGTTGAAACATGCGCCATTGAAACTCTATAGATTCTATGTTTAAGTTAATGAAGATTATATTTTTGATTAGAGTTTATTTACCATTTTTCCAAATTTTCTTTCGGCAACAACGCATCTGTGTCCGATTGAATCCGTTTTAGGAATTCGTCCCATTTCCTGCAGGGGAAAAGAGTCAATTGTATTATTAATGGATATGGATATGATTAATTCGGAAGAGGAGAAGAATGTGCATTAGCAGAGACGGTAGCCAGCGGTTCATTTGTTTTTCCGTAACGCGCGTCAGACGGAACAAATAAGGGAAATGGAAGAAATCATTTTTGAATCATCTGAGTCACCGGTCCATTAACAGGGCCTGTGTTTTGACTTTAGTTGTTTTGCTCTATGATGGGCAACCTTTTGGAACGGAAGATAAATTCAAAGTGTAAAACATTTATTTGTGTTTTATATTTTAAATTGAATAATTATGAAATTGAGGAATACATGCATTTAGATTGTTATAAAAATTATAATAACAAAATAAAAATTATAATGAAAATCCATGTTAACATCTGCTCCTGGGGCCTATTTCATAAAACTTATTAGTCTAATAATATTGGCTAAAATTTCATATTATGAGTAAGAAATATTAGTTTTAGTTTCATAATATTTTTAGGTAATAAAATTAGTTATTAGTAAACTTACTCTTAATATTAGTTAAAGTAAACAAATAATTTTAAATAATAAATAACTATTAATATTATTACATCATTTGCACTGATATTATACGTGACATATTTTATTTGAAAATTATATATTATGTAACATGTAATATGTTAAAATATCCCGATGATTGCTGTTATATCTAATATATTTCCATAATATTAAATGCCAGAGTTTCGAAACTGTGGCGATAGTCTAATTTATTTATAGTTTATTTATTTAAAACACACTATTTACAATTTATTTAGTTCTAATTAATTTATATAATACTTAGACACTAACTCACAATTCTAATTTATTTAATACAATTTATTCAGTCCAATACTCTATACTAAACTAAACTGATCGCCGATAAGTCGGCTATTTATACCAAGTCCAACTCTGCTACGAGAGGTCTCTAGACGCTCATGAAAATTCCATCTCTGATTCAACGGCCGCATCGCCCGTTCTGACCGTTTCTCGAGCGTTAGCGGCATTTCTAGAAGATTCCGTCGTTTCGACCAAGAGTCGGGTGGCAGACTTCCAAAGTCGCGCTTACACAGGGTTGGCTTCACGTCACAGTAATATACAGAATGTTCAATAAAACATGTATCCCACGCCAAGTGACCAAATTCTACAATTTATTTTTCGTAATTAGACGTTTTTTTTTATTGAAAACTAAATAAAGAGACGGTAAACGAATATTATTAAGTGCGCATGGAAAACAAAATATGTTAGTTATCTATCGAATCAGTCAACAAAATATTTTAAAAGTTTAAGCAAATAAGATTGTCATCTATTGTTTTAAAATGCTTTACAAACAATGTTTTTAAAGCCATTTAAATACCCCCACTACTGGTATCGCAAAAATGGCGAAACAGTTTCCTCTTCAAAGTGCATACCTCCTGTCCCAAGATAATATACATAGTAAGGTAATTAATGCTCCGACCTCGGCGATTTGCATTCTGTCTGATTATTTATGCAAATAAATTGGTTGTCTAGAGAAGTTGGCGGCAATTCCCCGAAGGCAGTCGCTCCTCTCTTCTCTTTCACCACCGACCGGTAAAAGGAAATTGCTAATTTTGCGACCTGACCGCCGTGCCAAGCTTGCAAGAAAAGCAGCGCTTGTCGTTAATAGATCCTGCTAACTTAATAATTATATGAACATCATATTAAATAATAATAAATTATTTAAAATTAATGTTAAATTTTATTGTTAAACCTTTTTTAATACAGTGGATTTAAAATCTTGAATGTGATTAGTATTCAAACGAGAGAAACTAAAGAAGAAGAAGAAGAAGGAGAAGAAAGATGAAATCAAGTTATAAGAACTGCTATAAAAAAAACCATTGCCGCTATTCACGTAAACATTTGAAAATGGTGAAGACATTAAAAGGATTAAGAAATTGATACCATTTTTGTAATAGGCAACCAGTGTGTGTTAAATGTGCCAAAATCCATCTCACCAGGGACGACTAGAGGGGGGGGGGTAGCCGGGACCAATTCCTGGGGCCCGGGCTAAAATGGGGGTCCGGCACCGCTGTTAGGGGGGCCCGACAACAGGTTCTTTCGTTCTGCAAGAGAAATTCGACACAAGATGAGAGAGGAAAGTTAAGTTTATTAAAAATAAAATGAAATATAAACAGAGGAAAAGTTTTAGCATAGAGAAGTTTCGAATGAGGCCCCCCTTTTTTTTATCACGGGGCCCGATCTAGAGAATTGTCCTGGGGCCCGGCTTGGCTCTCGGCGGCCCTGCATCTCACAGGAGAGTGTGATAAACCGGCAAGTGTACTACCAAAATGTGCAAATTGCAATCAATCACATCCAGCAAGCTATAGAGGATGCGAAGTGGCAAAGGAGATACAATACAGAAGAGACCAGGTAAGCAAAACTAACCACAATAGAAATTATGAACCAAATAATGACTATGTTTAATACCATTCTAGACAGAATTAACAGATTGGAGGAGGCCACCTTATCCCAATCGTCTAGACATCCTTAATGGAGTGTAAAGATTTAATCATTGTAACACGGAATGCCAATGGACTCCTTGACAATAGAGAAGAGTTACAGGTGTTCCTAATAGAACAAAATATAGATATCTGTATAATATCAGAAAGGCAACAAAACAAAGCTATAGGTATACAATTTAAAGGATACAAAGCGCCGTAATAATAAAAGAAAATATTAACCATTATGATAATAACAAAATAGGAACAGAAGAAATCCAGGTAACAGCAGTTAACATATATCCCACCTCAATATAATTTGAAAAAAAAATACAGAGAACTCGTATGACAAATGGGAAAAAATATCATCTGGGGTTCGATATTAACAACCAGGTAGGGAATTGTATGCAGCTGCAAGTAAAATTGGGTGCGACTACCACTCAACAGAAAAACCAACCTATTGGCCAACCGACAGAAATAAAATACCTGACTTACTGGACTTCTACATCACTAGAAAAATACCCGGAAACTTTGATTTAGACCTCAGATCATTCTCCGGTAATACTGATACTAAGCGAAAATATAATCCAAAAAGAAATTAAACCCACATTGTGTAATAAAAAGACAGATTGGCTAAACTGAATTAAGTAATAGAATGGAACTAAGTGCACTACTAAGAACAAAAGAAAAACTAGAGTACGAGCTGGAAAAATTTGTCATTGACATACAGCAATCATCATGGAACAATACACCAGAAATAATAAGAAAAAACGTAGGCAATTCACACCCTAAAGAAATAAAAGAACTAATAAAAAAAAAAAGAGAAAGGCAAAAAAAAATGGCAAAACACCAGATCATCACGAAAAAATTTTTCAACCTAATGAAGAACGACTCATTAAGGCCCAAATTATTAATGTCCTGGTAAAGTGACAGTTAAGGTTATCCTCATAGATAAAATAATACTAATGGTTATCCTCCTGTTAGAACAAAAATTGCAATTTTGAATGTCCTGTTACAATTTATCTTTAGGATAACTATTCTGTAACTGTCAGATAGTAAACAGAAACTATTTTCGTTTGTTAAAATTTAAACAATGACTAACAAGAATAACTATAGTATAAAGTGACAGTTGTCATTGTAAAAAATAAAAAAAATGGATGTAATTTTTGAAATTGATATTTTACAGAGCCAAATAGTGTTTTAAATTTTATATTTATTTACATGTAACTAATGTTAGTGCAGGTTAAATAACTTGTATAAGTTGAGACCTAATAAATAAAAAAAAAGATTTTCAAAATATAAGCGTTAGAATTGTGTTGATAACGCGTAATGAGGTTAAAGTTAATACTGCCGATTACTAACATTAACTTTACCAGGAGATTAATATATTGGCCTTAAAACAAGGGAACACAAACCTAGTAAAAATTCCTAGGGTAACGCCTAAAGAGGTAGCTAAGGAAATCAAAGAAAATATCAATTCTAAGAAAGCACCCGGGTATGATCTGATTACAGGTGAAATACTAAAACAATTGCCAAGAAAAGCTGTGGTTAAACTTACTAATATAATTAACGCTGTATTTCGACTAGAGCATGTACCTAGCATCTGGAAAGTCGTTGAAATTATAATACCCAAACCTGAAAAATCACCAAATGAAGTAAAGTCCTACAGACTTACATCCCTGTTACCAATGTTATCTAAACTTTTCGAAAAACTTTTAATAAAAAGATTGAAACCACTGATAGACAGTAAAAATATAATACCTGGCCACCAATTTGGAATTAAGAACAAGGCATTCCACTATTGACCAAGTCCATAGAATAACGAATGAAATAGAGAAAAAACTGAAAGAAAAGATCTGCAACTCACTTTTTTATGTCTGATATTTTGGTGGTTTTCTTCAGTTATTATTTAAATACACTTCTTACACCGTTTAAGAAGTACCTACTTGCGAATAAAACCTTATTTGTATTTTAATTTACTGTGAATTTGGTCTTTTGTTTATATACATACAAAATATATGATTACTTAGAATCTTGGGTTAGGAGAGATATAAAATATAAATGACTTTTGTTGTGTTCGTGTATTTACTGAGCCAATAACTTTAGGTTTATTTTCAGTAAATAGCATTGTTGATTTGTCTGCAAGTCATGAAGTTATGGACCAACTGTAGTCTTAACTAATGTTAGATGTCAGAGTAATGTTTGGGAGAGCATTCATTGTTTCTTGTTGATGTGTCGTGATATCAACGTAGTTTTCTGAAACCTATCTAAGCATTTTCACTAGGTCTTTTATGTAACAGACATTTCGTAAAGAGCTGGACATTTTCTGTAAATATACTATAAAAATTCATTGTTACCTTTATACTACACCTACATTCCAAAAAAGAAATCAAGCAATTCCGACTGAATCCTCTGGAGTTTCTCGGACATATTCTCCTCATCGATGGTATCAGAGAGACCGTGAAAGTAGCGCACCGTCTTCGGGTTTTACGAGCCCTCTTCTCCGTTCTCCTCTATTATTTCCACAATTGTCAGATATCCCAGCATCACCTTAGTTATCTGTTGTTTTCTCCCAACGACCTGCCCCAGGTCTTTCTCGCTCTCCGGGAGGCCGTTGGCCGTTTCCCCGAAGCCGTTCGACGCTCCCTCAGGATCTAATAGTGGTTACGGTTATCGTCCGAGTTATAGTTTTCCTTCTAGCGAAGGCCGGTCGAGGTGTCCCAAACAACTGGACGAAAAATATAGGGAGGAAGAAATTCTAACGAAAAAATATGCTAGCAATATAAGGATCAATTAAAATATCAGAAGAAGAATATAGAATTAGAATAAATAAATAAAGAAATTACGCAAAAATAAAGCACTCCAGAGTTAGATAATTCACTCAATGTTGCAACAGGACTCAAGAGGGAGAAGCAAACTTGAAAGATCTTGATCGGGATGACTGAAGGATGTGAATAATTGGCAAGACAGGATACAGGATAAATGAAAATAAAGAATACACTAGGTGCATTTATTTATTTGTTTTTTGTTTCCTTTGTTCAACATTTCTTTTTCGGTTTTGGCTTTTTTATCATATACTGTTTCTACCTACCTATGATGTACTTCCATCTATACTTTTCTACTAATATGTTATTGAATTTAAAGGTTACGTAGATATATTTGAAAACTGTAATCATGTATAATGATGCATAACTTTTTTTAGTTAATTTTTCAAAATAAATTCAAAAAGTAAGGTTAGAAACCGTATTTATCAGCGATCGAGTCCACTGTGCACTTCACAGAGAGAAGAAAGGTTATGTAGTTTCCCTTGCAGCGCTCAGAAAGGAGAAAGGTACTCCATAAACTCGCCTTCAATTTATTTTTACCAATTTTACAAGATGTTTATCATATGTATGTGTGTGTGCGGAGTGGATTTTATGTGGATCCACCGGGCGAAGAGATCCGACCGATAAGTAAGATGGCGTCGCTTTAGAAGTAAATCGTGTCTTTGTGCGTATGTTTGATCGATGATAAAGGTCTGTTTAGTCCCTTTTTCTACAATGTTGAAATAATCTGGAAAATAGTGTCACCGCAGGGAATGCCGATTTTGAATAAAATAATAAGATATGAATGTATATTATAGGAAGGGATCCAAGCAGAGTAATAAATGTACATCGTGGTTAACAATCTCATTAAAAAGAATCTGAAAAACGGGAAAAATGTGGGTTATAAATGGCCAAAGAGGATCAATATTTGCCGATGACCGACAAAATATAATACAAAGTAGGCTTAGCACAGGAAAGTGGAAGCGGTTGGAGAAGTTGAAGCCTTTAGGGGAGTCTAAGCTTTTGGGGGAGTAGAAGCCTCCCCTATAGGCTTCAACTTCCCCAACGGCTTAGACTTTCCCAAAGACTTTGGGGGAGTAGAAGCCTCCCCTATAGGCTTCAACTTCCCCAACGGCTCAGACTTTCCCAAAGACTTTGGGGGAGTAGAAGCCTCCCCCAAAGGCCTCAACTTCCCCAACGGCTTAGACTTTCCAGAAGACTTCAATGGAAGCTCCGTAACCGAGCAATAAAAATCAGCCTAAAACGATCTACAGTAGTGACCTTTTTATTTAAGATATACTTTTATAAAAATATATAATTTTGTAAATACGAAATAATGATAATAATAATATGTTCAACAATAAGTTATATTATTAGAAACAACGTAAATTTAACTTTATTTTTTCTTGAAATAAGTGCTTCAGTATTCATACTTTATTTATATATTCTACAAACTTTTTTTATAATATTCGATATTTCTCTTTAATAAATTAAGATTTTTATCTTGTTCACCAGTAGTATTACTAACGTTTTCCAAATAATTGGTCATTGAAAACTATCTTTGAGCTATTTAAGAAGTAATTTTATCGATTTTATCATCAGCGACTTCTAATTTTTCAACCCCATCCAAATTAGTCAGGTATCAGCTAATTAATGAACAAAAAAACAAAAAAGATGGGCAAAAAATAATCTCCCCTGTCTATTCTAAGACCTCCATTCTTTTATTCCCAACTTTTGACAGGTAATAATTTCCCTAGCACTAATTAGACTATTAGATATCGGAGAGATAATTTATTTCCCCGCAGTTTTTTCACAACCCTCTTATCTTCCACGTCATGTTCGACTTGGGTAAGGATAATTAAAGTTCATTAAAAGAATTTGAGGGTAGGACTATTCGGGATACCGAAAGAGATGCCGGGAATGGGACGAGATGCATGGATAATCTTAGAGAAAATTAATTGCCTTGGAGCGCGATGAGAAATTATATTTATAGAAGGAGCGAAAGAGATTCTAAAATAGGTGTGTATTCCCGAGGGACAGCGAATACAGTGATTCGGGTCCAGTTACTAATTTAATGATATCGAAGATAGAGCGATTATACGGGGTTGAATTACTGGTTTTTATTTATTTATAGGGTCGGAACTTATATAGTATACAAATCTATAATGTTTTACTGGTTTTATGCCGCTGGATTTCTCCAAATTGGCCAAAATACCTCTTAAAACCCACATCCACTACAAAAAAAAATCCAGAGGAGAGAAAAGAAAGACATACTAAACGTGTTAACATATTGAGTAAATCATTTGTAATTGCCGATATTATAGAAAATTAGACACGATTTTAGCTGTGCCTGTAACTCTAGCCGAAAGGTCGTTCTAGGACCCATCATGCCTTCGGAATCCTAGGTATGTCTCGAAGCGCCTCAATATTTTTCCAAACTAAAAGATTTTTTCTGCGAATTTATGTGCCAGAGGTAAAGGTGAATTTCTTTAATTACTTAAACATGTTGTTTGCATAAGCGTCGTTTAGGGGGGGGGGGGGGGTCAAGGGGTCAAGGGGGGCAGTTGCCTGTTACATCCCAAAAACATAGAGAAATACTTTTTTCACTACCGATTAGAAAACGAAAGTAGTGAACAAATTTGGAATCGACAATTTTGAAGCTAAATACCAAACTGGAGTACGAAAGAGCTTTTTGGACACAATGATATAGCGTCCAAACATTGTGAATTTTATCCAGACACACAAAGTGGTTTAAAAATTATTTATGGCTCTTCCACCAACGACAGAGTTAATCGAAAGAACGTTTAGCACGCTAAGGCATGTTAGAACATGGCTGCGGTCCATTCGATCAGTGCGAAGTCATGGTAGGGGAAGCAAAAGCGATACTAGCGCAAGCTGCGGATAATTCGAGTACTTTAGGGCGATATTTTGTAATTTTGGACTATCAAATACACGTATACATTTTACTTTTTACTAAAAAAAATAGGTTAAAAACAATAAAATGACCAACCGGAGTTGCTATGTTGCAAATTATACTAGCAAAAAAACTGTAAATTATATAAATTTTCAGTAGCAAAATCAAAATTATATCAAAGAAATAAATGGACAGCTGTATAATTAGAAGGAAAAAACCTTTATTTTTGTAATAATAACAGTAATACTGGAAATAATAGACATCAGAAAAGGTTTTAAATAAACAATAAATTATTATTTTATGATATTCTTCAACATCCCTTAAATCTTAAATGTTTAGCAAATGATTAGATTTCTGCCTCTGATAATTGTATATGGCTTAAATGCAATCTCGTGACTTATTGATGGGAAACCAGTTTTAATTATTAGTTTCTATGGGTTTTTTCGAATTAAAAATAAAGAAAATATAAATTACAATCACACATATACAAATTATTTTTTCGTGCAATCGCACGCGAAGTCAGTATTTCGCGTTCTCAGCACAGTCCGCGAAATTTAATTTCGCGGCCATTACCCATAGCAACGGCTGCGAAACCAAACGTCACTTCCAAATTTGAATATCACTTCCAAATTTGACATTTCTAAAATATTACAAAGACAAGGATTATTTTTTATTGAATACCAACAAATACATAAGTACTTATATTATTTAGGATGAATATTAACATTAATTGTACAGTTTGTATTATTACTTATATTTACTCCAGAAGTTGAAGCAACTACATCTAGTGTTTCTGAATAATGCTTATTGCCTACATTCAAACCGGATACTATATCGCCAGAAATTAAGTTGGAAATTTGCTTCTTATTTTCGGGTATTAAAACGGAAATCGCCGAATTTACAACTCTCTTGAGTTTAGGAGGAGTGGAAGGTACTGAAATATTGCTATCAGTATCAAACATTTTGCGTTTTGTCAAGAACTGTCAAAATATTTTGTATGTATTGAACATTTCCATAGCACACGGTGATATTGTTAAATAAATTGAACTGCTGCTGATTTTAGAGCAATAATATATTTATTTACAATTATCTAGTTTAATAATTTTAACGATTGCACGAAAAATAGTGTGTATGCCATGGCCGCGAAACTTTTTAACGACCTCAAGATTATCTTGCCTCGGCCGCAAGCGGCCTCGGCGATAACTATTCTTTCAGTACGTTAAAAAAGTATTTCGCGGCCTAAGCATACAAATAACTATTTTTAATACGTTTTAATTCTAATTCTATTATATAATGGTAATGTTTTTATTTTGACATTATTTAACCTATTCTTCAATGACAATTTATTAGGCTTAGGCAAGATCTCATACATTTTCTCGTAAATACCTGCCTATGTTTTATTATTGATTTTTATTGATTATACTAGTTTTTTAGCTGAAGTAATAAAAAAATATAATAATAATAATAATAATTTTTTAACTTGTTTTACAAATCCATATACTTTTATTAAAATTAACATATAAATTTTTTAATTACGAACTCTATTAAAAATTGTATATTCAGTATAAGCAAATATCGTCCATTAGTTCATAAAATATTTGGCGCTGCTGTCTCGCACGGAACAAATAATGAATGAAAATAGGCTGACTGAAAAATAAATTATGTTTTCTGTTATCGATGTTTTTAGTAGAGAAAAAAGAAATTTGCTTGCTTGTTTGGGGTTCTATGACTGCGGATTTTACATCCATTCGCCTATCTTTATTGTTTTTAGTTCTTATTTTGATTTTACAATGTTACAATGTTTTATTTTCATGTAATTTCTACTAACTAAAATTATACAGGGTGGCTCACGCTCAACGGGACGGAGCTTTATGGGAAAACGACCAAAGATATAAAAAATTCGTTTGGGAGGAATACGTAGGTTACAGACAACTACAATTTAAAATTTGTTAGATGTATACAGGATGTCCCACATAAGAGAAAATATACAAAGTTATATTATTTTTAATGGAACACCCTGTTTTTTATTTTAGAATTAAAAACTACATCAAAAATAATGTCAGTTAACTAAAGGTTCCCTATTACTATTATTATTAGTTTTCGATTTATTTGAATTTTTAAGGAAAAAAAGTCTCCCAATTTTTTTTAAGTCATATTTTTTTTGTTTGACTTTGTTTTTTTTTTGTTTGACTTTGATTTTTTTTTGTTTGACTTTGTTTGACTTTGTTTTTTTTTGTTTGACTTTGTTTTTTTTTTGTTTTTGTTTTTGTTTTTTTTTTGTTTTTTTTGTTTTCTTTATTGTTTTTTACTGTTTTTTATTGTTTTTTATTGTTTTTTTTTGTTTTTTTATTGTTTTTTTTATTGTTTTTTATTGTTTTTTTATTGTTTTTTTTATTGTTTTTTTATGGTTTTTTATTGTTTTTTATTGTTTTTTTATTGTTTTTTATTGTTTTTATTGTTTTTTATTGTTTTTTTATTGTTTTTTTTATTGTTTTTTTATTGTTTTTTATTGTTTTTTATTGTTTTTTATTGTTTTTTTATTGTTTTTTTTATTGTTTTTTATTGTTTTTTATTGTTTTTTTATTGTTTTTTATTGTTTTTTATTGTTTTTTATTGTTTTTTATTGTTTTTTATTGTTTTTTATTGTTTTTTTATTGTTTTTAATTGTTTTTTTATTGTTTTTTATTGTTTTTTGTTTTTTTATTGTTTTTTTATTGTTTTTTTTATTGTTTTTTATTGTTTTTTTATTGTTTTTTATTATTTTTTATTGTTTTTTATTGTTTTTTATTGTTTTTTATTGTTTTTTGTTGTTTTTTTATTGTTCTTTATTGTTTTTTTATTGTTTTGTTTTTTATTGTTTTGTTTTTTATTGTTTTTTTTATTGTTTTTTATTGTTTTTTATTGTTTTTTTTATTGTTTTTTATTGTTTTTTTATTGTTTTTTTTATTGTTTTTTATTGTTTTTTTATTGTTTTTTATTGTTTTTTATTGTTTTTTATTGTTTTTTATTGTTTTTTATTGTTTTTTATTGTTTTTTTTATTGTTTTTTTTGTTTTTTTTTTGTTTTTTATTGTTTTTTTATTGTTTTTTATTGTTTTTTTATTGTTTTTTATTGTTTTTTTATTGTTTTTTATTGTTTTTTTATTGTTTTTTATTGTTTTTTATTGTTTTTTATTGTTTTTTATTGTTTTTTATTGTTTTTTATTGTTTTTTTATTGTTTTTTTATTGTTTTTTATTGTTTTTTATTGTTTTTTTGTTTTTTATTGTTTTTTATTGTTTTTTATTGTTTTTTATTGTTTTTTATTGTTTTTTTTTTGTTTTTTTATTGTTTTTTATTGTTTTTTATTGTTTTTTATTGTTTTTTATTGTTTTTTATTGTTTTTTTTTATTGTTTTTTATTGTTTTTTTATTGTTTTTTATTGTTTTTTATTGTTTTTTATTGTTTTTTTATTGTTTTTTTATTGTTTTTTATTGTTTTTTATTGTTTTTTATTGTTTTTTTATTTTTTTTTATTTTTTTTATTGTTCTTTATTGTTTTTTATTGTTTTTTTATTGTTTTTTATTGTTTTTTATTGTTTTTTATTGTTTTTTATTGTTTTTATTGTTTTTTATTGTTTTTTTATTGTTTTTTATTGTTTTTTTATTGTTTTTTATTGTTTTTTATTGTTTTTTATTGTTTTTTATTGTTTTTTATTGTTTTTTTTATTGTTTTTTAATGTTTTTTTTATTATTTTTTATTGTTTTTTATTGTTTTTTATTGTTTTTTTTTTATTGTTTTTACTGTTTTTTTAATTGTTTTTATTGTTTTTTATTGTTTTTTATTGTTTTTTTATTGTTTTTATTGTTTTTTATTGTTTTTTATTGTTTTTTATTGTTTTTTATTGTTTTTTTATTGTTTTTTTATTGTTTTTTTATTGTTTTTTTTATTGTTTTTTTATTGTTTTTTGTTGTTTTTTATTGTTTTTTGTTGTTTTTTTTTATGTTTTTTTATGTTTTTATTGTTTTTTGTTTCATTAGTAGATATTCTTATTATTTTCAATTCAGTTACGAATGATTAATCCCTAATCGAGATTTCAGAACTTCCTGCGAGAAATTAAATTGTCATTCTTTTGCAGGAATGGCGGTAAAGGATTGATATCAAGCAAAATTAGGGGCGAATCTTTATGAGCTGTCTTAAATTAAGGTATCCATCAAGAAGAACACTAATCGTTCTTTCCTGCTCGAGGGTCAGGATCCAAAAATTAATTGAAAGAAATTAAAATGCTTGAAATTGAAAGCGAGGTTGGAAAGGAAATGGTTTTTATTGATAAGGTTTTCGTTATTACTTTTAATTGTTTTAATTGTTAAGTCTGGAAATATTTTTCATTATAGAAAACATTTTGCAGAATTTTGCAGAATTTTACATGAAAATATATAGCTTATAGGTTAACATTTATTTTATTTAATCTATATATATATATATATTATGGTCTATTCTTTTTACTGTTTATACTTATATACAAAAATTACGCAGATTTGTAAATTTGATTATTTAATTGTTTGATTTTTTTTTGAAAAGTAAGTTTTAATACTCCTAGTTAGGATATGAAAAAGGGAAGTTCCTCCCACAGAAGATCCCAACTTGTCACTCACCTGCATTTATAAAATTATAGATTTTTTGACAAATGCTATAAATTGCTGTAGAGAAGTAGATTTTTAGAGATTTGTAGATTTTCCAAAAGGCATTATTAGAAGAGCTACTTGAAGATATTGTTGTTGACCGATATCTTTCAGCAAGTTGTATTTTGCCTTTTTTAAAGACTGGTATAACTTGACCAATTTAGTAGTAGTATTGCCAAAAGAATTTAAGAATTAACGGCATTCAATGTAGAACATCATTTAGATGTCATTTAAAAAAAAATGCACTTTAACTTATTGGAAGACACTATGTAATGGATTGCGACGTTGTTAACAACATAATGTATTCAGATGTTTGTTAATGACGTGCTCTTCGAGCACATCGCAATCTATTATAATACAGTGTGTTCCAGAAAAATGTATATGCTGAAAAAGGATTTGTTTTTCAAAAAATTCTGCATCACTTAGGAATTCATAATCAAACATATTTCGTAAAATACAGGCAGTATATAAAGAAAATAGAGCACGTCGCAATCTATTATACAGTGTGTCCAAAATTTTTTTTCCGAAAAACAATTATTTTTATAAAATCTTCTGCATCACTTGGGAATCCGTATTCAAACATGACATTTTGTAAGTTATAGATGGTATATAAAGAAAATAACAATAAAAAAATTTTTTATATGATTTTAAATTATTCTCCTTATTTTACGAAGACATCATATTAAAATTATTTCAAAATAATGATTTTTGGTTAAATTTGACACAAAACATCAACTTTTTTTGTGCATTTTGTACCCGCTATTATGTTCCCGTAAAGAGAAATCCGCAGATACAACCACTGCAGCGGGAATATTCACCCCTTGATAAGATAATTGAATCTTCTCGGCGAGTCTTCGCCATGGGATGGTCCTGAAACCCTGGAACGGCAGCCAACACTCACCTGGAACAAAGAGAAGAGTATTTAATCAAGTGCTACTTTCACATCACATCAAATAATTTGGATGGAGTACAAGTCTCCGAGGAGTAAATTACGCGAATGCCGTTGATGGAGAGCGTAAAAATAGTAGTAGCTCTTCAAGGAAAAAGCGGGAAAGACGAAGGGCGACGAATTTTAAGGAAACTTTGTCTTTTGTAGTGAGAAATCGTTAATTTGTTACTTCGGTAAGGGGGGTTGAAAGAAAGGAAAGGTGTACCTTTCTTTCCTTTTAGGTATTTTGGGTTTGGAATATACTTTTGTTCATTTATTTAATATTTACTTATTTTATACAGAATATAGTAAGCTGGTACATTCAGAAATTATATGTCAAAAGGTTGGGTTAAATAATATGGGTAAAATAAATGTAATGATACAAATAAAAACAATTTACCAACGTTATACATTGGCATAATACTTCTCGTTACCGCAGAATGAATATTGCTTCCGTATTTGGTGCGCATGAAGATCTTTATCTCTCTAAATTATTCAAAATCAAAATTTTAAGGTATTCTGGACTTTACCATTTTGAAGATACATAATAATATGTATAAAATAACATTTTGTTATTCTTATACTTTAATAGTATATTCGTAGCACCGCGTTTACAGTTTTTTGCATAGCATAGGTAAAATAAATTTTAATCTACTCTTGCTATGTATTTCTTTATAGGATCTTGAATCCTCTTATTCTGCACTATACAAAAATTTTCGCCATTACAACAGACGTCGTAAACATGACCAACATTTATGTTTATGAAGAGAATAAATTTGTTTGTTCATCAGTTGGCATTTCAATTTACCCTAGATATTTTTAGCGTTTTTATATAATAATCCAATTTTAAAATGTTTTGATTTAAGATCGCAGTGTGTCAGGAAACAAAAGTATATAGTAACAATGGAGTCCGACAAATTTTAGCAGTTAAGCATGGCTGAGTATGGATGTGTGATGGTATTAAAGGAACGTGCTTTGAATTAGAAAGTAAGAATCACCGACGTTGTCGCTCTTTTCTCTTCAGATTCCGCAGCAGGATCTCCGCGATAACCTATGGAGAGGAGAGATTTGTAGGCCAGTATCTCCGGATTTATTACCGAGGATTAGTTGGTGAGTTGTTGATTGTTCATAGTCTTGAAAAGTAAAAATATTCTGTTAAATATATTTAAAAAACCATTTCAACACCATTTTACCATTTTTTTTGTTTGTTGAAAGTAGGCACTTCATTTATTATGTTTTTAAAAGAAAAGCAATTATGCTTGAAACGATACGAGATCCAAATGAATGTTGACAACAGTCTAAACAAAAGTGTAAATTATTATCTGTACCGATATTTATATCTATTAATATTCTAACATCAGTGGCTTGGCTTGGATTAAATATAATTGGCTAGAATTGGCAGTAATGCCTAATGCGGTGTTTGCACCTCAAGAAATGCTTTCAAACCCATCACATATTCCTTCATTTTGACCTAAGAGTCGCGAGGTATTTAACATCATAAATTACTCCAACCTAATAGGGAAACAACATTTTCAGAAGTCCTCCTCTCCCTTCTCTTAGCTTATCATCCTTTGTAAAAGAGTTTTCCTTCAAGCTCCCATATTTAAAAATATTTTTAATGAAACAATAACTTAGTATAATTTTTTATTACCACACATATCCTTGTACTCTCATATTTTTTAAAAATACTTTCATTGCTTGAAGATGGCCTTACAGACCAAAATTAGTCCCACCTCTGATTGTTTATTTTCATAAATTTGAGTACATTGTGGTATTCATTTTGAGTTTTACTCTTTTGCCAAGAAAACTTTTCACATTAGAGAAAATTGATAATATTTCATTCTTTAAATTTTTTTAAATGTTTCTAAATAATGAGCCTTACAGTAAAAATTGAAAAATGTTATTCCGAAAACCTGGTCTATCGGAATTCCGACCTTAACGTGAATGTGATTCATGGTTAAGTTTATCCCAACCTGTTTTTCTCCTCTTTGGAGGATAATCCTCGAGTGGATAAACGACGATGGATTGCGTTTCTTTTTCATACACTTAAATCAGATGTTTGGATAGGGTAAATAAAGTTTTTGATATATCAAAGAGGTAATTAAATTAAAAAACAATGTGTGAGAAGATGGACAATAATAATTATTGTTCTTTTTAAAATAGTAAAATACTGATTTTTTTTATTTAGGGTTGTAATTTTATATTTTCTGTTAAAACCCAAATAAAATTTATCTTTTTAACTGAGTATGGACGCAGAAAAGCTTTAAATTATCAATGAATGGACCACGGCCGACTATTTGATCATTTTTTGAGAGCAATTGTACAAAATTTTCACAAATCTACACTATTATTTTGACACAACAGAAATCCAAAATATATATAAAATTACTTATTCCATTACTGCGAGAATAGTCCTTGAGAAATTCTATATATAATTATTTTTTCATTATAGAATGATTTTTCATCAAAGATCAGAGTTCGCCGAGGATTCTTAAAATTTGGATATGAACTCATATTGTCTAAATAATTTTTTGACGCATCCGTTCCTGAAAAGCCGCCATCTTAACCTAATAAATTAAAAATCATAGCTATCTGCAATATAAAATAAAAATTTTGAAAATTTCCAAGACATACTTGATTTATAAAACTATAATTATGTTATAAATTAGTCTTTAACTAAGCAGGGCTGGGCTGATCCTCAAAAAATAAAAATTTAAATCGATAATTTTGTACTTTTTCCAAGAATCGCTTCACCTATCCAAAGACACACTGTATATTTTTTAAATGAGTCTTACAAACATGGTAACCTATAATTCTTGGTTCTCCAAGGATTAAATAATTGAGCATAAGCGTGTCAAATGCCTTTGCGAGGTCAATGAAAATATTCAAAGTTGGGTTACTTTTATTTAATGGCCTGTAAATATATTCAGTAAGTTTGTGACAATTGTATTGAAATTAAACGATTGCAATGTTACAGAAAGGTCATCCTTCAACAAAAGAGTAAAAACTTTTTACAATTGATAATACATTCATATAATAGGCGATATAAAAACAATGACTCGATATCGACAATGAAAGTATATAAAAAATTAGAGCAACTGACTTTTAGTTATATAGCACTGCGACTGTATATGAACAAGACAAATTTAAAAAAAATACTTTTTTAAAAATAAAGTAAAAAAATCATGAGAACACTATCCAACTCAGAATATATTTATAAAAATTATGCATAAATAATGCAAAGAATGAAAAGGGTGTTAAATAAAATGTAATAAAAAGAAAATTTCTCATTGAACATATATACCTATATACTTTTTAAATTGTTTTTTCCTTCTTACTTTTAGTCATCTATCTAGCCGTTTCTGTTTCATTTCAGGGCTTGAGTATCAAATAATAAAAAATAAAAATGTAGGTTTTAAAATGCTAAAATCACGCACAAATTTCCTCAAGAAATTTCAGATAATAAATAAACAAAACTTATTGCAAATGTGTTTATTTTTTTTCTTTGATAATAAATTAGTATTATTATTAATAATATATTTTTCATAAATCCCTATTGGTTAGTTGAGAATATCCTTTCTGTAAAAGCCTATTTAAATAAAATACTGAACTTAATTATGTTTAATAATTTTTTCGTTTTTTACCCTTTTTAAATATTGTAGATTAATATTATTATCCATCATTTTTCAAAAAAAATGTCACTGTATCTATACCTTGTGCTTTATTAGGCTTAAAAGAGTATAAAATGTTAAAGATATTGATTTATCAACCTCTACCACGTAAATTATCCTTGTTTTTACATACATTGTACCACTTATTGTGCACAATGTCATAGATTCAAACACACATATCCATAACATAAAAACTTTTACATTTGTTTTATGAGTGACATCAAAGGGGATAGATAGTTTTGGAACAGGACTAACAATTACTTAAAAACAGCTGCCATAAAAAGAGAAAAAGGTAATGTCGAAACTTTTCTAGAATAAAAAAATTCTTTGTTTTGCCAAATGAATAAAATAAGGAGATTGCCTTCAATGTAAAGAAAGCAGCTTGTTTTATGATATGTATCGAATCAAGTGTTTTTTACGTTTATTTATGGAAATTTTTGCTCTGGATAAGATATTACAACGTATGTTTCCGGAAAATAGTATTAAGGGTACTGAAAAACTCAGCATTGTCCTTTTATTTCGGCGCTAACCTGTATTGATTTCTATTTTGATTCATAGTTACCATAAGCTTTTATATTACAGGCTTAAAGATGATCCTGTGATGCCGAAACAAAATAAAATTTATGTAATATTGATATTGGGATTTTATTCTTTTATTGGACAACATTCAGTACTATTAATGACACCGTGATTTCACTATTAACGAACGTTTTATATGGACGTACTAATTCGCCTGAGTGTGCATAATTCATAGCGCGTCAGTATTCGATGAATCAAAGGACATTTTTTGAAAATATAACATCTATATTTGGTAAAAACCGCATAAAGATTTTTAAAATTTTAAGTTCAGTGCCACAAACTGTATATTATTTAGTTTTTCATCATTTCTTACTGTTATCTATTTCTCGTAATTTTTTTTTCAAATGATTCAATTCCGTAGAGTGTACAATTTTTAAGAAACTCTATATACGAATATTTAAATAAAAAAACTATATAGAAATACGTTTATTTTAATCCAAAAACTTTTTTACCCTTTCGTGTGTAAAAATGTATAAATATTTTATTATTAACTACCTTTTCAAATTATTCGCAGCAGGTACTTTATAAATACCCATTTCGCTGTCATAATCCCAAAGAGCGATTGACTTTTTAAAGTGTTCTTCCGGTATAACCGGAAATAATGATACCTGCCACTACGTCTGACAATCCATTATTTCAATTTCACGAGAACCGACTCTAAATGCGCAAAAAACTCCTCGACTTCACAAATCCAAGATTTCACTATAAAACACTGAGCGCAGCCGACCTCCGAACGACCTGTCTCTCTAATATTTTACGAAAACGGCATGAGTGCGATACCTTTCGACCCTTGTTAAACTTCCGATGGACTTTTGAGTTCGAACTTACAAATAAAAACGGAGATAATTGACACTTTATGTAGAGTTTTTGTTGGACTTGGACTTGGAATGAAGCTCTCGTTAAAGCGTCTGTGTTTTTGATTCTGTAGCATAAAAACTGGTTGGTTTTTCTTTTCTAATAATCATTTCGTATTACACTAAAGAAAAATGTTGTAATTGAAGATATTGTAGCTAAAGAAAGTTTGCAACTGAAGATATTGTAACTAAAGGAATATATTGTAACTAAAGAAAGATATTGTAACTAAAGAAAGATGATATTATAACTAAAGAAAGATATTGTATCTAAAGAAAGATATTGTAACTAAAGAAAGATATTTTAACTGAAAAAAGATACTGTAAATAAAGAAAAATATTAAGATATTGTAACCCAACACCCTGCAGTAGCCTGCAGCTGTTATAGAAAATGTATGAATATAAAGAGAAGTGCAATATCACCCAGAACCCTACAGTATGCTGCGGTCGTCAAAAGTACAAGTAAATGAAGAAGATACAGTTTGAGAAGGTTCGAGAAGGGTCAAGCAAGCTATATAAGTCAATGATCCTGATGTCAGTTTTTAGTTGTATACGTTAATGTTATCAGTTGTATAGTTATTGTAAAAGTTGAGTATACATAAATTGAGATACTAAAATCCTGCGTAACATTGGTGACAGCGGTGGGATAGAAAGTAGAAGATCATGGTAAATAGTAGATCATCCACTGAGTACAAAACAGGCATGGCTACTTCAGGTCTCCCAGCATGGTTTTTGAAGATGGAGGAAGAAAAGGAAAGGCGTAGGAAGGAAGAAGAGGAGGAAAAGGAAAGGTATAGGAAGGAAGAGGAGGAGGAAAAAGAGGCGTATAAAAACTGAGGTAGAAATAATCAATAGTGTGCTGCAAATTCAAGAAAACCTTAAGCAAGGGGTAGGTCAGCTAAACATCCGCAGGCTACTGCAGAGTGCAGGGTAACAATATTGTAACTTGAGGTATTGTAACTAAAGATATTGTAACTGAATAAAACAGTGATTTTAACTAAACATATGGAATCACCCTGTAGATGGATGTCCAATCAATAAACAAAAATCTCTCAACAAGACGTGTTCATACCTACAAAATCAATTTGAATTTTAACATTTACCTTAACTCAATATCCTTCACTATGCATCTGTGCACATTTTGACTCATTGGTCTATTATTTTAATCCATTGACAAAGTATCTCCCTTATGTTTTAACTTTTCTACAAACATTTCTTCTTTATAATACTTTACATATGCTTTATTTTCATTCAACTCAAATTACTCTATTTTCTGCTCTATATTCTCTTGTCTTTACTATACTATAAAAAACTCTGTTTTTAAACTAAGAGGAGCGATTTGAATTTAAGTTGGCAATTCTGTAGCCTTCTGATTGGTCAGATTACAGTCAGTTTCACACATTACTTTTTAGCATGAACATCAGCTAATAATTGATATTGTTGACATTTCTAAAATTTTATAATTTGATATCTCATCCATTACTTACTTTTTTACTTCATTTCGTAAATAATAGTTCTTCAGTAAGCAATTGTATTGCAAATCTACAATTATGGATCCTTCTACACTGAGTACTATTAAAGGTAGCAATTCCTGAAAAGCCTTACAAGAAAGGGAAGACACCTTATTATTTTACATGCTGATTCTGAAGGTTTTGTTGAAAATGCATTATTGGTTTTTGAAGGTAAAAAGATCGGAGATTACCATGAAGAGATGAATTCCGAAGTATTTTAGAAAAAAATAATTTTATTACTGATTTTTTAAAACTAAAAATTGATGAATTTCTAACAAAAATGATTAAAATGTAACTAAATATTCAAGCAAATTTTATTTATTAGAATAGAATAAAACTATTTACAAAATTGTTATAACATTTAAAACACCATCTACTACTTTAGGGATATTCTTAATTTGGCACAATGAGTTAACATTACTTTCACAAAAAATATTTTAAAAATACTTAAAATTAATACATAGGTATGTATGAATAGTTCACTTTAAAAAATATATGTTGACATGTGTTATGAAAATTTTGGTTCCAGTTTTCAAAACAAATTCTGACTCATAGGCCTGTACACTTTTGAATGCCTTTATTTGCCCTCTATCACATTAACCATGGGTTAACACTAAATAAGCCATAATATCCACATTACTCATAGAAGAGATACCAGTTACTGTGTGATCCACTTGTCATTCACTGATTAAATTTTACTTTTTATACCTATAACAAATATATCCTTAAAAATGTAAACAGATCTTTATATTTTATACTAACCTGGCTACATCTGGATATTCCATTAACAATTTTCTTAAATATTTAATATCCATTTTAAAAAGATCATAGTTATTCTCAAAAAGTCTATTTCAAAAGCAAGAAAAAAGTATTTCTGACATCAATCAACAACCATATTGACTTTAATTTGACAGTGACATTTCGTTTTAGACACACATTTCAGATCACAATAATGTGAAATTTGCGACCTTTGTCTGGGACCAATTAAAAAATTACTTCTATGACATTTATTCGTTTCTTAACCGCTCATTGGCCGTTCACCGACTAAGGCCGATAAAGATAATTATTTCATAAATTTTGAACACGACTATATTTCGAAACTCGCTCTTAGTAACAAATCTAGTTTTTTTCCCTGTGTAAATGCGTCTTTTCAATTCGCTCCTCCTAGTTTAAAAACAGAGTATAGATGTTTTAAATTTCTCTAATATTCAATCTAATCTAATCTAAATATTCATCCTTAACTTTTATTCGTTATATTTTACCTATAAAACTCTATTTAATTTCTGTGGTTTTAAGCTAGTTTCAAAATTCAAATAATTGTATCCCCAATCTAAGTTTCTACATGTTTTCTTTTAGTTTTGTTCTCACTCTTTTCTTTTCTGTTAACTCGCGATATTTAAATATGTTCCCCCATTTTTCCATATTTATTCTAAATTTTCTTTCATATTCATTTTGCATTTGTTTAAGTTTTATTCTAATTTTACTTGTATTTTTATTTAATATTTCATTTTCCAGTATTTGTTTTGAATTTAGTCCAAATTTTATCTTTTTAATTCTATATATTGTATTTTCTTCTTTACCTTGTCTTCAATTTTCTTCTATAATTAATTTTCTACCATTTTCATTCTAATTTCCTACTTAATTTCTTAAATAATTTAATTTTTCCTTCATATTTACTTTGTTTCTTACATTTTAATTTTTTTTTTATTGCTTTCTTTTACTTCAATATCAATTTTTGTTTTCTATTTCTGCATTTACCTCTTCAACTTCTATGTCTATTTCAACTTCTTTTACTTCTATATCTAATTCTTCCTTATTTAATTCTAAACTTTCTTCTATTTTCTTATAAATTTCACATTTTTTCTTTTATTTTCTTTGTTTCTTCTCTATTTTTTTTTCTTACTTTTATAATCATATTAATTAACAATTTCTTTTTATATTTTTGCTTTCTTTTAATTTTTCTATTTTCTTCTCCATTTTGTTTGTTTTTGTTAATTTTTTCTTCATTTTCTTACTGTTTTCATCCTTTTTTCTTATCAAATTATTCTCCTAACTAGGCAAGTTAAATTTTTAATAAAAAATTAACTGAAATGTTTGTGTTCATTTAGTCAAATCCTTTATTACAAAAATTAAATTTAGAAATTGGTATTCAACTTAAAGCAAAAAGCAAAAAGCAAAAATTATTAATATAAAATGTGCGATTTTGTCTATTGAGATGCTGTTGTGTATTAACAAAGTGTGTCACTTTTTATACAATTCTTCACCCAGGGACAACACTGATAGCCTTTTTGACAATTTGAATCTCTTTATGCAGCTCTCTTTTCATAAAGCAGTCTGTAACTCAATTTTTACCTTCCATAATCGACAAAGAACCGTTTTCCACTTCATGTGCATATACCTATAAAGTTCCAACGAAACTACTGAACACATTTACATGCAGCGGAATTGGAAAAAGAAGTGGCTTCTTTTCGATGGTTATGCGGCCATTAAAAGAAGTTCTTCTGTTATCAGCTCTTTCAATTCACGCTTATATGGAAAAATGGGATGGTTAGGACTAAATAAAATCTAGATGGATCGTAACTAGGGCATTAACAAAAAAATTTCGCTTTTTTTCTGAACAAATATGTACTGGAATCGGAAAATGAAGAGTGGTACAGGAAGTAATATAAAATAAATTTAATGGATGTTTGTTTTAACACTTTACTAAACACAACATAAAACACATATAAATAATGAAAGATGAACGACAAAATGTAAAGTGAAAATCTAACCTAACCATTCTTCCTCTTTACCTGTCTATTACATGGCCTTTTACGTATGTGGCTGTTGGCATAGCTTTACATCACATGGCCTCTTACATTTGTGGTTGACGACGTAACCTTACATAAAAGATTAGAATAAAACTGTCCTAAAAGAATTGAAAAATTAACTGATGCCTCTAAGACTACTGTCAACAACTAAATTGTTATATCTGATTAGGGTAAGCAACTGAATCCTAATCCAATTCTGCGGAAACTTTTTCAAATAATATATTAAAGCGAGCAACTCCGGCTGGGTGGCAGTGGATAGAACAATGAGTCTTGCGGGCTTGGGGGACGTGATAAGGCTACAAATAGGGATTATACAAGACATGTAACAATGCAAACTAGTTATACACATTTACAAATGAGTAAACTTTATTTAACCTTTCTCCTCTCCCAAACAAGGATGCTTATTTTGTCGTGGCGGTGCTATATCCTCAGACTAAGACTCCGCTCAGTTTGAGGTATTTCTGATGCAAATGTGCTTGATTATTTACTGCCACAGAACTTGCTATACCAATTTAACTAAATATGGAATTACGGTTGGTGTAGTTTAGAGTCGAACTGTTCGTTAAAAAATAAGAATATAAATTCATTTAGATGGTTACTGGTAATAAAACTTGAACCTTTTAAAATTTTTAATTTAAAATTAGTCTTTAACTAATAAAATTTAGATAAAATTAGGAAAATACTAAAGATCATTCCCAAGAATAGAAACAGTTGTTATAGAAACAATGTATAATGTACTTATTCATATTAACTATATCGATTTGCTCCCGGCGATATCTCAACTTAAACTAACTCACTGCAACAGCAAACTAGCCTATTTAAATAAACATTTTGCGAATACAAATAATGTTTTCGCTTTCACCAGAACTTTTAACAAAACTCTAACGTACTTCCACCATAACATTAAATTTGATCAAAGTTATAAATTTAACAAGCATTATGATTAGTAAATAGTAATTATATTTATGAATGAAAGAGAGTATAAAATTGCAATTTTAATTCTATATATAGAGGACATGATAGTTGCAAATAAATATGAGTTGATTAGTTATATTTGATAATAATATAGATCCATCTAGAATCCAAACTTAGAATTAGAGTCTAGCCTAAAAAAAGTAATTTATAAATATTATTGAACTGACGATATTCCTTAAATCTAGCTTTCTATTATTCTAAGGTTTAATTACTAAATATTGTTACGCAGGTTTTTGGTATCACAATGTATTTCAACTGAACTTTAACAATAACAATGCAACTGATAACATTAACATGTAACGTCTATCATCAAACTGAAAACTGACGTCAGGATCATCCTTATATAGCTTGCTTCACCCTTCTCGAACCTTCTCGAACTGTCGTCTAGAATATTCTTGACGGGTAATGACATTTCTGGACTATTCTATCTTCTTCTACATGTACTTGTACTTATGAGCACACTGTAGAGCGATGAGTAACATTCCACTTCTTTTTCTATCTGTACGTTTCCTATAATAGCCGCAGGCTACTGCAGGGTGCTGCGTAACAATATTGTTAACCTATTTGCAATTTTAACAAGAACCTTTTACAACTAACTCATTAATTCATGAATATTCCTAAATCCCATATCATAAATTGGAGATATTTTAGTAAATCTCAATCATAGAGCAAAAGGTACACTAAGAGGAAAGGGAGTGAATACGAAACTGCCTTGCGGTTGCCATATCACGGTCTCCTGCTCAATTCTGTTGCAGGACCGGTTTCATAAATATACAGTTTCCTTTTTGTCTACTTTTTCGAGTAGTTTTTCTATAAAAAATACGTCGCGCGTCGTATTAATAAGAAAACCAAAATATATTGAGCTACAATTATTTTTTACTTATAAATAATTATATAGTTACCTAGTATTCAATCTTTCAGGATATATAGTACTTGAGTGTTTAATATTTTATATACAATTTTTGTATCTTTTTTACTTCCCTCGATAAGAGGAATCGTGAAAAAGTCACTGTAGCATGTTCGACTTTTAGTTACAATGTATAGTTAGAGTTTAGTCATTGTATGTGGTAACTATAGATTTATAATATAATTTTCAAAGATTAGAATATTGACAAATAAAAAGAAAAATATTAATTTGTACGTCCATCAATTAATAATATCAATATTCCAACGAAGATATTTGTGGGATAAGGAACATTATACCCCACAAATATATTACCCCACAAATATATTCGTTGGAATATTGATATTATTAATTGATAGATGCACAAATTAATATTTTTCTTTTTTTTTTTTTTTTTTTTTTTTTTGGAGTGAGGGTAGCCTCCTATGTGAGTAGTAGGGATTAAGTGTAAAGGTTAAAGAAAAGGTCCTTTATTTCTCACAAGTCAATTTAATTGACGACCGGTTTCGAAGTTGTCACTTCATCATCAGGCACACCTAAATGGAATGTCAAGGAGTCAGTTGTAATAAAAACAATTATAAAAGCATGAACGGACTTTAACATATACAAAATAACAGAAAAAACACAAAATAAAGTTAGACAATAACCCTAACTCACCTTGACTAATTCCATAAAGGAAGCGCTACAAAAAGTTTAACAGAACGAGTTAAAAAAGTCATGTGTAATAAGTATTTTTTAAAAAAAAATTTTTTAATGTAGGTTAGGTTAAACCACCAGATGTCTTTTTGAATAAAATAATTAATTAAAACACATTTAAGACAATTATTAACTAAAACACAAAATAGTTTTACAAGCACAAACAGTTTAAAAATTTTTAAGGATATAATGTTAATTACTGAAAGTAAAAAGTAAAAAAGTAAAAATTATCAGACTGTCAAGACATCTATCTAGATTTTTAACGAATCAATGCAGTAAACTGTAAATTTTAAATTGCGGATAAATAGTGTACTAACGGAGGTGTTATTTACTGAAAGTGAGTATAGGTGGCGGTGACAAAATTTATTGAAAGTAAAATATATTAAACTGAGAATGAGAAAGCAAAAAATTTTTTTTATATACTAACAAGAAAATTAGAACACTAAACAAGAAAATATGAAAATTCATATGTAAAAGGGAAATTTGAAGCAGATAATCAAAAAGAAAATTACTGTTACAGGAAACGGAAACTAGGTTGACAGTACGAATGTCAAAAAGAAAAGTCAAATTTTGGCGTATGACAACCACGTGGGATAATTTGAATAAGCTGAAAAATTTAATAAGATGCGAATGGGCAAAAATTAATGGAAAGAAAATCTAAATTGGGAGAGTTAATTGTGGTAAGTAACTGACTGAAGATCAAATGAGTGGGGGTAAAAGTCTGAAAATAATTTAAATAAGCGCAGAGAACGTTGGGGTACTAATAAATTGAATTTGTGCATTCAGAGAGCAGGAGGGGCCAGATTTAGTTAGTTAATAATTGTCTTAAATGTGTTTTAATTAATTATTTTATTCAAAAAGACATCTGGTGGTTTAACCTAACCTACATTAAAAAATTTTTTTTAAAAAATACTTATTACACATGACTTTTTTAACTCGTTCTGTTAAACTTTTTGTAGCGCTTCCTTTATGGAATTAGTCAAGGTGAGTCAAGGTTATTGTTTAACTTTCTTTTGTGTTTTTTCTGTTATTTTGTATATGTTAAAGTCCGTTCATGCTTTTATAATTGTTTTTATTACAACTGACTCCTTGACATTCCATTTAGGTGTGCCTGATAATGAAGTGACAACTTCGAAACCGGTCGCCAATTAAATTGACTTGTGAGAAATAAAGGACCTTTTCTTTAACCTTTACACTTAATATTTTTCTTTTTATTTGACAATATTCTAATCTTTCAAAATTATTTTATGAATCTATAGTTACCACATACAATGACTAAACTCTAACTATATATTGTAACTAAAAGTCTTATAAGTCTAACATTAACCCCCTCTTCAGTGACAACGACAAAAAAATGTAGTTAATGGAAAAGGTTACGGAATTGTTTAAGTTCTGTTTCTTAGTTTCTTTATTAGGTGAGTCTAAGTAAGCAGGTTTAACTCTGTCTATAGAGATGGCCTGTTCTTTGCCATATTTTTCAATAAAAAAGGTTTTCCCTGAACGTCGTAGGACTTAAGGTCCTTCGTATGGTTGTTGCAAACTAGAAGTTTTTCTTGGAACTTGGAAGTCTAACATGCTGGCTCGAAATCAGTTATTTGTATCTGTGAATTTTAGAATTCAGAAATAACAGACCGTAAATAAGTTTTAAAAATTTAAAATGGCGTTGACAGGAATCTAATCTGAGCACTAACAACCATCAAAATACGTGCCGAATCATTTTAAGTGAGGTATTCTATTATATCTATTTATTTTAGAATGTAAAAATTTATTAAACCAAACCAATACTTTCCTTGTCCTTTTTTTTTGTATCAGAAAATTAGAGTATCACACTATTATCCAATAATTTTATCTTAGCCATTTCTAACCCCTAACTTCAAAATAATCATTCCCTAAAGATATATCTGTATCAAGGTGATGAATGAATTCTTCTCGTATCGTTTTTGTAAAGACACATCGATATATAACAAAACATACTGCCATTTCCACATCCTTATATCATTTCCTCCATAAAATCATTCGGCTGGAAAAATATTAACCCGGAATTCGCCCACCGGTTCCCAATTAATCCAGTATATCTACCGAAATTCCTTTTCCTTGACGGGTCAGATATTGAAGGTTTTTTTTAGGTAATGTATTTTGTTTTTGGTGGTTACATAGTTAACTTTAAAAAAATTTAAAAAATTATATTATTTAAGTTAATTTACAAAAGTATACAGTTAACTGGAGCTTAAATAACCCATTAGATATTATAAATAAATTTAAAACTTACTCAAACAATTATAGAATTGTATCTTGACAATGGGCCATGTTCACATGTGAGATATGCTGTTTTATAAACTATATTGTAATAGTTAGTCGCTATACAAGTTATTCTAAATAATCAGTTCGTTAAAAAAGCTAAAAGTTTTTAAATTAAGCCCAATTGAAATTTAAAATTTGAAATTATACGTCATCGGGAATAGACCAATCAGCTTGTGTCGAAGTTTTTTTTGTTATACAAAACCAAGCCAACGAACAAACCGACACACAGAATGTCGAAGTGAACGCACATCTAAGTGACATTAAAAATTGACACCACCTAACAACTAACCTTAGTTTTTTGTTTTGGTTTAATTTTATTATTAATCTGAATTTATCTGGGTAAATTATCCTGTGGGATATAGCCCAATAAAGGAAGAAGAATATGAATTTATCAGCTGTATTTATAAAAGTTGAATCAAGTATTTTTCCCATTGTAAACGAAAATATGATTACCGAGATGATTACTGCATTTTTTAACAATACTCAGTTTACAAAAGATAGAAAGGTAAAACTTTATTTATAAATTGTTTTAATGGTAGGTAGTTACAGTTTATATGAAGCAATACACCTTATAGTAAAACATATTTATCTCAGGTTTTATTTTTAGATCTGCCAAGCAAGAATATGGAGATATTTACTTTTTCCATAAGAGAGAAGGAGACAAATTACACCTAAACATAAAGTACAGCAAAAACCTTATAATGTGGTTGTTGTATTTAACAAAAATGAAATTTTTAGTGCACAATGCTTAGGATATGCTGAATCTCAAGGTTTATAATATTTATTATGCTTTTTTGTTTTTATATCACATATAATAAACAGTGTATAAGGCCCTTTATTCCTATAAATATTTTTTTTCTAATTTTGACATATAAAGAGACATTTTTTGTAATCGCAGCAAGTGTTAAAATAATCTAGAAATAGATTTTGTTAGTGAACCTAGTAATAACTATGATACTAAAGAATGCTGCAGAGCACCTATGAAATTTTGAGTTAAAACATATGCCATATTTTTAGGCTATTTTTATACCCTTTTCAAAAATTTTATGCTCCTCGTTTTGTGAAAAACTTAAAATGCTCTGATAGCTTCGAACGAAGTCAGCAAAGCACCTCTGTTTTATAAAGTTTTTTCTGTAAAAATAGCAACACCATATATTTATGCACTTGAAATATTATATTTTTAAAAAATAAATGGTGCTTGCTAACCTTCGAAAGAAGCCAGCAGAGCAATTCGGTTTTTTAAAGCTTTTTTCTAAAAACCACACCCCATTTTTAGAATATTTTTAGACTCTTGAAATATTGTAAAACTTTACTAAAACAATTGCTATTTTTAAATAATACAGGGTGCTTTGTTGGAACAAAGTCAGCAGGACACTTCAGTTTTTTAATATATAAAAACAACTACTTATGACACATGTTTAGGCTGTTTTAAAATCCTAAAAATGTGGTAAGTATATTTGTTTTCAGAAAAAAAACTTTGAAGTCAGCAAGGAATTGCGAATTTTTTTAAAAATGCCAAATTTCGAATATTTTATAATATTGTAGGAGCCAAAAAACGTGGTGTGGTTTAAAAAAAAACTGGGGTGCTCTGCTGGATTCGTTTAAAGCCAACAAAGCATCCCGTAATTTTTTATTTTATAATACTCAATAGCCTAAAATGAGACATAGCTGTTTAAACAAAAAATTGTACTTTTAAAAATAGCAGTTTTTTTCGAAAAGCTCTATAATATTTCAAAAATGTGAAAATGTGGTGAGATTGTTTTTTTTAAGTTTTGAAAATCCGAGGTTCTTTACTGGATTCGTTCAGAGCTAGTAAAGCTCTGCTCGTCTTGTTACATAAAATAAGGCATTTTGTAGCTGGTTATATAGTTATTTTGTAACTGCATATCTAACCCTTTTATTTTTTTCAGGAGGTTGTAAACATGTGGCTTCATAGAAGAAGTGAGGAACCATCTGTAACATCTATTCAGTGTTATTGAAAAGGCTCCAATTTATCAAAATGCATAAATATTGATGTACACTTGGCTAGATGTTAAAGAAACCTCTTCATCCACTACAGGAAAATAAATCAGTACTTTTATATTCTTAGGATTTGTATATATATTTTTTATTTGTAAATAAATTGTTTTTTTACTTCATTTTTCTCATTTTTTATCAAAAGGTTAATAAATAAAATTTTCACAGATTTTTATATTTTTGTTTGTAAACAATAATTGAAGAGTTTTTATTAAAAATCACCAATGTTAATAATAATAACTTAAGACAATATTATTCTTTCTCCTTTTTTAAAGCTACTATCAATAAAGGTATTACTTTAGCTTGACCTATGATCAATTTTTAATTTTGTGATATATTTGGTTTGACAGAAAAAAAATTATAACCCTTTGACATTGGTTGTTTTTACTTAGATTTTCATAAAAAATAAACGGAACTGCAAACATGTTTTACTATCGTAATAACGAATAGAAACATTAAATTTTTTTTTTACATTTATAACTGTTGTCATTTTCATAAAGGATTGATAAGAAGGCATACTTTCTGGTTTTTTGAAAAAGGTGGCAAGAATTATGATATTTTTAAATTTATCACCAGTGATACCACATGTAGTTACCCGATTTATTGGAATATATAGACTTTGCTACCACATTCAACTGAACTTGGTTGTTTTTAATATTTATCAATGTGACATAGGCGTTTTTGTTAAAATGTTTCATTTTAAACTGCTGTAAATAGGTGCCTTTGTTTTGGTAGTTTTAGTCCCAAAAAAATCTATGCATATACAGGTACTCATTCCTCTTTGATTTACTCGAAACGTTAAAATTTTATAAAAAATTACATTGGCTGTTTAAAAACTCATTATAATCCCTGAAATGTGATAATTAGGTAAATTAAATTAAAAAACAAACAAAAAAGTTTATTAAATTAATATTTACTCTTACAAAATAGGTTCTTGTAAGTTAACAAGCAATTATGCAGATATTACTAAGTAAATGTACTTGCTTAAAATTCACACACGAATGTGGTTTTAACATGTTAAATTAACTAACCCTTCTTATAACTCTTTCCACATGTATTCTTAGAGATGCTATTCTTTTACTTAATTGTACTTTTTCTGGAGAACTTTTTTCATTCTGTGATACACTAGGTGTGGCTTTACTAAAGTGTATCCCATGTTTTCAAGTAGCTGAATATTCTGAAACCCCTATCTGCCATTATATGGGATCCAGGAACCAGTTTGTTTAAATACCCACATTTTTCTATTATTTCTTTATCACTAGTTCTTCCACAAAATGATGAATACATTCGGTATCTTCAAAACTTTCAGGAGATTCTGCATTTTCTTCCAGAAGGGTTTTTAGGTTATACACCTAAGAATTTATAGTAGCCTCATTTTCAATTTCCTGACAATTAGCAGAAATTGCTGCTACATCTTGATAATCCGGTGTATTTTTATTAAAAAGTTCACGAGAAACATCGCTAGTAGAAGGTTGATTTTCTTCTTTCCAAATTTCTAGGAACACTAATAAATATTTTTGAAGATGAATGTGAATCATTATCACATTCTGGAACAAAACACTTTTTCGTAGTCATAATATTTATAAAAAGTACATAGTTAAACACTCAAATTCCAAATAAATTCTTGATCGAGACACTATGATGACAGATGCCATACACAGTGCTGCCATTTTGCCATTTTCTGAATTATTAAGTGACTTTTAAAACAATGAAACTTTAAATATGGTAAAAGTTTAAACAGAAATAATACTTTCAAAAAACATTTGATATTATATATTTAAAAGATATTTGTTTAACGATGTTTTAGAAGTCTAAAAGTAAGAAGGAGTACACAAACGAACGTACATCACTTCTCGTAAACCTTCTAGCCGGCAACGTTGTGCGCTAGCTCCTATTGGTCTATTCCCGGTGACGTCATAAATTTTAAAAAAATTCATAACTCCGGCAAATGAATTGATAAAAAAAAAATAAAAAAAATGTAGTTTTATTTTCAACTCTATTATTCATAAAAAAAATTTCAAAATTTTTGAACATGCCCCATTATAAGAAATAAATACATTTTTAAGTTTGTGTTTTATTAATTTTATTAAATTATAAAAATATATTAACAAATTTATTTAAAAGAATATTTTTAGTCAGTTTATTCCAATAAAAACGCTGTTGAATGATAATTGGTGTTGGACAAACCATTAATTATATAATTAATTATGTATATAAAAAAACTCTGAATGAATTTAGATCCAATATTCTGTCTCCCAAGTAGCAACCAGATCGAGCACATCCTGTTTCAACTATTAATAATGTACTATGTCTAACTTTTCTCTTTTCTATCAGAATGTTCGTGGCACTCGTACGAAGACTCGAGATCTTTATCTTAACTCATCAACTTCCTCTCAATATGACATTATTACGCTAAACGACTCAATCAAGGACTCAGAACTATTTGATCCAAACCTTTACGATGTTTACAGAACTGATAGAAAATTCCATAAAATGTCTGCAACACTAGGTGGAGGTAGCTTAATTGCTGTAAAAAAAACAATTTTCGTCCAGTATCTTTGACACCGAACATATTATTGAACCTCTTATATCTATTGTAACATCTATAAAACTGAAAATGGGTAAAGCAAATGTTTATGTTTTCTGCATCTACTTTCCTCCGCTCATATCTGCTAATGAATATGATCTTTTGTTGATATTTTCATGTCTATACACTTAGTTTACGACCAAAATGTTATAATTGTTGTCGATTTCAATTTAAGTAGATATGCCGATTTTAGAGCAGGCATAAGAGATCCATGTAGAAAAATATCTTGTTTAATGAATTTCCTAATTTTTTTTAATATGTCTCAACATAATACAATACTTAACTGCAATAACAAAACCCTTGACCTCGTTCTCTCAAACATTGATCATAGATAAATAAACAGTACGTGTTCAACATGTTCACCAATAGCTTCAAAACAAATTTCGCCCTGTGATCTGGGATCTTAACATTTTTATATTCCTTTTTTAGTAAAACATGTAGATATATTTTACCTTAAGAAAAACTAATCTGCTAAAAAAAGCCATAAAATCCGTTGCAATAGCAAAACAAACTCTCGAAATCAGCGATGTATACATATATGAGAAAAGACGAAGCTTTTAAGTATAGAATCAATACAAGATGTCCTGATATCTCTGAGACATATATCTTAGCCTGCAAGGACACTGCTAGTTACTGGGATGTCCTAACGGAGAGATTTATAACCGTGGAGAAAACAAGCAAAACAGGTATAAATAAATAAATTGGGGGAACGTTTATACACCATGTTTATATGTACGAGAAAATAGAAAAGTCAATCTCCGTTACTATCTTTGAAATGTACTTCTTGAATTATTATGACCGAATCATGGAAATATTTTTATCGGAAATTCATGCATATATTTTTATTGTCTTCGTGCATTTGACTCAGGTCCGTTTGTCAAAGATTTTAAAAGTTTGTGAACGATAAAACAGTAAAAATATTTAGAGATGGTGGAAGTAATGTCTTAATAAAAGTAGAATATATAAATGTGTGAATATTTCCTTTAATTCCATATCTTTGTAATTGTTCTGCATGACAGACCGGTTCAAATGCTTTCCGGAGATCTAGAAATGTACTGTTTTTATGAAACGAAGTTTTTTTTTCGAAAAACACTCCAAAAGAGGTGTTTATTAATATTAAGAGTTGATCAATGAGTAATTTTGTTATAACCTAACTTAACTAGAGTTGCAATTTTAAAAACTGAACTTCTACTCGTTAGTATACCTTAGGGCCTGATAACTTAATTACACTAAACTAACGTGCGACACTAAACCGCACAATGGCTTTGCTTTGTTATTAACATAATCACTTAACTAACTCGAAAGGTTTCACTCTTTTAAGTCTTCTTGTCAGGTTCGTGTTGTCAAAAAGCTGGATCGCCTCAATATTCACATGTTGGTGGAGCCGTTGTTCGTGACTCCTAGCGAATCTGGTGATAGTCTGGTCAATAGTGTCAATCTAAAGGTCTCAATGAAGGTCGATGTTTTTAATGTACCAAGGAGCATCCAAAATGTTCCTCAATACTTTGTTCTAGAATCTCTGGATTATTAGCTCTCTGGATTAATAGCTGTCACAACCCCAGAGCTGAATGCCATAAGTCCAAATTGTTTATATAATAGAATTTTGTTATATGTAGATAGGCTGGAATGTCTACCAAGTAACCAGTACATTTTCTTGAACTTTATATCTAACTCTTGTCTTCTTTTTTAATATGGACCTTCCAGAGAAGTCTTGCATCTAATGTAATACCTAGATATTTTGCCGAGTTGGCATAAGGCACCTGAGCATTATTTATGTTAATTGGTATTATTTGACCATTTTTATTAGTAAAATTAATAATAACAGATTTGGTTTCGTTTAGTTTAATACGCCATCTTTTGGTCCAATTATTTATTTGATTATCTGATGTTTGTAGTTTATTTGCAGCCTTTTCATGATCTTTACCTATCATCTGCAAATGTGGCTTTCCATAGAGAATAAACAGTGGATTTATCGTTTGTGAACTCACTAAGGTACCCACAAATAGATTCATTTTTGATTCGTTTTATCTCTCTTTTTAACTACTGGGTGGCGTTGTTAAGTTTGGTTTTATCTGATGGAGCTTTGGTCCTCCTAAGTTTTCTTTTTGCAGAGATTAGGTCCCTTATTTCTTTAGGATAGTTATTTCATATTGTTCGTGTAGTGACTTAAGCGCACTACTTACCTTCCTTCGCACCTTATTTCATCGCTTTAGTTTTTGTGGCAGTCTTAGTGGGAGGCAGGCGTTGAGTTCACCCTGTATAACTTCCTAACAACCTACGTTTCCAGGGTTGTTTATTGATATTGTCATTGTAGTTTTAATTTTTTTTGGTCATGATCAAATTACGTTATACCAATTATATACATCTAAATTTATCATTTGGATTTTTATTGAAAGTTGGAATCCCACATTTAAAAGATATTACAGTTCGTTGCACAATGGGTGGCGTATTATCTCATGCTGCTTGTTGTATGTTGGACACAAGTAGTTCTACTTCTTCATCTAGCTGTGCTTTTGTTCTTAACGGAGCTGAAAGATTGATTTTATTTTCAAGGTCCAGTCTGAAGCTTTGCCTCCTATTTATTAGTCTAGGAGCGCTTTCCTTTTGGTTAATGGTGTCACTAAGAGTGATAAGAATGGGCGAATGATCTGAATTCATGTCCCATGTCTCATCAACTTGGATGTAGTTTGCTGAAATATTTCGTACAATAAAAAAGTATATTAGGTCGGGTATTTTGTTTCTATCTGTGGGCCAATAAGTTGGTTTGCCAGTTGAATGCGACTCACATTTCAACTATGTCATTGCATCTTTTAGGTTTTTACCCTTAGTTGTTGTTAGTCTGGAGCCCCAATGGGTGTGTTTGGCATTAAAGTCGCCTCCAATGAAAAATCTAGGTTCTTGACTATTGTGAATATCTAGGTATTGTTCTTTTTTAACGGTATGTCTTGGAGGACAATATACAGAAATTCTTCAGTACTGTGTCCCGCTTTTAGATGATGCTTAATTGTTTCTTTAATTATTATTGTGCTTCCCTCTCTTGCTGCATTCCGGGAATGAATGGTGTGATAAACTTTACATCCTTAAATTTAATAAAGGACTCATTGGTAAAGTGAGTCACTGAAATTAAGTCTATGCTTTCTATATCTAGGATTTCTTACAATTCTTGTTGGTTCTGCAGCAGTCCATTAGCATTCTATTACATTATTATTAGGCTATTACTCATTATATTGTCTCTTAGGTATAGCTTCTTTGCTACTATATGCTAACCTAGTAATTTGTTCAGCTTTTTCAGTATTTGGTGGAGAGTATTGGTAATGAATGAATCTTGATTATCTATTTCTTCTTTTTTGTCTGAATAATCTAGATTTGTCTATTAAATTGTTTCTATTAACAGGCTTATGTTGGATTACTCGCTGTGGCTGTTTAGGTAAGTTTGGTTTTTTTGCTGTGCTTATAAATAAATGATGTTAATCTACAGATTGTGTATTTAGTTGATCTGGACTTTTTAAACCTATAAAAATTATAAATTTTGTTATAAATGAGCATAGTCAACTTTGATATGTTTAAAGGAGGAAAATTATGGCCTGTATATCTCCAACATGTATTTATTAAATAAGTAACTAACTTTTTTAGATTCTGCTGTTTTAGAAAAACGCTTGTTCTTAGATTAGTATTGGTTATATTAAAAAACTAAAAACAAAAAGACATTAAAATTAAAAAATGTACTTCTCTTTGGCTGCTTTTTGTTAATTATGTATTCTCTGTTGTTTTCTCAAAATATTTGACTAAAACGATTGAACATTTCTTTCAAATTATTCCCGATTCCAAAATTAGGCTATAAACCACTCTAATCCGGCATCCTGTCTCTCCAATATTTTTTCCGAAACGTAAGAAAGGAGAGACACCTTTCGACCCTAGTTACAACCGTTATTCTTTTAACTTGTCAAGGGTCAATTCATTTATTGCTGTTTATGGGACATTTTGGCAATCTTTTACTGGGTAATTAATTGAGGCTGGAGAAATTATTTGTATCGTTTTCGCAATGCGTAAGTAAGAAAAAAATCAGTGTCGTAACTGAGAGAATTTATTCCAAATAAAGTATATAAATTGGTGAGACAGAATGGATGTTATGCTGCCAAAAGGGCTGATTCAAATAATAAAACTAAATAAATTAACAAACGTATTTGACACCTTACCTTTTTTTGGAATATTGGAATCGTAGGCGAGCAGCACACATAAAGCAAAGGCTCTCTTGGTTCTTCGAAAAGGTCGAAAGCATGAACCGTGTCAAAGTGTCAAAATAGATAACGCGAATTTAAATTAAGAAATTAATAAAGAAAATAAATCCATTCTCGAACAATTGGACATGAGTAGCTCAGAGTTTAGAGTTTGAATTGTTGGTTTCACACACAGAAAAACTAGTTTTTAATTGTAATAAAAATGTTGTTACCCTGCAAGAGGTGAGGTAGGTCAGGTGAACAGTAGATCTCTTAGCATAATAACACGAGCAGTAACAAGAGAAACTAGACAGTAACTTAGAGAATTTAAAAACTAATTTAGAACAGCAGCAAACTAAGTTAGAGCAACAATGAGAAAATGAAAAGGCTAGATTAGAGTTAGAAGGTATATTACAACTGAAATGGCGTAATTACAAAGAATAATTTGTAACTAAGCTTCCGTAAGCAACATTAAAGCTGAAAATACAACCTCGTCTTCTTCCATAACCGAATCAAGCCACGTTTGAACCCCAGTTTCACAAAACCATACCAGCAAGACCTTCAAGCCACTTACTTTGACGGTCAAATAACATAAGAAACGTATAGACTCCAATTTGAAGTTGCAGCTAGAGCCAATGGCCCTGGCCGAAAAAGATCTGGCAGTTTCATTGAAAGTGTCGCTGCGAGGACAGGCAGAAACTGTTTTACAGTTACTTCTTCAAGGGGAACCGAGTTATTCCTCTCTCGTCAAATATAGCCAGCAACATTTAAAACGGGTATTCTAAATCCAGCTAAAGGCTCGTAGTCAAAAACATAATAAGAGTCTACGATTGCTTTATCTGGAATATCCATAGGCACATCTAATTTAGAATAACAAATAGACATGCAAGCATTTATTGATGGACTACAAAATATAGAAATGCAGCAAGCTTTTAGGCTAGAACCTCACAAGATGCTGAACGAGAAACTTATTGCAGTCAAACTCATATCTAGAACTTCTCGCGCAAAATTAAGAAAAATTAAATTCCAGAAAAATGAAGAGGCCAGTACTAATATTATTTCCCAACCTACTCTCTCACAAATCTTAAATATCCTGCAAAATATACAAAGAATCAGCCAAAATGAAAGAATTAAGGAAAAATCGGAAACCATCAAAGAACCTATAGAAGCAGCGCTAGTTCTACAAGTCGAGAATCGGGGAATGATACCAGACAGTCAAATAGATCAATCCGAAACCCGTCACGAAGTCTGACAAGAAAGAATTACGGCAGATATGCTTCCCGGAGAATCAAGCCACCCACATCTAGCCGGCTTTTCAGCAATAACCAGGAAGTATTGCTTCAAAGAGGCTGTCCTCCATAACAATGAATTCTTTTCAGACGACTCTATTTAAAAAGAGAAAGGCTTTGAGAGGAACCGGCAGAAGAAGTTAGTCTTCAAGCAACCACTATCAAGCCAAAGAGTGGTGAAACGGAAATCACCATTGTAAGCCTGAGAAAGGGGCAAAACAGACAATTGAAGATTGTCCGAGAATGGCTCAAAAATAAATTTAGACCTACTTGGCAAAAGTTAGCTAAATATAGTGGTGCTATTAAAGGGTACTGGACTCAGTGGGGGATTCTCTGTATCTTTACGACGGCATATTGCACCGGAAGTGGGAGAGCTGGGGTACAAGTATTTTAGTATCACCGATGACAAAACTAAAAAGCGAAATGACTATCAAGTATATTAATGGATCTCCAAAGATCGTACAACATTTTCAGTATTAACTGGTTCATCTTCAACTTTCAATAATTGGCTCTTATTGTATACAAAATTAGATTCTCTTCCCAAAAAATTCAATGAATTTATTTGTCTTATTCCATCTAAAAAACCGGACCTTATTTTAATTACCGAAACGTGACTCAATGTAAATATTCCAGACTCTATTCCTAATTACCACATTTTTAAATATGATCGAATTGATAGACGAGGAGGGGGAGTATGTATATATGTAGCTCAACATATCTTAGATTGTTTTACAATCTCATCCATAGATATATCAGTTCCTTGTATTGATTCTCTTTGTTTGCAGCTGCAACATCTCAATTGCCGTATTACCCTTGCAGTTATTTACCGTCCGCCAGACACACCTGTTGCTACTGACGTGGCTCTGCTAGACAAATTCGATGTCCCAAGTGGTTCTGAAAATCTGATTATAGTAGGCGATTTCAATTTTGCAGACATTAAACGGCCAATAACTTCTATACCTGACACACAGAATGATACCAATCAGTTCATGGAATTTATCCACAATTCTAGTTTTGTTCAACTAATAAGCAAACCCACGAGATTTAGAATAAATCAGGAACCTTCTACCCTCGATCTACTATTTACCAATGATGAACAACTCTTAACCCCACCGGTGTATCTCCCACCAGTTGGAATATCTGATCATGCAGTCATAATGTGTCGTTTACAATTTCAATCATTCTCTTCTTGCCCATCCAATCACACTATCTTTTCACTCACAAACTTTGCTGAAGTTTTTTCCTATCTAGGACAATTAGACTGGATTAAAATTATCCCTGAAAACAATGATCCGAACTGCATGTGGAATCTTTCAAAATACGGTTATTGATTGTGTAAAATCTCATACTAAAAACAAATTAAATAGAACAAATTTGAAACCCTGGATAAATAATCAACTGATGTTTATGGTAAAACATAAGAAACACCTATGGAAAAAATTTAAGCGAACCACCAATATGAACAATTTCTCTACTCATCGACTATTCTCCAATCAACTAAAGACCGCAGTTATTGAAGCAAAGTATAACTATCAGGAGTACATCGACAACTATGCTGATAGCAACAAGTTCTATAAATATGTTAGAACAAATCTGACATCCAAAGTGTCGTACTTCTTCTACAAAAAGAAAACTGAGATAAGTGTGCCAACAATACTGAATCTGCTCAACTTTTTTTTAACACCTTCTGTAATGTCTTCACCCTTGAAGATCTAACATCACCACTTCCGGATATTTCACTAAACAGAATACAGGCCTCTATTTCCAACATATCGTTTGGTCCAGACATAATAAAAGACAAACCTAAAATGTCCAACTCCTCGCCAGGCTTAGATGGTATCTCCATTTTCTTTTAAAATATTGTGCTGACACTCTCTGCTATCCCATTTCCCATATAGTGACCTCCTCTTTTAATTCTCACATCTTGCCATCTATATGGAAGACTCTGTCAGTGACTGCCATATTCAAAAAGGGCAATAAACTTGACCCAAATAACTATAGACTGATAAGCTTTTTACCAATAGTTTGCAAAGTAATGAAGTCCATAATATGTGATAAGGTAATTACCTTTCTTGTAAACGAACGTGTACTTCCCACCCAACAACATAAATTTATCAGAGGACGATCTACCTTAACTAATCTCCTGCAGTCTGTCAATGACTGAACAAAAGCCTTTGATACAGTTCCAAAGCATCGACTTCTCAAAAAGATTGAACACCTAGGAATCCGAGGCAACTTAATAGATTGGGTAACGGACTTCTTAACCTCCAGACAATTTCGCGGAAGAGTTGGTAATAGTTTCTCTCAAACCAAATCCGTTGTCAGTGAAGTGTTTCAAGGCTCTCCTACTTTTCCCCCCCTCCTCTCGTCTGCGCTGCTCTTGATCACTTTATTAAATTTTACAGGCGAACTACAATTTGTATCTTTTTCTAAGGACAGATACCTAACCTAAAACTTTAGACTACAATTCGGCATTTCTAAAAATTTGGACTAGGTACAGTTTTTTTTTAATTTTAAGCATAATGGAGTTTGTAACTTGTCGAAAATATTTTTGTTTTCGTCTTTCGTAAAATATTTTTTATTTATTTATTTTTAGTAGTTTACAATTAAAGTTTTTTTGTTTTTCATCTTGAAAAATAATACAATAAGAATGGAAAAACTATCAAGACAAAAATTGTTAATAAATGTTCTAGATACATTAGCTGAGAAGGTACGTAAAAGTATTTTGCAGAAACAACAAAAGCCGTATGAATTAATCATGTATTTTTATGTTTTTTCCTCTACTCTATGAACAGCTTCGCCATTACTATTTGGATATCAACCAACTTCTTAATTAATTCTTAAAAGTGCTTGTCAAAACATAAAAAAGCACAAACAGAAAAAAGAAAAAGGCCGGATTATAAATTAAGACCGAGTGGTAAGGTTAAAATAGGTATCATTTTTCTGGGATTTTTATGATAAACAGACGTTAAAATCAATGTGTTGTTGAACTGATCACTTTTAGGTTAGTCTGTGGGCCACAAGTTCAAGTATCTTCATTTATAAATAATCGGAAGCACGTTTCTAAATATATATTTAATATAAAAAATTCAAGAATAATTTAAACGTGAGATAATACAAACTTAAAATTTAGTTTTACTTATTTTTTTTATGCAATTTCCCCCTACGATATTAAGAAAAATACACTGCCATATTACATATTTTCATATCCTCATAGACGTCTAGAAGCTTATATAGGTATCTTATTGCCAGCAAAAACCATACTTTGAATTTGACAGATCGCACAACAGCTCCTATCACCAGTACATAGTATATGTTGTTCACCCCCACGCCTGTAATCAACTACAAATATCAAACAAAACTTTTGTAGTCATATGAGCGACTATATTACTATTAATAAAAGTACCAAATATTTTGATATGGACAGACTTAAGGTATAAATTAGGCAGTAATTTTACATAGATATGCTTAAGGGAAAAAGGACCCAAATACTTTTACATGAGTAGGCTTAAGCCAGGAAAAAAATATCGAACTTTTCTAAAAGTTTGTTACAATTTGAATATGGTTGAAATTTTTTTAAATTGCTTCAGTAGCTCGTTCACCTCGAAAAAAATTAAAAAAATGTTATTAATAGCAATAATTCTTACATTTTAGGAATTTTATTGTTTTTTTTTATAAACCATAGGAGTACCGAAGGTCGAAATAATCATTGTGCATTTTAAAGTACTATAGGTATTTATTTCTTTTCTTCGTCTATGATTTAATCTAATAACATGAACGAAATGGTTCAGTAAGCCCACAGACTAAACGGAGTAGCGATTTCTATTGTTTGATCCGGACCATATTGTAGGGAAATTCTTAGAAAGCCACTTTTCGGTCAACATTATCATGCAAATTTTCCTTCTTACATTTGCTTCGCGTTTTCTAAAACAAGCACAGTGCTGGTGGAGGAGCAAGCGCATAATGAAGCTTTTTATGGGTTCCAACCATCTTTCAAATCGTATACTTTTATTTATTTTGATTTTCATTAGAGAAAAGATTTCTTTTATTGTTTGTAAATTGGTTTTAATTTGTATGGGACCTGTGTTAATGTGATTCTTTTAAAGGCTGGATGGACTCAACTAACGGTCTTTAAGGTTTTAAAGTACTAAATTAATCATTTAAAAATCAATTTTTCCTCATTTCCTTTTTAGTTCTGTAGTTCTGTCTTTTCTGACAGGATAGTTTTTTCTGGTTGTTAATACTCTTATTTTTGGTATGTTCCTAAATGCAATTTGCTGAATTAGGTAGATATTAAGATATTCTATATTCTCTATTTGAGCTTGATTTCCGAATTTAAACATAACAGGCATTTTTTGGACTCCATTTATTAGGTTATGTTGGGAATGGGGTGTTAATACACTGCGACCTAAAAGATCTATTGTGCCCTCTTCTGTCACCAATGCACTAAGGAAATGTCGCAATGCCTATAATGACCCTTCCAATCCTATTTTCTCAAGGAAGTTAGGTAAATCTTGCTCTTCTATTTGATATCCTTCTAGATATAGTACCCTTGGATTCTGGAGTGCTACACATTTAGTTAGGATGTGAATGGAGGTTTCGTCCTCCTCCTCACATAATCTGCACTCACTATCCTCTACTACTTTCAGTTTACTTAGGTGTCCTTTTAGTCCTCAATGCCCGGTAAGGATCCCTGTTACAATACTTAGCCTGTTCTTGATCAGGCAGATGTAGGCTTTCGATCTTTTCTTGTTATATTTAACCAGAAGTATCTTGGCCTTTCTCAGCCCCAAGAGATTGTTCCAATTATCGGTTTTTCTACTGTCCATTTCTTTTTTAATCTCTCCTAATATTATGTTACTGCTGATACCGCAGAACGGCTCAGGTCCTACAAAGGGCGTTTTAGCCCCTTTCCTTGAAAGACTATCTGAAATCTCGTTACCTTGTACCCCGTTATGTCCCGTGAGAGTACCTCTATTTTTCTCGCCCAGCTCATTCAATTGTTCTAGGCATCTCCAGACCATTTTTGAGCTGATTACGTAAGAACTCAGCGCTTTAATGGCTGCTTGACTATCGGATATGATGATAATCTCTTGTCTATGATAGTTTCTCTCGATGTTAAACTGGATACACTTCTGTATGGCGTGAATTTCCGCCTGGAAGATGCTTGGGTATTTTCCCAAGCCTTCGCAGTATTTGGTTATCGGCCTATATACTCCTATTCCAGTTCCTTCTATGGTTTTGGAACCGTCCGTATACCACTGAATAGCACGTCTTTCGGTTGCAAGCGTGATGAATTCTTGGCTCCATCCTTTCTTGCTGCCCAGCTCTGTGGTTTTGAAGTTTTTCACAAAACTGTACTTCTTTAGCATTTCATCCTGGGGCATGTCCCCGGTATCTTTAGTCCTGAAGCAAGTAGACTTTCATCTGATTACTCCGTTCCTGATCATTCTATATCGTGTCCTTTTTATCACATTCTCTATCATCAAATTTAGAGGGGAGGTTTATGATCACCTCCATTGCGGCCGTAGGACAGGTTCTCATTGCACCAGTAATGCAAACACAGGCTAGTCTTTGTACTTTTGAGATATTAGCTCTCGTAGTAGCTAAACTAGTTCTGTTACTTCAGGCTATAGTCCCGTAAGTGATGATTGGTCTTACTATTGCAGTATACATCCATCGCAGTATGTTTGGGTTACATTCCCATCGTTTACCTGCAATGTTTCTGCATACCATTAGGGCTTTTGTGGCCTTATTTACTACTTCCTTCTCATGTGTGTTCCAGAGAAGTTTGTTATCCAGGGTTAGGCCTAGATATTTGACTTAATTTTTCCATTGTATCCCGTCTAATTTAACGGTTTTGAGATTAAGTTTTCTTTTCCTTGAAAAGACTACTAGTGTTGTTTTTTAGGGTTTATACTAAGTCCCACTCACGGCATCATCTTTTGGTATGTTCTAGTCCTCGTTGGACTGTACCACACAGGATATTACTAAACTTGCCACTAGCAAATAGGACTATGTCGTCGGCATAACCTTGACAGGGTATGCCGAGGTCAGTCAATCTGCAAGGAAGTTCGTCTACGGTTAGACTCCACATTAGTGGGGATAGAACTCCTTGTGGACATCCTCTGATTGTGCAGATGGAGATGGTGCCCTGCCCTATCTGTGTCTCTGCAGTTCTCGTAGATAACAGCTGAGCCATCCTTCTGGATGTGGTGTTATCTACTCCTCTGTATACAAGTGCTCTTTTTACAGATTCGTGTGGCGTGTTGTGAAACGCTCTTTCTATGTCTAGGAAGGCACACATGACCGTTTCTTTGTTTGTCAGTGTATCCTGTATCAGGGCAATTTCTGTAGATCTTCCTGCTCGGTACGCGTGTTGGCTGTGGTGGAGTCGCACCCTCTCCAGGACTTCCATTCTGATATAATTATCAACAGCCTTCTCCATTGTTTTTAATATAAAGGGTGTGAGGCTGATTGGTCCAAAAGATTTAGGATGTGTGGTATCCTTTTTCCCTACTTTTGGAATAAAGGTGACTCTGGTCCTTCTCTATGCTTCTGGTATATATCCCAGCTCCAGACTGCTCCGGAATAGCCGGATGATATGTGTTAGTAATTCCTCCTGTGCCTGCTGAAGCAGGAAGGAAATATTCCATCCACACCTGGAGACTTAAACGGTTCAAAAGTGTTTACGGCCCACTTTAACCGATTTCTGCTACATATGTGTTTGGTCACTACATCGGTCTCTCTTGGGGGCCTGCTTACCATAGTTGTGTCCCTTATTAGAAAAGGTGTGCTTCCTGGAAAGTGAGTTTCGAGTAAGAGGCGAGCTCTTTCCTCCTCACTCTCCGTGAAGCTTCCATTTGGTGTCTTTAATGCCATAACTGTATCAACTCTCCCTTTTGCCAGGGCTCTGTGCAGTCTCGCTGCCGCAGGTGTAGAGTTAATATCCTCGCCGAATTTTCTAAAGCTGTTACGTTTAGCTTTCCTGATTTCTTTGTTGTAGGTAGTAAGAGCCTCGGTGTAGCTCTGCCAATCTGCGCTGTGCTTGGCCCTATTATAGAGCTTCTACACTTCGGATCGTAAATTTGACAGATGACGGTTCCACCAAGGAGCATCCCTACTAATTCTATTTCTTTGAATGGGGCAGCTTGATTCATATGCCTCAAGTAATGCCCCATTTAGTTCTTCGAGGTCGCTTTTCAGAGCAATTGGGTGCCCGGGCCCCTTTTTTTCTGGATATGTGCTAAATTTTGTTTTAGAATGGTGTTGTATTTGTCCCAGTCTGTTTTTCTAGGACTCCTCCTGAGGATCGTTTCAGGAATGTCGCTCTCTAACGTAAACACAATTATCTCAGATAGAGATGGTTCACTCGATACCCTTCAGTTTTTAACTAGATCTTTAATGCTCGGTGTGCTTAATGTGATGTCTAATACCTCACTTTTTGCCCTTGCTACACTCCATTTATTGGAACCAGAATCAGTTGGTGGGCCTTTTTCGACATTTTCAATAATACCAAGTGACTGTAAATATGTATGTTGTATACAGTGGGTTTCCCATAATGCTTTGCTGTTTTTCAAGTGAAATAAAACATATGCATTTGCCTAAAATATATTTAATTAATAAAATGTTACTAATAAACGCGGATTTTTATTTCTTAAAAATAATGTTCTCCAGATGTCTTCCTTCTCGTGTCACGCATTCTTGAAGTACGAACCTTAAATTGTAATTTCCTCTGGAATAGCGTTTTAGCCTGAATTCGCAATTTAAAAGCACCCAGAGTGCGTGGTGGTGTTTCATACACCTTGGAATTTAGATAGCCCTCCAGGAGAGTCAGATCAGGACTTCTTGTGGGTTTTTCTGAAAAATATCTAGTACCGTTGCCAAAGATCTTCCGGCGGTGTGGGCTGTGGCACCATCTTGCTGAAACCAGGTATTGTTACTAAATAATCCGTAACCTTCCTCTACCTGGCAAATATAGAGTCATGGCGTTTATATTTAACATTTCCAAACTAGCGCTCTTTAAAAACAACAAAACATTATGGGACACTCATTATTCAAGAAATAAATAAATGTATAGAAAATAATACCACTATCAATTTAAGATTTATTGTCTCAACAACAAATACTTAACCTCAACTGAATTTTTGGTCACCGTACTAAACCTCTATGTCAATGCGACGAATAAATACAATTAACCCGTAACCTAAAAACACGTTCGGAGTTTTCAATTAAACTCGTACCGGCCAGCTTGGCGGTGGTCTCGTTGGATTTACCAGATATCTTCACTTTAATATCTCCCGGCGTATATTCGCAGTCGTCGTCGACGACATGTTTAATTTCGTTTCGGTCAGTCCACCCACACCTGTTAAGTCGGTACAATTGAATCCCTTTTAACCCTCGTTAATTGTCTAGAATGGGGAGAAATCATTAAGTTTAAACTGGCACGGGCACGCGGGCGATAACGCAGGGCCGATCTAACCTGACACGATTTTAAGAGGGAATAAACTGAATTATTAAAAAAAAAAACATTAAAGAGGTTTATTAACGTTGTTCTCTCGTGAAACAAAGTCTACTAATTATTTAATGAACATTATGTTACACCATTTTTATTTAATTTTCTGAAATTTAAAAATTAAACCATTATATAGCAGGAGATTTGTGACAGAACAAGAAAAATAAACACACTGTCTCTTTTCATAAAGATGACTTTACGAAGGTATAGATATAAAAAAAATAATATTACCATTGTGAAACAATAAAAACCTCATTAATTAAAATTAGATTTTAATTAGAAAACGCAACTTTCTAAATGAATTAAAAAAATGAGTTTAATCACCCCAATTATGATTAGGAAACTGCACCCTTTCCTTTTTCATTTCCTTCTTTCCAATGATAACGGTGGACATTTTCTAAGTGGAAATTTCGAGCTCGTGGCTTTCTTGAAAACTTTAAACGTTTTATTGGAGTTTAATGGTTAAAAAAAGCTTCGAATTCTAAGTGTGGGATTTTTACAGCGTCGCGAAACACCGAGTGCTTTTTATAGAGATATTGGCTTTCGTTCTAAGGTAGTTGTGGGAAATAGTTCTTAAGTTCGAGAGGAAAAGTTTTTGAATTGTTATCAATGATTTTATACTTAAAAGTGGTTTAGTGTTCTTCATAAAATTAAAAAGTAGCATTCTTTTGCTTAATATTACAAACTGAATGTCAAATCAAAATAATCTCAACAAAGAAATGAAAAAGCCCCTTGTTTTTCTTTCCAAGTGTATATGACCGTCATGAATATAACTTGGAGGTTATGCTATGCGTGAGACAGACGAGATTCCACCCTTGTAATAGCAATTTTGTGATTACTTGATTTCGAGAGATACATTTTGTGTTTTCCACTTGCCGTCAATAAAGTGTAAATGGAATAAAGAATTTGGGAAGAGTCAGGGGTACGAAAGGCCAAATGTAAAGAAGTTATTGCTGGTTTTTGTGTATATAAAGGGGGAGGATTTACAGAAATATTGTCTGGGTAGGTAGAAGAAATGATTAAGAGTAACGAAACAAATATAGGCGCTTACTGAAATTTGGTTTTTGGACAAAAGTGTCTGATTAAATTTTTAGAATAAACTTTAATCATCTTGACTTTTTTTCAGGCGGTTTCAGTTACTTTTATTGTTTGCGCTTTTCAGTGTTATTTTAACACATTTTTATTCATAAAAGAGGTTCGAAAATATTATTATTATTCATTTTGGTTGATATTTTTGAAAATTGTAATAACAGTATCTAGTGGGAACGAACTCTCGATAGAAATCGTTATGGGTAGGCAAACAAACATCATTTATCAAATATAGGAGGTAAATAGTCCGAAAATGTAACAATCATCCGAGAGACTAACCTTGACAGCGATATCGTAACTCATCGGATAGATACTGAATCCGAGTTCTAGTTCAGGGAAATTACAATATTTAAATAATGAAGGTGAATTGGAATAGAAAACTAAAATAAAATGGATTTAATTCACGAGGTGGAAAAATTTAGTAGAGATGAAGATATAACAAAAATAAAACGTTATAATATTCCATTTAATTAAAAGAAAAAGAGTTACAAGATTAGAATTGCGATTTGTCATAGCACTTAACATTGTAGTAGTTTTTTCGTAAGTTCGCTGTATTTTATATAAAAGGCCACTCTTAACAGAAGTGTTTTCAAGGAAAAGGCCGCTCTGACTATTGTTCTTAAATGTAAGGAAAATAGACGAAAAAGTTAGGTTAGGTAAAAAGCAGGAGCGGGAATTGAACTCCGAGCAAATACTACTATAAATATTTGGATGAGTGATTTTTTATTCTATAAATAGAGCATAATTTGCTTCTAAATCACTAATAAACTATATTATGTAGTAACCAAACTAAACAAGAATATCACATTGTTCATGTATTTTTTATTTACTAAAAAACATCCCAAAAACAATGAATGTTCATTATCAGAGTTTATATCGCTATGCTAAAACAATACTAGAACAACTTAAATAATGTGGATTTTGACTATTTTGAGATATCCAGATCATTAGGATCTAAAAAATGTCTTTCTGTTGCTATAGTCAGGTATGAAAACATTCATTTATTTGAGCACAGTTGCAATACATAATAATTAGTTTTTATGTTAATACCTAGTAGGACATCCTAAAATATCCTTTTCCGTTTGATGTAAGATTCATTATTATACATTTTTGTTAGTGAAATAGGATATTTTAAGATGGTCTACTGTTTCCTCTAATTGTCTAAAAAGTATAGAACAATACAAAGACTGTTTTAACAAAAAGAGATATATGTTTAGTTAAACACACAATTAGTCAATTCAATTAAATTAAAGCAGAAATCCAGAAAACTTCTAGAAATGAGTTTTTACTAGAACAAGGACATTTTACAAAATAATTATTAAAGAAGGGTCGGCACCTAATAACATTGACGATAGGTTTTTATACTATATATTATACAAACCACAATGAACTACACAAAATGACATTATTAATAATTTAAGCAATAAAAAAGTTAAGTCTAATGATGACATTAAAAGTTGATTTTCTCGAAATTACTTTTTTTAAATTGCCCCAGTACCTACCTACTGTTTTATTATAATGATATTATATGCATTGTGCGATATCTTATACTTTAGGAATAAAATAATATTTTTTTCAGGTTTCCGTTAACAACGATTCCAAGAACTTTTGAAAATATTATTAAAATGTCCTTCACAAATATCGTTCTCAATCAAGAGCTTTTCATCTAACATTTAATTTTTATTCACCAAAAGGTTACTGCTAAGTAAGAAGAAAGTTTAACAAGACTTACCGCTTACCAGACCCAAAATATCAAAATGTTACCAACCAATTGATGGTTCTTCTGCTTTCCATAGAGTGAAATTCTCCTCGAAAGTACTAAAAGGAAAGTGGCAGAGGTAATCGAAGAAGGCAAAGAAGTCTTTTACCAAACAAAAGAAATTTGTTTGAGAACCTAATTATTGTTTGAAGATTTACCATTAATAATGTTTGATAACGTTTTAAGATTATGAAGTTCTATATGTATTTTCCTCTTTGATAACCAATGTTTAAATTTTTATTGGGACCAAAAATAAATTATAATTTTCACTTTTAACTACAAAAACCCTCATAATATTAAAAATTGGGAAAACGTCAGATTAGTTATATCAACTCTTTAAACATGTATCTACTTAAAATGTGTTACTTTTAGAAGGTATATTATTAACTTTCTATTTATACATGTATTCATTTATTTCATTTTATCTGTTTGTTGTATTTTCAAATTGATTTTGATATTAATCTTATCTATTTGGAAATCTTCATATAGGTACTAAGCATTGCAAAAACCATCGTCAAACTAAAACTAAAGGATATCTTCAAAACAGTAACAAAAGGGAAAAACCGTATTGATGCGATTTTTACCAATGCAGCTGCTAACCAATTTATAGAGGATACAGAAATGAAAAAAACATTTTGAAGTCTTTACACCATCACACAATTTTTCTTGCAAATTATCAGGTACGTGGACAGATCCTTTACAGAAGATGAAATAAAAGAGGCAACTAAAACCCATTTAGCGAATTGCAAACTTTTTCAAATTAAACGTCCAAACAGGAGAGTTTTGGAACCCGGTAAAAAAATGTCTTACACTCCAACAGGTACGATTCGAACTACAAATAATCCCTAAAGAAATCTCAATCTACGGACTCCTAGTCAGAGATATTTCATACGTACCCCAGTAGTGCAATGTTATAAATGCCTGCTTCATGGCCTTAGTATTAAACAATGTACAGGAAAGTGTGGTGAATCTCATGAGTCAGATGTCACTTGCAGTAAGTATTGTATATCTTGTAAATCTTTGGAACACAGTTCCGAGTTTAACTGTCCTCAATATAATAGAGCAATTAATGTCATTTTCGAACATATCGTACTTTGAAACCAATCAACAATTTCCAAAAAATAGAAAAAACCATATCCCTAATATTAACAAATTTCCAGCTTTTTTCAATAGGGATGCAAATCAAAATGGTATCTCAGTCGACCAAAAAAGAACAGAACCCACCTACAGTCAAAAAATAGGAACTCCAAAACGAAGGAGATCACAAAATGATGAATATAATACGAAAAGGCTCAATAATGCTTAATTAGTCCATCGGGAAGATCATCTAGGTATCCAACATAACCTCTATCCTCTCCCTCTCGGCCTGAGGAAGGAATCAACATTAAAATAGATGTTATTTAAGCCTTAGAAAGCATCTCGAACCAACACAAGGTAATATTATCAAAACTTTTTGTTTAAATTAGAGTCGTGGATGGAAGATCATGACTGAAGGGGTAACTAAATTCTTATTACTTAATATTATTTATAAATATTAAATCATTCAATTGAAGGATTAAGTTAAATACCTGGGGATAAGCATTTACAACTTAAAGGAGATTAATGATTTAAATGTTAAGATTAATCGTAACTCAATGTCATGAGTGACCTTTGTGTTACGAATTTTACATAAATCAATTATTTTGATCCACTTGGATTATGGATGTCAAATTATAATAGCGTCTTCTCAGGGTTCACAAAATAAGTTTAATATACTTCAGAACCAAAGCCTTTGTATCACAACAGGGTGTATAAAATCTACCCCAATTCTAGCTCTTTTTACTGAAACTAAAGAATTCTCCCTTAGACTTAGAAGAGAATGGCTATACTCTAAATATTTGATTAAAAATATGTCTTTGGTAAACAATCCCATTATCATTGCTTTAAGAAAATAGAAAGATTATGTGGGATCTCTACCTACTGGAACAACAAAAATAATCCTCTACTAATTCAGCTCATTAGTCAATTGGATGTTGCGAGTCCTTCTATATATCTATCTATCTGAATTACGGCGTGGATCAAAGCCCACTCGTGCTGAAACTCTAGGCTTATTGTACCTCTCACAGTTTCTACCCCATCAGATTGATTTTCTTGATAAATTCAAGAATATGTCTGATGGACGCTTTCACGATTTCTTAAGGTTCTGGATATTGTATTTCACATATTTTACAGAGGGTTTCATCAGATATTCCTAAGAGATTTAGGTATCTTCTAAGGCCACAGTGTCCCGTAAGGAGTCCTCTAACGGTCTTGAGTTTGCTTCTGCGAAGGTTTAGCAGTTCATTTTGTCTGCTCATGGATGGCTCCTCTATGAATCTTTTGGACTGTCTAAGTTTAGGAAGTTCCAACCAGAGCCTATGGTGTTCTCTATTTATTTGTTCCTTTAATCCTTAGTCATATACTTTTGCTATATTATAACTTTGAGTTGGAACCTCCATTCCTATTGCAAAGATTGACACTACCAAATTTACAAGTATAGGAATTGTAGAATATCAGAATGTCATCAGAAAATGTCCATCTTACACTACTAGATTCTTTACTGATGGCTCAATAAACTCCTCTGGTCACTCTGGGTTTTGAGTGTATAGTCTAGGTTAGATTATACATTCTGAAGTAAGCTTACTTTCCATACTCAAATGTGTACAGCTGAAGTTGTAGCTATCAATAAGGCCCTGCAAGTAATCTTAGACAAAAACATCATTCAATCCATAATCCTCTCAAACTCCAAAGCTGCACTTCAAAAAATAGCAAGATCATGCTTTTCCAGAGAAACTGAACATTGTTCCTTCTGGAAAAAGAATGGTATCTTACTCGAAAAGAACATATCAAAATAATCCTGTCATTTTGGGTAATTTCAAGGCTGATCAATTGGAAAATGTAGGAAGATATTCCAGTGAATATCAAAGTAAATTATCATAATTTTTTTTCTATTCATCAGAAACATTGTGAATTCAAGATAGCTTGAAGAATGGAATATCCTCGGGAGTAGGAAGAATTCATTTTATTCCGAAGTGGTTCCAAAACTTGATAAAAGTCCTTGGTTTGAAAATATTCCCTACAAGGACAGAAGATATTTAACTACAAAAGGACAAACCCTATTTCCAAACCACTTATTTCATATAGGAGTAAAACATGATCCATATTGTGAGTGTGGTCAAATTGGCTCATTAAACCACATTATTTTTAAATGTCTTTCAAATAGGACGGCAAACTTTGATTTATATTCTGAATTGCAAAAATTCAGCTATCTACTCTCTTTGGACGGCTAACTTCAATAATAACAAATTAAAGATTCTAATCAAATTTTTGGGTGCTCCATTCTATCTACCATTGGCAGTTTACTGTTTGTGTTCAGCTTGGCGACTGCCCCTAAATGAGAAAAGTTATTATCCTCTGTGTTGTGACGTCCAAATACTAACTTTGGATGTCCCTCTATGTATATATTTCAAGTCGTAACGTTAAGTCTAATAAGTTTTTTTTTAAATATATATTAATTAACTTGAGGGTATCCAATTCCTGAAATCAAGACAAGGATACTTTTCCTCGTTGTTGGCTGGGTAAATTATCCTGTAGAATATATCCCAAAAAAATGAAAAAGAATAAAAAAATAGTTAAAGTATCTACAAAAAACTAAGTATAAAAAATAAGAATATTTTATCTTCCTATATTAATTTTGTATTATTAATTTATTTCGCCTATATTAAATAATGAAAATGACTATTTTTATTTTTCCGATACCCTTCTTCTCATCTTCTAGCTATAACAACAAAATTTCTAGTACAAAATCCCATTCGTGCCGCTATTAATTTATATCCATGTTTTATATCCAACTCGTTGTCGTTTAATTATGATCAAATTGAAAACGCGCAATACGATCATTCTCAAAGCAAAATGTACGAAATTTATTTGTCAAATCATAAAGGAATGTTTATATTGCAAACAGAATGATGTAATATCGCATAGGTATATTTAGTAGTGTTACGCTAATGGGGTATGTTGTGATTAAAACTCCTCTTTATGGCCTCGACGGCTCTGACATTTGGTCATGTTATGGCAACGCCGAGTTTTATGATTTTGTTTTAGTAGTGGCTGTGAGTACAAAGTCCGGTAGAAAAGTGGAATACGTGCAAAATCTATTGGTAATGTGTGGTCTTTTATATAATATTTTGTGCAACATTAACTGTTGAATGTCGTTAATTGGTATTTTAGTTTGTTGCTAGATTATAGGTCATCGCAGGTTAGAAAAAACGTTTAGTGTTCCAGAAAGAATATAATTAGTATTTACAAAGTCTTTAATTGATTATTAATCTAAATTAAAGAACTTAAAAGGGAGCTAAATGTATAGAAATATGTTTCTATAATAGCAAATGCTACATATTTTGTATTCAAGGGTAATTTACCAAGACCTTGATAAAAGTCAGCTATCTTTATTGTATATAAATTTCGAGAAAATTTTAAATTTGATTAAGGTGATTACAGCACCCCCTTATAATTTTCGGACAAGGATATCTCAAAAAGTAATTTTTTTAGAAAATTTAAATTTAGGCAAAGTAAATTAGGCAATAATATCTAGAATATGCATATTTTTTAAAGTTTTAATTCCTTCCAATTTCCGAGAAAAAAAATCAAAGTGCTTTAAATTTTGAAATATCATAATGAAAATAAATGCAATTCTCAACAACAGTATTCCTAATATAATCCCCAAATTTAAGCTCTTAATCTCTTGCTAATGATTTTTTAAAATTCGCCGAAATTAGTGGCTAAAACGCACCGTTAAGTGCTTCTTTCTAGTGTAACGCGTCTGTAACTATCGTATCGTACACTCTGAGTCATCATTCGTTTCTTGAAATGATTTACACTAGTATACACCAGTTTAAACCAGAAAATAGCACTTAACAAGGCGTTTTAGCCACTAATTTCGGCGAATTTTAAAAAATCATTAACAAAAGATTAAGAGCTTAAATTTAGGGATTATATTAAAAATAGTGCTGTTGAGGAATGCATTTATTTTCATTATGATATTTCAAAATTTAAAGCCCTTCGATTTTTTTTCTCGGAAATTAGAAGGACTTACAATTTTAAAATATATGCATATTCTGGATATTATTGCCTAATATATTTTGCCAAAATTTTAATTTTTTAAAAAAAATGCTTTTTGAGATATACTTATTTGAAAATTATAAAGGGGTGCTGTAATCACCTTAAGATTATGGTCTAGCAGATACATGGTTCCTGTAGAAGAAGTTACAGGTTACAGGAGAAAAATTTATCTTCTGCCAGGGCAGGTAGATTAGATTTGGTTAGGATCGTAAGTCCTTCAGTCTCCTATATTTTCAGTTCTATTGCGGATAACCTTTAATCATTGGTTAAAGTACTTTGTCCAGTTTGGTATTTTCTACTCCAGTGTAGCTACTTGCCTTGGTTATTTCTTCTCAAAATTGAAAGAATATCAATCTAAATTAATCGAATTAAATTACCGGTTTTGAGCTTACATTAAATTGTAATTAGATGAAACAAAATGGATTCTATGTATTTTGAGGTGATCTTTTCGAAAAAAGGCAAAACACAATGTAGCAGTTTTTCGAAAGTGCCGAAATTTTGGATTTTGTCAATTTTTCAATTTTGCGCATGCTCATGCCGCAAATAAATCAATATTTTTAAAACGCAGTTTACGACATTTGAAAGCTTAGAAAAAATGCAAATTTTTATGTCTCTTGAGAAATTTTGATCCGATGCACCGTTCTCGCGGTATGGACGATTGAAATTTGTTTAGTATTTTGAGGAGGCGGCGAAGGTCGAAAAATTGAATTTGTTAAATGTTCAAACACTAAATTCTTCATAACTTTGGTAAAAATTAAGATATTTGAGGAAACAAAAATTCGTTTTAAACTTAAGGGATGTGACTATTGATTCCCAGAAGGGGGCAAGATAAATCCCAAAATTGAGCATATGGCGGAAGGGCAAAGTGTACCGCAAGCCTAATTTCATTGTTTGCCTATAACGGCCAAACTTTTTAATTTTTTTTAGTGCCACTTACAGAGCTTACTCTTAAATATGAAATCTTATACGTGTGTGAATTTTACCAAAATCGGATTATAATTGGCCAAGATATCAAACAATTTAACACATTTTTTTCCCTAAAAAAAAACTAAATTTTTTTTTCGAAAGTTTGAAATGGCACAAAAATGCACCCAATGACTCAAAACTTTTTTTTTGAATACTCTATCATGTCTAGAATACGATTACATTACGGAAAATTCTGCAAAAATATTTTATCTATTTTTATGACCACTGTTCATTGAGTGACGACCAAAAAACACGGTTTTTGAGAAAAGTTGCCTAAAATTGACGATTTTCAGTTTTTTGGTCTGAAAATTGAGCAAACCCAAATCTCATGTCTTCTGAATGTGAATACAAAGTTTAAAGTGTGTATGTTTCTTCTAAGTTGTAGAATTCTCCCGACAAAAGTCCCATTACACGCTCCGCGGGATCCAAAACTCGTGCATTTCTGTAATTTGGTTTTTTTGTGATTTCCAGTTTTAAATTTCTTACATACCTAAATTTATTAGGCCTAAAATTTATTAAATTGTATTTTACTGACTTGTTATAAGACGTTTCTTGAGTTTTGTGCAAAAAATAGAATTACCGCAAAATTAGCCAGACGTCGTATCAAGGATAGCCATGGTCTCGGCGTTCGCTATCCGACAAGTTTAAACTTGAAACGGTCATATTATTACAAATTGAATCGCTTGATAGTGTTCATCGGCATAGATTTTTAATAACCGTGTTCAGCAAGCTCTGTGTACACGTGGTTTTTCGGACTTCTTCAGCAATTTATTGAGTAAGTACGTTCTTAAATTAAGAAAATTCTATCACAGTGCTATAATTTTTTTGTTTCCAGGTTGCAATGGCTGGCCTGTGTTTATTATGTCATCAGAAACTTGCAGAGAGTGAACTTACCCCAATTAGACCGACAGGATTGAAAGGTCTGCAGATGGACAGCAAAGAGAAAGGGGATGATTTTTTCAGATCTTTAGAACCAGGTTTTATATTGCATGAGAGGTGTTGCAAACATTACGTAGCTCGACGTTACGGAAAAGAGTTTATTTATAAAACCTGGGATAGGCATAAAAGGGCCGCGATTGACAATGCCAAAAAAAGGAGGATGGAGCATCAACCGAGAAGAAAACCAGATGTTAGAGAACAAAAAACAAGCTTATCACCAAGTTGAAACTTACACTCAAGCTTAGGATTAATTTCCTAACATTTTTAAAGTATACCTTTTTGTATATTTTTTTGTGCTCTTTCCGATAGCGCAGTTAGTTTCTTCAAATATATTTTTTGTTAGATGTTTTCGGAAAACCCGGAGAAAATTTACGCCTTCCGGTTTCCTGCGAATTCCCGAAAATTATGGCAGATTTCGCCGCAGGACTTATTTTATTTGAGAGCCCACAAAAAAATACGCAACGTCTCTCATGGGCACATATGTCTAACATTTATAATTTCGCCACAAATTCATCGCAAATTTCATGTTCATGATTCTGATCAAAGAAACGAAAAAACAACTTTTTGGTAAAAGCACTTCTGGCGGCGAGAAATTCGCCATTAAAACTACCTGTGCAATGAAATTCCGAACTATTTTTGCCTCCTCTTTCGATTGGTGCATTTATTTTTACTATCAGAATGATACTTGCCCAGATAATTAGCATTTTTACCTTGGAAAATTTCGGAAAACCAGGTTTTTCCTAATTTAAAAAAAATTGAAAAACAGCTACATCATTTTTTTCTTTTTTTCGGAAAGATCACATCAAAATACACAAGTTCCACTTTGTTTCATCCAATTACAAATTAATGTAAGCTCGAAGGGGCTTTTTTCGTTATTTAATTGGACTAAAATAGACCTTCGCAGTAACACAATATATATTGCAGTTTCCTTATCTTATTTGAAATGGCCAATATTATGCATATATGTCTGTTAAGCCCACAACAGCTTTTGAGCTCCTTGTGATAGTAAATCAGCCTCTTCAATACCGGCAGTGAAGCTAAAATTAATCTATTTTGACTATCCAGCTCTATTAGAGATTCCAAACGCTTTAAGGATACCTGCATGGAACTGAGTGCTATTAACATCGCTTGACTATCCGAGAATAACAATGGTACCTTACGTTTTAAAACCTCTTTTGCGCCGTGATGCAGTGTTGCTATTTCTGCCTGTTAATTTCGCTTCTTCATTTAATCTCAGCGAGTTTATTCTATTTGGCTTGACACTATATCATCGTCTTTGTTGTTTAGATTTGATGTTACCTTTTTGAGCACTGAACATTCATAATTCAATATTTCAGGTATAATAAACAAATTACTGGATGTAAAATAAAGAAACCATTTAGCGGATAATCAGTATCAACTGTTTTCTCCCTGTATTCACAGCTAGGAGAGGCGTGTGAGCATCGAATACGGGATTATTGGCAATCGTCGACATTTTGTTTGTTCAGTCGATATCATATTTTTCATTTCGGTAAACAAAGGTAAATGTTTTTATGGAATTAATTAATTTCGTGTAATTTGTTATTATTTTACTGCTTCATATATCAACCGAGTCGAGGATAGCGAAAACACTGTCTGTATTCGATAAATCCGATATTTGGGGCTAGTATTGTACGTTTTGATTGTTTGTCAACGAGTCATAGTTGTTTTTATATCGAAAATTAAAAAATACCATCACTTTGTATAGGTTTTATATCTGCACATTCATATAACATTTTAGTTTGAATTTATGGTGTAAGAAACTAATATTTATAGGTTTCAAAACATTTTCCATTGTAAAAGTTAGATAGGTATTGACTTGCTAGTGCCAGAGTTTTAATTTTGCACTTTTGGTTTGTCGGAGGTAAAAAACTGGTTCCAGGACAGGTATAATCCCGTTATAATTGCTTTAATCGTAGAATATTCTTCTTTTTCTTCTTCTGCTCCTTCTTCTATTTCTTTTTTTTTTCTTCTTCTTCTTTTGTCATAATATTTCTTGTAGAAGGATATTTATTTTATATTCAAGACCTTCTAACGATTATTTATGAAACCTGAGCTGGGTTTATATAAAGTTTGGTAAACAAAATAATGAAAAAGTTATTAGATTTCGATGGATTAAAAACCGTGGAAGTACTAGTCTCGTTAGCAGGAGTAGTGCACTATTCATAAATCTCTCAGGATATTAAGTAAATTTGAGAAATGCAGAAATAAACTTCCTAATCAGAGAAGGATTGATATTAATGGGCATCATTTAAAGAAATGTCCAGTAGAGACACGAAAACATTTATGGAAGAGTCATTTAGTGTTTGAGGGATTTAGAAAAAATAACTTCGAGATTATTAAAATGAAAACTTAGTACTATATTAGCTGTAACGCCACTGAAAGTTTTTAGGCTACAGGGGATTATACAGGACATCACATCCTCTATATCCTCATCACTCTACTCGTACATACACTATCAAAGCAATTAGGTTTCGTTGAGGTACATATTTAAAATATTAATGTCCAACGGATACAACTCAAACCTGTTTCAATCAGGAAATTAAAACTTTTTCTCAGCCCGGAAAATTCATGATAAACGAGAGAAAAATCGAATTACTCTTGGGGTACAGAAAGAACTAATTTTCTTGCGGTCGGTAAAAGGGAAATGCTCAAAAGCCGCACATATGAGTGTCATTTGTGCATGTGTTTACATCTCTATGCCGTAATGGAGGGTCATTTTCAATTAACCGGGTGTTTTTGTAAGAATAATTTATGAGTGGAAAATACTGTAAGTTTCTAATTAATAATTAGGCTCAGGGGACGTTGAAACAGTTTTTGGATGTTAAAGTTGATAACTCATTTTTTGGTATTGCATTTAAGAAGTTTTAGACCAAATTTCCGTGACGTTTTTAATTAGTATTTTTTTGTTATGAATGTCATGACGGTATCAAGGAAAAGTAAAACTGAACTATTGATTCAATGTTGATGAAATTAATACCAACATCATTACAATAAAAGCTCACGACCTCACACATTCAAATAATTTTTAAGTAAAATTATCACTGTTTTAACAATGCTTTTTTAGATTGAAAAGCAGTAGATGCCATTATGATTTTTAAACTAATAAAATATCCATCACTGCATAATTATATTTTTCCTAAGGATCTGAGGAATTTAAATTACTATATCGTGATTATTAAAGATAATTAAATATGATGTAAACTTACAATCTTAGGTTAATTCTAGCAATTCAAGACTAAACTCAAGCGTAGTTATTGGCATGGCACTCGGCAAAATAAAACGTTTTGATGGGAGCATTCGTGAAGGGTACAATCGGCAGGTGATTGAAGTGCTCTTCTCCATCTTCATCATAAAATTCCCGAATCCCGGAAAGATAAACATCAGAGTGAATTGATGAAACGAAATAAGTGTTTAATTCCTATTTGAACGAGAGTTTGAATCTAAAATGCAAATTCAGATTTAGTGACTGGATTAAGGATGGAGGGAGGGGGAGGGTAGGCAAGGGCACCGTTTGTGACACGGGGGTACACCAAAATGTTTGAGGAAGAGTGGTTGCTGTAGGGTAATATTTTTTTATAGAAGTACATTAACAACCGACACCATTTTATAACGTTAGAGGTGGCTTAATTACAAAACTTTTGTGTCAAATTAATTAATTTATATCGTGAAGTATAATGTTTCATGGTACAAATGGTATTGTACCTCGAAACACATGGCCTTGTACCTTGAAACACTAAATGACAGACTATATATGTCATATTACATATTTATTAATATTTACTACAAAAGTACAAAATACATAAACATGTTTCACTTTATGTTATAATCTTTAAAATCAATTTGGAACCACAACAGTCCAGCTAACCTGTCAATGGAGCTGGTTGAGGCAGCTTCATAACCAAGTCGTTGCCATTGACATCATATATTTGTTCAGATTCTTTAACAAATTTATTGCTGCTTTGTAAAAGCCGTTTGTAAATTTCAATTTTGAACTCGCTGTCGGCTAAATCCTTTGAAATAATCTTTCCAATGTAGTAGTCTGTCAAGCCCTTTTTCTTAGGAAACTGAACGAGAACATAATCACCCACAGCGTAGGAGCTCGAAATAAATTGCTCTTCTTCCTCAAAATTGGTAATCTCTTCTGTCAATATATCAGAATCACTGTCATCGTTCAACAAAATCTCCCCTGATCCATCTTTGGAATCACTATTAAAAACTTGTCGTTTCACTTTCCTGCTTGCCTTTTGCTTAGTTTTCGCTTTTGAACTGGAAGACTTACTTTGTTTTCGTTGTTTAATTTCTTCTATTTCTAGCGTATCAGTCTTTTCTACCTTTTTTCGAGTTCTTTCTGGGTGCAGCCTTCGGATATGGACAAATTAGTTCTGGAGAAACAAAACTAGATTTATTTGGAATGGGAGAAGGTGTTCTTTCTCTGGAGACGGTAACGGAATCGGCTCTGAAGATGGGCGGGTGTTACAACTGTTATCTGGAGGAACATCAGGAGGAAGTGTTAATTCATTAGTCTGATCGGTTACATATGACTCCGAAAAAACGCCACGGTCGAAGGGATATGTTCCAGGCTTCTTAAATCCACTAACAATATTACTAGTAGTAAATGCTCGAGGGTAAGCTTGCCCTAAAGCTTCAGCTATGCAATAAATTGTAAATGTTTTACCCGGATTGTTTCTTAACCATGCATCAATAGACTGGCCATAGAATGTTTGCAGGGGTCCATAAACAGAGAGGTCCAGGGGTTGAAATTTATGAGACGTGTGAGGGGGAAACGTTTACGCAACAATACCTACTGTATACGCATATTCGAGAGCTTTGACAGATACATGGGTTTCGTGATTGTCTGCACGTCTCTTGAAGGTTTCACATGAGAGGCAAAGTGTTTTAAAAAATACCAAAAAAAAAGGTCTTCATTACTCCATCCGGAGGGATTTGCACCTCCAATGGTTCCAGGGGGGCACCACTAAGCATAAAATCTTTGAAATTAATCCTAGGAAAGATTAATATGGGGGGGATGTGGTTTCCGATAGCATTTACTGTTGCAATAAGATTAACCAACTGACCACGTTCAGCTGAAGTTACACTTCCAACCTGTTTTCCCCCTTTAGGGGCCAAAATTTTAGTTGGCGTTTGAACCGTCGTTAATGCAGTTTCGTCTGTGTTCCAAATTCTTTCTGGCGGGATTGTTTCAAATCGATTATGGATATCTTCAAGATTATTAAAAAATCTGTTTACATTATTTTCATTGAAACTAGTTGATCTTGACAGACTAGTAGCTTCTGGCTTTCTCACTGAAAGGATATTTTTGTGCCGTTTCATAAACCAGCGCATGCATTCTTCTCCCGCTATTTGGTTTGTGTCCCAGTTAGGAGGTATGCTTTTATTATTTGCCTTTGCGAACTTATAGGCTAGCTCACGAACACACTTTTTACTGAGGCCATACTGATTTCTTCTGCTTCGGTAAATACCTTCTTTACTTCAAGTTTTATGCAATATGTAAATATTTGTTTTTCAGACTCCCTGAAATGTTTTAAATGTCTGGACAAAGTTGCCAGTGAAACTTTAAATACTTTGCATGCTTTTTTAATGAAATACCATTATCGGAAGTAACAGCTTCAATAGCTCTTTCAAGTGAAGCATCATCAACGGCCGGTCTCTTTTTTCCAACTTTACTTCTTGGCATAAAAATATTTATTTCAGGCCTCCTGTCTTGAAAAAGTAAAATCATGTTCGTATTTTAACACCTCTTATACCTTGGAACACGTTTCATGTTACATGATGTCGGTGTGTTTCAAGGTACAATAGGATACATTTTTTTAAACAACTCGTATTTTCTCCACGCTCTTTATGATGAACACAAAACCTATTTGTAACAATATTTATCACAATATATTGTATAATGTAAACCTAAAATAATTTACTTTTTACGCGCGAAACTTTCGGCGTGTACTATCGAACACTGAGGTTAGAGCAAATGACGCGTTACTCTGTCAGATGACCATCTGGTAGAATGTTGCCAAACTGTGATGTATTCTGTAGGATTTTCAACGACATTTTAAGTACTATTAATTTTGTTCCAAGGTACAATATACTCAAGGTACAACAGTTTCCTCTATATAAAATGACATTGTAACATCATTATTATTGTGGTTTTATGTGAATTCCGTATACAACATTTAAAAATATTCACTTCTGTTCATAAATGACGTTCGTATGGTTTCATAATATATTATTGAAACCTGTTTAACAAATCAAAATTCCCTCGTATCGCGATATCTAGAAGTAAAGCTCGAACAAGTTTAAAGCTTTTGGACAAACATGGACACACCTAAATCTATAACCGCTGCTTTCATAGGATTATCGGCGAACAGATCAAAACCAACTTGCTGGAATTTAATGTTGTAATGTTACTTATCTTCTGGACCGGCTTTAATTAGATTACCGACAAACACTGTTTAAGGTTTAAGTTTGTCCACGGCTTAATATCCTGGATTGTTAATAAAGTAAGTTCAGGGATGGATCAAACAAAGAGTATAGGCCTACTTTTGCTGGATTACATCCTGCGAAATTTATTTTTATCGGGATTATATCGTGTAAACCTTATTTATTCACAATCACGTATGTACTGTTGAACATTTATGTAGGTTAAAAACGCCTTAGCTCGTAAATGTAAGTCAAAAATGAAGTTTTTTAGAAGATAATGAAAACATATTTGAAGTGGCCAATTATTGTCTAATTTTTTCAATTTAATTTGGATGAATTATTATACATAAAATTCGTGCATAAAAAACCAAAAATTATAAATAAAAAAAAATAAAATTGGCAATTGGGGTATCTATTATCGAATACATATATGGAAATCCCATAAGAACCGAATTTGTACATGGACAAAAAAAAAAAAAGTTGTAATTCGGTTAGCCGAGTCGCAAACCACTTATCCAAGTTTCATTTCCAAACACTGACCGGGGTGCCATCTAGCGATGATATTTCGAAGTAACACCCTCGAGGCCCTGTTGCTCATTTACTATTTTAATTTTTTTTAAATAAAAGTGTTTGTGAAAATCTACTTAGTTTGTTTTTTTATTCTTATTTAAAAAATATGGATTTTAATCAAGTAAAGGGCGCAGAATGTGATTCATTTGTTTGTCTAAGCAGCAACCTCTATTGTTTCCTCTATATAATTTTTAATATTATTTACTCATATTCTAATGACCATTAGCGATGTCATACCCATTTTAAAATTCAAAATTTATGCGTTAATATTTTTGCACTAACCAGTTTTATGCGAGAAGGGTGCAAGAGAGGGACCTAACTACTTTATGTCGCGAGATAATTCGATCGCGTCTACTTTTCGAAAAACTCCATCCGGCGGATCATTTAATTACCGGTTAACGACACCCCAGATAACACCCACTATTGTTAAAACCGCCATTCTAATGCCAATAAAATCATTTACCCGATGGCTTTTGATTCGACTCAAGTGACACGTTCGCTTATGATTATAATGTGCGCGTTTTCATTATCTTAAGCATCAATAGGCCGTTTGTTTGTTTCCGTTATGACGCTACAATCGTTAAAGCAATTGCGACTATACAAAATTTTTTGAATATGCCGTGGTAGATGAAATTACACACAATTTAACTTAAAAAACCCGAAATCCAGAATAAAAATATGTGGGTCCCATTTAAAATGAGAAAGTCGACATCTACTTCCGGTACAAGCGAAAATAACAACTGTCAAAATATTGTCACGCTTCGTATAAATTCACATTTTTCTAAATTATAATTAATTATTTAAATAACACCCTGTACATGAAAGTTTGCTTAATTATGTCGTGAACTTGTTTTAAGTTGCAATCATGTACAAGGATGATTATTCAATAATTATTAAATATAAATAAAATAACAATATATCAGAGCTGTTCCAAGTACAAGAAAAAAGTACTTAAGTACAGAGGAGTACAAGTACTCTTCCCAAAAAGTACTCGAGTACCAAGTACATAGCGTAGAAAAGCACACTTAATGAGTACTCGAGTACTTTTGTAAGTACAGAGTACCAAGTACATTAATAATTAATTTTTTATTGTATAATCTTATGGCTTTTGTATACTATATGTATATACTAGTATAGGTTTAAATATACTAGATATCCACAGTCGGGCAACTAAATACTGAGTACTACAGAACATTTTGTGTTGTATTTAGTTGATTAACTCTGGATATGACCACAATAAAACAATAAAATCTATATCTTTCTAGGAACCAATTTTATTTGCCTTTAATATTACAATTTTTTCAAAATTTACATCAGTAAGAGCATGGCGACGAGGGTCGTTTAACATTGTTGCAAATGAAAAAAGTCGCTCCATTGCAGCAGAAGATGGTAAACATGTATTATACCGTATAAACACTTTTTTTATTGTTGGGTAGTCATCCAGCATGGACAGATCGGTTCTCTTATCCTCAAGATAATGTAAATGGTCCAACTCAACTATTGATCTCCTTTTATCGTGTTTGTTTACTTTCTTAGATTTCTTAGATTCTGATGTTTCGATTTCGTCAAAATCAAAAAAACGGTCATATTCGTTTTCAGCATCGTGTTCATTACTATCATTGCTGCCATTGTCATTATCAACATTATCAGAATTTAACAAACAGCCGTTCAGCACATGAAATAAATGTTTGTTTTACACTGTCCAGTGAGATTCCTGTCTGGGACTGTAGCTCACTTTTTAGGGTGTTGAACCACCGAAGTTTAAATTTTGTACAAGAAACTGCGGCTATTAGTGCTTCTTCACATTCTAAATGAAAAACAGAGGAAAACCCTTTAAACAGTGCCTCAAGACATGCGTCCAAAATCAAATTTGCACTGTAATGTCTAGGGTTCCGGAAATCGACCAGTCCGGCACTGCAAGTTTGATTAAATATAGTCAAGCGGTTATCTTTTTATACGATAAAGTTCACTAACTTAACTTCGGCTGATCGGCACTTTTAAAACACTACCGTCTCCGGCTACCGACAAATCGAATCAAACATTGCACGTGGCAGTTGGAACAGACAGACTGAGATTGAGACAAGTCTAAACAAATATGAACTGCGCAATATTTGTATTTGTGTGAAGTATTTAAGTACATTCAAAAGTACTTAAATACATTCAAAAGTACTTAAAGTACTTATTTGTCTGAAGTACTTAAGTACATTCAAAAGTACTTACAGTACTCTAAAATGTACTTGAGTACAAACGTTCTCAATACAGTGAAAGTACAAGTACAAATACATAGGATCCTAATGTACTCTGGACTGAGTACCAAGTACACTAAATGTACTTAGAGTACAGCTATCAAGTACTTGTACTTGAATACCGCACAGCTCTGCAATATATTAAGTAAAAAACTATAAAGAAAGAATTGAGGTCACATGGAGCAATCTCCGAGTAGCAAATTAGGCCGCATCTTGGTCGCGAAGGCTTGGAGCCTTTTTCTATTTTGTATCGCACTATTGACTTATAACCAAAAGATGTGATGTGTGCCCCAAAATTGGAGATAAAAAGTTAATTTGTTTGTATAGATATTTGTTATAGTTTGGTCCATATTTATGCATGTTGCTTTTTCAACCTATTTTGTATAATTGTTTTAAATATAATATTTATTATATTTGGTTTGAAAATACGGTTTTCTTCTGCCCTTTTACAGAGACGTGTAAGTATCTGATGTTAAGAGCAGAACCCATACATACAGTTAAGGGCTACGAAGCCATGTTTAAAGTAATCTAGTGTTTACACTATTTAGACCCTTATCGTTCAACCCCCTGAGACATAGCTAGTCCCTTAATTATTATAGAACATATATAACGTGACAATATTTTAGATGGAAAGATCGTAACTTGTTTATTATTCTGCCATTTTTTATAAAATCTGTCCATTGCTTCATTAAGTATAGATCCAGATTTATCACTAATTGAGGCAGGGCATTGTAGTTACTTATAAAGTAGTGTCCAGTTATTACCAATTCATAATGGGGCATGTTCAAAAATTTTGAAATTTTTTTTATGAATAGTAGAGTTAAAAATAAAACTACATTTTTTTTATTTTTTTTTTATCTATTCATTTGCCGGAGTTATGAATTTTTTAAAAATTTATGACGTCACCGGGAATAGACCAATAGGAGCTAGCGCACAACGTTGCCGGCTAGAAGGTTTACGAGAAGTGATGTACGTTCGTTTGTGTACTCCTTCTTACTTTTAGACTTCTAAAACATCGTTAAACAAATATCTTTTAAATATATAATATCAAATGTGTTTTGAAAGTATTATTTCTGTTTAAACTTTTACCATATTTAACGTTTCATTGTTTTCAAAGTCACTTAATAATTCAGAAAATGGCAAAATGGCAGCACTGTGTATGGCAGCACTGTGTATGGCATCTGTCATCATAGTGTCTCGATCAAGAATTTATTTGGAATTTGAGTGTTTAATTTTGTACTTTTTATAAATATTATGACTACGAAAAAGTGTTTTGTTCCAGAATGTGATAATGATTCACATTCATTTTCAAAAATATTTATTAGTGTTCCTAGAAATTTGGAAAGAAGAAAATCAACCTTCTACTAGCGATGTTTCTCGTAAACTTTTTAATAAAAATACACCGGATTATCAAGATATAGCAGCAATTTCTGCTAATTGTCCCCTTCAGGAAATTGAAAATTAGGCTACTATAAATTCTTAGGTGAATAACGTAAAAACCCTTCTGGAAGAAAATGCAGAATCTCCTGAAAGTTTTGAAGATACCGAATTTATTCTTCATTTTGTGGAAGAACTAGTGATAAAGAAATAATAGAAAAATGTGGGTATTTAAACAAACTGGTTCCTGGATCCCATATAATGGCAGATAGGGGTTTCAGAATATTCAGCTACTTGAAAACATGGGATGCACTTTAGTAAAGCCACACCTAGTGTATCACAGAATGAAAAAAGTTCTCCAGAAGATGTACAATTAAGTAAAAGAATCGAGAAAAGAATAGCATCTCTAAGAATACATGTGGAAAGAGTTAGTTAATTTAATTTAACATGTTAAAACCACATTCGTGTGTGAATTTTAAGCAAGTACATTTACTTAGTAATATCTGCATAATTGCTTGTTAACTTACAAGAACCTATTTTGTAAGAGTAAATATTAATTTAATAAATTTTTTTTGTTTGTTTTTTTAATTTAATTTACCTAATTATCACATTTCAGGGATTATAATGAGTTTTTAAACAGCCAATGTAATTTTTTATAAAATTTTAACTTTTCGAACAAATCAAAGAGGAATGAGTACCTGTATATGCATAGATTTTTTTGGGACTAAAACTACCAAAACAAAGGCACCTATTTACAGCAGTTTAAAATGAAACAATTTGACAAAAACGCCTATGTCACAGTGATAAATATTAAAAACAACCAAGTTCAGTTGAATGTGGTAGCAAAGTCTATATATTCCAATAAATCGGGTAACTACATGTGGTATCACTGGTGATAAATTTAAAAATATCACAATTGTTGCCACCTTTTTCAAAAAACCAGAAAGTGTGCCTTCATACCAATCCTTTATGAAAATGACAACAGTGATAAATGTGAAAAAAAAAATTTAATGTTGCTATTCATTATTACGATAGTAAAACATGTTTGCAGTTCCGTTTATTTGTTATGAAAATCTAAGTAAAAACAACCAATGTCAAAGGGTTATAATTTTTTTTCTGTCGAACCAAATATATCACAAAATTTAAAAATTGATCATAGGTCAAGCTAAAGTAATATCTTTATTGATACTATCTTTAAAAAAGGAGAAAGAATAATATTGACTTAAGTTATTATTATTAACATTGGTGATTTTTAATAAAAACTCTTCAATTATTGTTTACAAACAAAAATATAAAAATCTGTGAAAATTTTATTTATTAACCTTTTAATAAAAAATGAGAAAAATGAAGTAAAAAAACAATTTATTTACAAATAAAAAATATATACAAATCGTAAGAATATAAAAGTACTGATATATTTTCCTGTAGTGGATGAAGAGGTTTCTTTAACAATCTAGCCAAGTGTACATCAATATTTACGCATTTTGATAAATTAGAGCCTTTCCAATAACACTGAGTAGATGTTACAGATGGTTCCTCACTTCTTCTATGAAGCCACATATTTACAACCAACTGAAAAAAATAAAAGGGTTAGATATGCAGTTACAAAATAACTATATAACCAGCTACAAAATGCCTTTATTTTATGTAACAAGACGAGTAGAGCTTTACTAGCTCTGAACGAATCCAGTAAAGAACCTCGGATTTTCAAAACTTAAAAAAAAAACAACCTCACCACATTTTCACATTTTTGAAATATAGAGCTTTTCAAAAAAAATGCTATTTTTAAAAATACAATTTTTTGTTTAAACAGCTATGTCTCATTTTAGGCTATTGAGTATTATAAAATAAAAAATTACGGGATGCTTTGTTAGCTTCAAACGAATCCAGCAGAGCACCCCAGTTTTTTTTTAAACCACACCACGTTTTTTGGCTCCTACAATATTATAAAATATTCGAAATTTGGCATTTTAAAAAAGATTCGCAATTCCTTGCTGACTTCTAAAAACAAATGTACTTACCACATTTTTAGGATTTTAAAACAGCCTAAACATGTGTCATAAGTAGTTGTTTTTATATATATAAAAAAAAAAAACAAATTAAAAAACTGAAGTGTCCTGCTGACTTTGTTCCAACAAAGCACCCTGTATTATTTAAAAATAGCAATTTTTTTAGTAAAGTTTTACAATATTTCAAGAGTCTAAAAATATTCTAAAAATGGGGTGTGGTTTTTGAAAAAAGCTTTAAAAAAACCGAATTGCTCTGCTGGCTTCTTTCGAAGGTTAGCAAGCACCATGTATTTTTAAAAGTATAATATTTCAAGTTGCTGTTTTTACAGAAAAAACTTTATAAAACAGAGGTGCTTTGCTGACTTCGTTCGAAGCTATAGAGCATTTTAAGTTTTGCAAAAAACGAGGAGCATAAAATTTTTGAAAAGGGTATAAAAATAGCCTATTCTTTGGTATCATAATTATTACTAGGTTCACTAACAAAATCTGTTTCTAGATTATTTTAACACTTGCTGCGATTACAAAAAATGTCTATATGTCAAAATTAGAAAAAAAATATTTATAGTAATAAAGGGCCTTATACACTGTTTATTATATGTAATGTAAAAACAAAAAAGCATAATAAATATTACAAACCTTGACATGCAGCATATTGTGCACTAAAATTTTCATTTTTGTTAATTACAACAACATCAGAAGGTTTTTGCCGTACTTTATGTTTAGGTGTAATTTGTCTCCTTGTCTCTTATGGAAAAAGAAATTATCCCCATATTCTTGCTTGGCAGATCTAAAAATAAAACCTGAGATAAATACGTTTTACTTGCTCCATATAAACTGTAACTACCTACTATTAAAACAAAGTCTTACCTTTCTAACTTTTGTATTGTATTGTTAAAAAATGCAGTAATCATCTCGGTAATCATATTTTCGTTTACAATGGGTAAAACACTTGATTCAACTTTTATAAATCCAGCTGATTCATATTAATAATAAAATTAAACCAAAACCAGGGCTGGATACCAGCCCTGACCAAAACAAAAAACTAAGGTTAGGTGCTGTCAATTTTAATGTCACTTAGATGTGCGTTCACTTCGACATTCTGTGTGTCGGTTTGTTCGTTGGCTTGGTTTTGTATAACAAAAAAAACTTCGACACAAGATGATTGGTCTATTCCCGATGACGTATAATTTCAAATTTTAAATTTCAATTGGGCTTAATTTAAAAACTTTTGGCTTTTTTAACGAACTGACTATTTAGAATAACTTGTATAGCGACTAACTATTACAATATAATTTATAAAACAGCATATCTCACATGTGAACATGGCCCATTCTTATGTTTTGTTATCAAAAATATTTGGACACACCAAAGGTGCACTAAAACGTAGTATTTTCATGTCCTAAATAAAATCTATTTATCACGGGTTTCTTATTCTGTAGTTGTTTCAAATACACCTTTGTTTAGTCGCTTATTTTTGTCATTTGATTACTTATCCCCCTTATTTATTTATCACTTCCCGTGACTAGGTATGACAGAAATACTCCAGGCAGTTTAAAAGCCCTGGCGAACTGAAATCACTAAGGACTATCAGGACCTATAACCAGTTTCTAAATTAAAACTGCTGCCACTCGAGTTAGTCCATTTTTTATTATTTTTCCCTTTTGTCACTGGGTGAGCTGATGATTCCTAGGGACTCTTCAGCTGTCACAACCTCCTTTGGTGATTGTTGTCGAACATAAAATTAACTGTGGACACGCCAGGCCAATTCGTCAGTCAGCTCGAAGATTACCATAAGCAAAGAGAGAGGAAGCTGGAAGTATTTTTCTGGAAGTCGAGTTGGACATGATGATAGAACCTTCTACTAGCCCATAGATCTCTACGATAGTCCAGAAAAAGGATAGAACTACGAGGTTCTGTTGAACAATGTTACCAGAACAGTTATTATCCTCTGGATACATGGGCCGGTAGTAAACTGTTTTCTACTTTATATTTACTTGCAGTTTGGCAATTAATAGGTAGAACCAAGTTGACAAAGAAAAGACAGCCTTCAGTAGTGAACTTGAATTTTTAAAATTCAATGCCATGTGATACCGCGACATTTGAAAAACTTAAAACGTACATCATAGTCTTGGGGAAACCGGTTTGAACCTAGCTACCAACTTTTAGCCACTAATTTTCCGAAAATTCAAACCGGTCTTGGGTCTTGGGGAAGACATTTGATGAACACCTGAACAACTTACTTTGGTCTCTTGGGCCTTGTGTTATTTTACTTAGTCTCTAATTATTACAGTGACAACAGTGGTGGTCCTCAATTTATCTCTACGTTATTACACGATTATTTTTTTTATATTCATTATTTTATTTTAAATTGTTAGTTGCCGTCACATATTCGCAATTAATACACTCCATCGAATTTATTTCTTTATCGTTAAATTAACAAACTCTTCGTATAGGTATCATAAAACAACAGCTCGTAAATTATACGCTGGTTAATTGTCAATTTTTAATGAAGTGTAAATTTATTCCAATTCGACGTTTTATAATCGTAACGAACATTTTCACATACTCCATGAAAATAAAGTCGTCAAAACCGCCACAGCGAAACTAAAGTAACGCGTAATCAAAAACCAGGGAAACGATCAATTATTCGATTATTACTATTCGAATGGCACTCAATTCGATGGTCGTGTCACATAATAACCTTAATAAAATTTTACGTCCGCAACAATCCAAACTCTAATCAATATACAAGCTCGAATGAGGGACGTTAAAATACGTAGACCACAAAACTTAATGAGTCGAAATTACAAAGTTGACATTGTTAACGGGTTTCTTTAAATGTCGAACCGAAATTATTGAAATGCAAAAAACGTTTAATGGCTGTTGATTTTAAATAATATAAACTGCGCATAATAAACATCTTTCGATTATTAGAGAAACATGTGCTAGAACGGGGTATTTCACATTTGCAGTAAAAATGTAAAACATTTTTTTTTTACGAAAATTTTAGACCTTTGAGACTTGGCAACCATGTTATAAAAAAATTTAAACTACTTTTCAACCAATAAGATGCCTTAATTGTGACTAGTTACTATGGCAACTAAAAAAATTTCCGGAAATTTTTTCAAGGCGCCACGATATTTAAGTGGAAACTTTTTGACAGTTGAGAAGGTAAACATATGATATACAACCGTTAAATAATGTAGATGTACCTGTGATTAATGCAAAATTTGCATAAGAATTAACATTATTATTTATTATTCGCTATGAAGTTTTATTAAACAGAAAACACAAATTTGTTTAATTATTATGCATTAACTATTTATATTTCAAAAAACGTAGGATGTATCAAACATAGTAAGATTTAAATGTTGCTTGAATTTTAACCCATCCTCTCTTCTTAATGGTGAATAAGAAGGTGACGAATTAATTAGATGTCTGTGTTTTAAGACATACGAGGGTGGTTTGACGGAAGAGTGACTTTTCAGAGGTTGACAACACTTTCGTTACGATGATTATATTGGTGTTTTCCGCGATGTTACGGATGTCATCTGTGAAAATTTTACATAAATCTGACAGATAGATTAGTTTTAATACTCATATAAAGAAAACTCTTTTGTTCCATCACGACAATGCGCCTGTCCATTCGTCCGCAGAAAAATTATCCGAACTGCGTCACGTTACTTATAAAAAATATATTTTTACCACCTTTCGTTAACTAAAATTACCAAAGGGCGATAGACTAAGCTAGTAATCATCTGAGTTTTAGCATTTGGTTTAACTAAAGTTTGCAATTTGATTTTTTTTAGAATTTATTTCATGTTAAACTAATATCTTCATCGACAAATCTCTAATGATATCGACTAATAATCAAAATAATAACGAAATACATTTAATCATTATAGGTTTTATTAATATTAAAAACACTATTATTATAAATGTTTCTGTTTTATTTTGCATTGTGCTCTGGTACTTGATGAAATTCTCATGGATTAAATCATCTGATGATGATGATGTTCAACGTCCAATTGTAAGTAAGGTTTAATTGATTGACTATTAATGTGTCCAGTAATTTTAATGAGTTATTGTTCATCAACTTTTTCCTTTGCCAAACTCGAAACAGCTGATGATCTCGCTGAATGATTGGTTATTTTAACTTTTTTAGTGTCAATTCCTATATCAGAGGCTGCTGATTTAAACCATAAAGATACTATGTTCTTACCAACTAGGCTAGTCTTGTAACATCCTTTCGAATTAGATTGACTCCAGTATGGGTTTGGTGTTAAGAATAATTTGTCGGTCTGAATAAGATTTCCTCTTTTTTCCATCAACTTCTTAAACAAATGAATCGGACACATTTGTGGATTGTCGTATTTTAGAACCACCTTGTGTGGTTTTAGAGAATATTGGATTATATTCTATCCATCCTTTTGGGTTTCCGAAATTATCAGTTTCTTTTTTGAAGTATTGGATACACGAAGAATATCCTTCCCCTCCTCTCCATGCCAATTCATGTGAAACTTACGCTGCAAATCATCTGGAGTATTTTCATCCCACATTTCAATAATTTTTTTGTATTCGTCATTGGTTAAGGCTGAAGCATTCACTTTTCTTTTTAATGTGTCTCTCTGTAATGTTTTGCGCGCAGCTCTGGCGGTCGCAAATTCCACATCAGAAAACGGATTAAATTTTATTTTATATTTTTCCTAATAAATTTCTTGTAACTGCTCAGCATTAGAGTTCCACATCACTTTGATTACACTTTCCTTATAATCTTCAAAAATTTCTTTTTTTATATTAAATTCGTAGCTTAAATTATTCCTGGAAATTTTCTAAGCTCTCTAAAAAATTGAGTAAATGCTTACAATGTATAAATTTTTGAAAAGGTGAAGAAATGGTCTTTCAAAGGATGTTAAAATTATAGGGTGTTCTATTTAAAATAAACTCACATTTTTGGTTAAAAAAAGTTCATTTTTTTTTCTGGCAAAAAATTACATATGGCAACAATGTCAACAGAAATTTGAAGTATATGTAGGAAGATTGTGCTTATTTGTTATTGTTTCGGTATTATCCTGGTAATTACAACTTTAATAACTTTTCTTTCTATTTTAGCTTCAGTGTTAGCTTCCTGGTGTCCCATATTCCTGTATAATTCCTATACGACTTATTAAAATGTATAATCATCACACTACTCATCTTCATTGTCCCATAAATCAATATGTCCCCATTTAGAATGTTCAGCGGTCGTTTTTTTAATGGCCCACGCAGAATGGCTACTTTTAATTTAAATCGCTTGCTAGAGATGCATTTGGCGGTAGGGAATCTAATTGTGATTGTGTCGTTGAATCTCCATTTGATTATGCAATGATAATTCCTTGTAAAGTTAATGTTCCCATTGAAAACATTAAATGAAGTGAATGGTTTTATATGCTTAATAATTTGGAATTAAATTTTTGATTGAGTCTACGCCTGTGTAAAAAATAAATGTATATAAGGTTGACAGATAGAATTAATGTGTAAAAATAGCAGTTAGGTTTCTATTTTATAGGAATAATTTATTTTTAAGTAATTTGCATTCCATTTAGATAACTATAATTACACTTAGCTATCAGTAAGTGTAAGAACAGTCGTTGGTTTGTTTAATCCATTAACCTCAAGATGTGCTGAATGTGGTATTGCAATATTTGCAGAGAGGGCCGTACGTGCATTCGCAAAATGTACAGAGCAGGTCTCAACTTATGTCACAAAAAGGACAACATAATGAATGGTGTAACGAAAAATCTAAATGGTATCTATGTTAAAGATAACTGAAAAGTACTTTAAACTGCTGTTTGCTTCGTTTTTCCTTCATTTAACAGCTCTGTAACTTGATTAATTGTTTTATTGTTAGATATTGTACCGTTTGTTGTTGTAATAACAAAGGAAGTATACCTGGAGTATATCTCAAGTAAGTACCTACATGATTTGGTAGATACGTTGTAGCACAATTAAATTATACTTATAATAAAATTAAGTTGACATTCCTTTTTTTAGTATAATATGATATAGACAGAAGTTAAAAAATGTCGACTTTTCAACAAATCCGTTGCCTCACAACTATCTAAATTTGCTACTAGATTTTTTTCTGTCATGCATTCAAGGATTTCTACAAAGGTGACATACAGGTTAGTGTTATTTGAGCTAAGAGCATATCCTTCGTTAGGTATTTATTTTAAACTAATTTTCTATAGATTATAATAGATATTTTAAATAAATCAGAACTTATACCTTATAGGTACTCAATAAAATTTACATATATTTTTTTATGTCAAATTAAAATAATTTGGTCACAGAATTATAACAAGTAATGTCATTCTTTGGTGATTAATGTTATTCACTTTGACCACAGAATTTAGTATAGTACTTTCACTACAATAATAAATTATTGGGTAATTTGGGTTTACCAGTGAGGCGATTAAAGAAAACTGCAATCTCTACTTTAATTCTTGGTAATAATGAAAGTGAAGATAAAACTTTAAAAAAGAAATAATGGGAAAGTCGAATCTTAAATAGAGAAATGAAAAATAGGGTAGATGATGTTTAAAAGAATATACTAAAATTTCCACACATTTAGGGGTTAATGAAAGCATCACAATTAAAAGTGAAAACAGTGTTGTTGAAAGTGTTAACCGAGAGCAAAAATACAGGGTTTAAAACGGCATATGCGATTTTGCTGAAATTTGGTATATTGGTAGAGTTTTATGTGGCAAAAAAATGGTATTAAAATTTTGTCCGATAATAATACATAGGCGTAGAACTTGATTTTTTAAATAATTGCACCTTTAAAAATTCTACGCCAATGGAAGAAAAGGAGTTTGGGTATGAAATTTAGATTGCGCAACTCATTTACTTGAAAAAAGGTACTCTTGATAAGACTCGATTACTCTCATGGTTTTCGCTAAATTTCTGTTTTAATAATTTAGAGTGTATAGGTTTCACAAAAATATTTATTTACAACATAATCAAAATAGAGATTTTACAAAAATTGTTCAAAATCTTCACCATTTTCACGCATACAAAGATTTGTACGTCGAAGAAAATTAAAATGTATCCTTTCCATAACTTCTTCATCACCTCTAAGATTGTTTATTGCATCTTGAATACGTTGCCAGAGTTGTTTCTCATTTTCTACAGGTTCCCTGTAAACTGTGGATTTCAGATGTCCCCATAAAAAGTAATCCATCGGTGTTAGGTCTGGGGAACGTGGTGGCCAGTTTACAGGTGCGTCATTAACTCTGCCTATCCATTTGTGTGGATATTGTTCATTCAAGTGGTTTCTAATGTTTAAAGAAAAATGTGGTGGAGCTCCATCTTGCATAAACCACATATCTCTCCGAAGTTGGAGAGGTAAATCTTCTAACAATTCTGGCAACGTATTTTGTAGAAAATCCAAATAATTTTCTCCAGTTAATCTTCGTGGAAGTATGACAGGACCAACAATGAAATTACCAATTATTCCAGCCCACACATTAATTTTGAATTCGTGCTGAAAATGGTTTACCTTTATTGCATGCGGATTTTCAACGACATAAACATGTTCATTATGGGTATTAGTTATACCTCTTCTTGTAAAACTCGCGTAATTGGTAAAGAGAACCTTCTTGACAAAGTTTGGATCTCTTTCTCTTTGCATATTAACAAATCGACAAAAACCCAAACGAATTTGAGGATCATGGACTAATAATTCTTGTACTGGCTTCTTATGGTATGGATATAGCAATTGTTGTTTAAGCACTTTATGAACGACATCTTTACTTACTCCTAGTTCCCTTCCAATTCGTCTGATGCTTAATTCTGGATCTTCTTCAACACGTTCTAAAGTGTCTTCTTCAACTTTCTTCTTCTTACAAAACGTCCTCTTCCATTATCAACAGTGTTGGGAGCAAAGGAACCGGTCTCCCGAAGACGTCTCTCAACAGCAGCAAAAGTTGGGTGGCTAGGTACACGACGATTTGGAAACCTTTCAGAGTACACCCTGACACTCTCTCGAGCATTTCCTTCACAAAATCCTAATGTCAGTAACATATCGGTATATTCTGCATTGGTATATTGTACAGCCATATTAATAAACCACCCATTTGTTTTTTTAATTATTGAGTCAGATAGAATACTTTCAATCGTTAACAAGAGATTAGGTGTTAAAACTTGACAATATTTTTATTTAGATGAAACTATGGAAACCAACAATAAATGTTTTTGTATACGTATTGCAGGCAAATAATTAATATTCCTCAAAAAATAGTACATGGCAAGAATCGAGTATTTTTGTTAAAAGTCTCGATTAGAGGTGTTGAAGAAGATATGAAAAAAGTACATTTTTATGTTTTTCATCGTATAAAATTTTGTCCGATAATAATACATAGGCGTAGAACTTGATTTTTTAAATAATTGCACCTTTAAAAATTCTACGCCAATGGCAAAAAAGGGGTTTGAGTATGAAATTTGGATTGGGTACTCATTTACTACAAAAAAGTACCCTTGATAACACTCGATTTACTCTCATGGTTTTGACAAAGTTTGTATTTTAATAATTATTGTTTATGTTCTAAAATTACTAAAATGCAAATTTCGTCAAAACCATGAGAGTAATCGAGTCTTATCAAGAGTACCTTTTTTAAAGTAAATGAGATGCGCAATCTAAATTTCATACTCAAACTCCTTTTCTTCGATTGGCGTAGAGTTTTTAAAGGTGCAATTATTTAAAAAATCAAGTTCTACGCCTATGTATTATTATCGGACAAAATTTTAATACCATTTTTTTGCCACATAAAACTCTACCAATATTCCAAATTTCAGCAAAATCGCATATGCCGTTTTAAATTTATATGGGAAAAACGATTTAAAATTGTAACTTCAAGGCCCTCTGGAGCCCAAACGGAGCAACTTTGTACTAAGGTAATTTTACTTAAATTGACTTATTTTGGTCTAAGGAATATGTGGTATGTTTTTGTAAAGACCTTTTACAGACATCCTGTATAATAAGCTGGAAGATGGTTTTAAAATTATAAAAAAAAGAAAAGGCCAATATGTTTACACAAACAAGTAAAGCAATTTTTATTAAAGCAAATATTAGAGACTATTCAAACAAAACAAAGAACTAAAGGCAAAGAAAAATGGTTTTACTAAAAACCAAATGGACTTATTGATAACGAAAAGAAAAAACTAAAAAGAAACGTGTTGATTGGATATTTGAAGCGATATTACAGCAAAAAGGCATATCTGTATATAAAACAGCAATTATACTTTCCACTTTCTGGTATGTCTTCTAAGACGATGGGCTAATAAATTAAATTATGATAACACAGAAACTTCGGCAGACTTTCGCGACTCACATTACAAACACATTACTTTAAGCACTACATTTTATATTTTCATACCTAGCAGAAGCCGACATTTATATTCGTAATTTTGACAAGTTAAAGTTAAAAATAAGTGTTAAGTTGTACTTAATGTAATCACTGGAAGTATATAAAATTGTTTTATTTTTGTATTCATTTTAATTATCACCTATCAATCATGAAAAAAAGACAAATATTTACTATCGATTGCCTCTTAATTCCTATAAATATAATTCACCTCTCACTGAAGGTATACAGAAACGTTTTTTAAATTAATTGTTCTTTATGAATTACAGTAATAGAATTAGTCTCATCCAACAGGAACGCAGCATCCTCATTCTTAAATTTGAACTCAAAGCGGTCCTGCAAATGTGTATTAGAGGAAAGGTGATTTCCACGTTCTGTAACATCCTCTTACCAACATACACTTACGTTTTAAGTGCTCGTTTCGCTTCTACCGTATACTCGTCGTTTTCTTTAATTATGACCGAAATCTAAACTGTTACGACGAAATATAATTGACGGTCTAATTATGTAAGGTAGGTGATTTTCACGTTACTCAGATCATTAAGAAGTTTCAGCTCGGCACATCTTTAAATAGGGTAGGAAATGTTAAACTTGATAACGTTTCTACTTTCCTTATTAACTGGTTATTTGATTTAATTTTCATGAAATATAAAAATTAAATTATCCTAATAGCAAAATTTTAATTTTCCTCTTTCATACAATTCCACTTTTAATTAGAAAGCGACCGATGAAACGCTTAGAGCGGAATATTTTATATTAAATCCCATATTGAGCTCAAAACAAACAGGAATCTTACTTTCATCAGATGAAGACTTCGGATAGAAAGAATGTTACGCTATGATAGTAGATCGAGCTTTAATTACATTCAATAAGGCATGCATCACTGAGTAAAGGTATGTTATTTATTGAAGGGTATATAAAATTCCAGACGGTTCAATATTAAAATATCGAACTAGAAGATTTATATGAACGTCGGTTGGACCATAAAAACAATTAAATGAAGAAAGGGGTCCAACTGCGCAGTTTTGGTGAAGTTTCAATGGTTACACACGCAACAATTGTCTTCTGTATCACTTCTATCAATACACTTTGCTTATCTGAGTGATAGATTTAATTCAAGATTGTTTTGAAATTATTATAGCATTTTTAGAATCAAAGAAATATTTATTAGGAGTATATTATGATGTTGCCTAAGGGCAATTTCAGCTAATTGCAGCGTGTTTACATCTCGTCATAATTTCTCGCTAAGATGGAAGAAGCTGTGGTTCAAAATTAATATGAATTAAATCATACTGTATACCGGGTGTCCGCGCGAAAACTTTAAATGGAATTATTTCTGGTGTTTTAAAATATATCGACTTGAAATTTTGGAAAGTCATTAAGGAAGTAGGGGGTAAATTAATAGTGTATAAGATACCACTCCAACGTGATATCTGCCGCCCCCAGCCACCCCCGGTTCAAAAGTTTAAATGACACCCTGTATTTTTTTTACATATTCTGAAAGAGCGTACTTTTTTTAGTATCTCTATGTGAAAAAATTACTTAATTACATAATGAACTTTGAAAGATATTTACAGCTAAAGGTTCAGATACCAGATATTCAAATATCGAAAGCAAAAAATAATAGCAAGCCATGAAAGCTGCTTCGTTGCTTGAACTGCCAAATAATATTGTTTGTGACACTTCTGTTTACTCGTTAGTACAAAAGTTTTCGAAAAAATTTGACTTAGTTTAAATTAAATAGCTAAAAAAATAGAAAAATGGTTTACAGTTTGGAAGAAAGAACTGAAATTGTAGTTTTATATGGGATTGCAAACAGAAACTATTCGCAGACGGCAGCATTATTTTTTAACCCAACAAAAATGTATCTGCTGTTTATGTAATTAATCTAATACAAAACTTTTTTGAAACTGGATCGGTAAATAATAAAAAACGTGATATGAATAATCGTGGAGCACGAGATGAAGCAACGCAAGTTGCAGTTCTTGGTCATGTAAATTTAGACCCACAGCTTTCAGTTAGAAAATTATCAGAAGCTTCGGGAGTGGCAAAAACAACGTGCCATAAAATATTAAAATTAAATAAAATGCATCCTTATAAAATACAGCTTCATCAAGAGTTGGGCGATGATGACTTCGATAGAAGAGTCCAATTTTGTGAAACTATGACAGGCATGATTCGGCAAAATAGAAATATTTTGCGAAATATTTGTTTCAGTGACGAAAGTTGCTTTTCCTTAAATGGTTTCGTAAATAGACACAATTGTCGATATTGGAGCGATGTTAATCCCCACGTTTTCCGTGAAGGCCATACGCAACGTCCCCAAAAAATTAATGTATGGGCTGGAATTCTAAATAACCAAATAATTGGTCCAATTTTCTATCACGAGAATTTAACTGGGCCTAGATATCTCGAGTTTTTAGAAGAATTAATACATCCTCTTATCATTCAGTGCTTGGAAGAAAACTTAGATCAAATGCAGGAGGATCAGTTATACTTTCAGCAAGACGGAGCTCCCCCTCATTACTGTTTAGAAGTAAGGCAATATTTAAATACCGTTTTTCCAGGACAATGGATAGGTCGTAGGGGTCCTATTGAATGGCCAGCTCGCTCCCCAGACTTGACCCCACTGGATTTCTTTGTATGGGGACATTTGAAGTCTGTTGTTTACAGGACACCACCACAATCCATTGATGATTTGCGTAATAGAATCATAGAGGAATGTAGAGATTTAACACCACATGTCTTTGAAAATATTCGCTTTCGAGAATAGACTGTACTATTGTTTAAATGTAAACGGTGAACATTTTGAACATTTGATTTAACTAAAAAAATAAAAAGAGTCCTTACTTTAGTTTATAAAGCGAAATTTTGTTGGTCTATAAGAATACCTATTTTGTGATAAATTGTATTTTTTTGTGATAAGTTATATTTTTTTGGATATATAAATTTTTTTGTTTCTATCTGCTTTAATTATTTCGAAATTTGTCTACTGTCCAAGGTTACTAGTTCTTTTTTTTAATATCTGGTATCTGAACCTTTAGCTGTAAATATCTTTCAAAGTTCATTATGTAATTAAGTAATTTTTACACATAGAGATACTAAAAAAACTACGCTCTTTCAGAATATGTAAAAAAAATACAGGGTGTCATTTAAACTTTTGAACCGGGGGTGGCTGGGGGCGGCAGATATCACGTTGGAGTGGTACCTTATACACTATTAATTTACCCCCTACTTCCTTAATTACCTTCCAAAATTTCAAGTCGATATATTTTAAAACACCAGAAATAATTCCATTTAAAGTTTTCGCGCGGACACCCGGTATATTGTACCATTAAGGGAACTAGGAGTAAGCAATAGACTACTAAATAAGTTTTTTGAAGAATTGGAAAGAAAGTAATCGAAAATTTTAAAATGATAGAAGGATTAAAACTTAGTGACTCACTGTCTTCATCATTATTGAACTAATATTGATTGAATTAAAGATTTTGAAGATTAACAGCATGAGATACCAGGGATCCATTTGGCCTGCAGAGGCAATAATATATAATTTAATAAATATCTAAATTGTTTGCTCAGAGATTGAAGCAAATAATATTTTTATATTCATTTCAAGCATACCCAAAAAAAAAGGTGCATTCTATTCAAGATGAATGGTCTTATTTCAATGCTTTGTTGTGTTTGTAAATCCGCAAGTAAAACTCGTTTTGATTTAAAATTCTAGTAATACTTGTTCAACAATAGCTAATAAGCCTTGCTTCAAGATTAAAATCAACTTGCCCTAACTAAAATACCTCTAATTAAATGAAGAGTATCTATTGCTCAATTGCAGTATTATGTACATCTAATGTTATATCTTATATTGTTTATGTTGGGCACGTGTTGTGAATGCCATGACGGTTACCGATATATTGTAAAATGTCTATTCAGCGCATGGGATTCTGTGGTCTCTAACAACTTCACTTCACTCAGAAGGAGCGCCGTAAAGGGGTTTCTGAACAGTAGTACAGCACTTACCTTCTCTGGATCTACCAAAAGACCAGAAGAATTGACTACATAACCTAGATACTTGAGTTCTGGTTTGCAGAAGAGGCATTTGTCGCGATTTAGGGTAAGACCAGCAGTTATTTTTCTAGTTAGCACTTTTTGCAAAATTTGCACATGCTGGGATAGGATAGGGATAGGGTAAGCATCTCGGTTGTACACCTTGTTCAGTTGGTGAAAATCCACGCAGAAACAATAACGGCCATCTGATTTTCAAACCAGCAAAATCGGTGATGACCAAGCTGATGTTGACGGTTCAACCACTCCATCCTTGAGCATATTATCCAATTCTTCGTACACTTGTCTAAGTAGAACTGGAGAGATTGGACAATGCCTTAAGTGGATCGGCGGCGAATTCGTAACTTTCGTATGCTCCACCATCTGTGTACATCCTAAAGTAGGTTACATTTTAGCAAACGTTACATCTACCAACTCTGTTAATTATTTTTGTTGGATAACCGATAATATCCCGTACGATTCAATAGCTCCAACGTCTATCTGATTTCCTGGAAAACTATCTCTAGGTAGAGATAGTTCGCCTAAAATTTCGCATTCATCTCCATTCGCTACTTTACGCACTAACAAAATTCGGTTGAAAAGTAGTGATTTCTTTAAGTTGTATCCATCTTTTTTAAATATACTTTATATTCAATAATACCTTGTTCTAAAATCCAATACAATTAAATTTTTTACAATAATAATACGTTCTGTTCCTAGAGATGTTAATACTGGCTTTGACATAAATATATTGATTTTGGTTGAATTATAGGATAGTTTCACTGAAGAAATTATAATCTTGAAATAAGAACAGGCTGTTCTTACTTTTTAATATGGTTTTCACTGGTAAAATTGTTTTTAGTTAATGTACCAAATTGTTCTATCCTCTGAGGGGTCCCACCTATTTTAAAAAAAAAAATAATTTTATAACTACAAAACCTAAATGGAACATAACAATTTGTCCTGCTAAGATAAAAGGATAAAAATGAATATTTTTAGTGAATGTGGGTAGGTAGATAATTACGTCCTTTTAGACTTTGCAAATAAGTTTTGCATATGTTACTAACCTTTTCTTATAATTATAGTAAATATTTTCTAATGCAAATAGGTCTTTATTATTTTGTGTCATAATAAAATAAAATGTAAACTTATTAAATTTGTATGAATCTTCAAATCGGAATTTTCGTAGATACGACCTCTTGTCTTAACAAGGCAGAATTCATCTTTCCAAAAAAACGTCATCCAGCATCATACATTTTTTTTCTTTTATTCTACTTTGTTTCGTGTTCTTATGATTATAAATTTACTTATATATAATATAATACCTAACAAGAAGTGAATACTTACAACTAAATATTGGTATCAGGTCGCCATCCATCTAACAAATCTTCCATTTCAATTTAATTTATTCATACACTTATTAATTAAATTACAAATAATTTCTAACAAAAAGTGGAACGCAACCCTAACGATACGACGCAAACTTGTTAGAAAATGAACAATAGGATGAACACGTGCTAATGCCAATTCTCTATAAATGCGTTGTGTCTCAGACTTCCGAATAAGTATCACACCTCAACATGTACCAGTCATATATCTACCGTACCAGTGCAGTGGTTGCATTTTAAAATAAGTTTTAGCTGGCAACACCGTGCAGTGAATTTGTACTCTTTAATATTTTGTGACATAGATTTTTGATTTAAATTGTTTAATTCTTGTTCTGAAATTTAAATGCTTTGAATCGAATCCTTTTATAACATTGAATCAAGTACGCGATAGTCGGTTTTAAAAGCATATCATACTTACAATAAACGTAAGAGCTTTCTTAGATTAATTAACAATTCTAGACTCGAATAAAATAATTTATTCTCAGATTAATTATTATAAATCTTAAAATACAAGATTATGCCTACACTTCACTCAACATTTATTTTCTTATTTTATCGAGAAATATTATTTAAAGCAAAATTTGCTTTATTTCAAACAAATGTAATCTTCCAAGTGTAAAGCTTTTCTTGAGTGTAGATAATAATTTTTTTCTGTGTACTCTAGAAGAAACCTGATCCTTATACTTACATGATACAATCAGTTTTAGATTAAAGGCTTTTCCAATATGAATTTTAATTAAAAAAGAAACATTTATTTTTTTCCAAGTAGTATAAAATAATAATAATTTAAATTCAAAGTACAAACTCTGCGGTTACTTGTGGAAAATAATGTCCAGTAAATGCCCACCTTGACTATGCCTAAAGAGATAATCCTTTTAAGTCAGTTTTGTGGTTCTATTTAGTGAAAAACAGCTTATCTTTGAAGACTGAAATTGTTTGCGAGTCATTAGAGTAGACTATTTTCTTTACGTAACCCCGAAAGGAAGAGTTAAATCGCGCTATCTGGGAGATCTTCGATCATATTGTCCAATATAGGCCAAGGAGAGTCAGTTCGCATTCCACGGTAGCGATTTGCATGACTGTAATCGCTGTCATTTCATCGTTTAAAAAAAAATAAGATCTGATAACACCGCCGATCCAAAAACATCACCGAAGAGTAACGCGTTGGGATCAAGAAGTTTATCCACTATTATTTTAGGATTTTCGGAACGCCAGATTGACGAACAGACTGAGGTGGAAATGGGCTTCGTAGCTATAGATGATTTTTGTTACGAAATTAATTGCATGCATTTCCAGCACCCAATTCTGGCTTCAATTCCTATGCCAGCTGCACTTTATGAGCATGCGGGCTAAGATATTTATGCATAATACGATGAACGCTGGTCTGTGAGATCCTTATTTGATATGGACGACTTGGATAGACAAACCTGGGTTTTTTGCGACACTTTCAGCGAAAGCAGCAATGTTTTGGGCTGACCTAACGGTATGAGTTTGAACTGGCAATTTTACATCAGTAACATTGCTACTTTTTCTCAAATTCTTCTACAATGGCTTCGAATAGAAACACCACAACGAAATTTTTACCATGTCTGTAATAAATATTCACTTTTAAAAAGTTTTTGCTGATAAAATGTCAGGGATTCAAGGTTTCCTATTCAACAGATCAAAAATGCTGCTAAATTTAAATTTTTCTTACTAAAAAACCCTTTACTTCCTGTTTGTCTTTCTTTTTGACAAATTTCTCGGATGAATATTACTCCTAGAAATTATGAGCCAAACAACGTCTCTATTATTTGATGTTAAACTCGAGTTTCAGTAAAATTCTAATATAACAGCCCGAGGTTACTCTCGGAACTCTCATTCTCTTCATGATCATCTTGCAACTACTATATCTGCGTTGTTAATTTAAGAAATTTAATTAGACAAGAATAATTAACGGGAAAATTTGTACCGTGAAATTAATTTCACGTTATGCTACCGTCGTCGTCGACGCCGTTTTCCTCTGCTTCTTTTTTATTTGTTTTCTGTCGGTTTTTTTTTTTAACTTCAACAACACGAGGTTGATGCTTCATTTTTGTCGAACGCTTGTTTTTAATACCGATATTTAAGTATAATTTTAATTTGACACTTTCCAGGTGAAATACTGACAAACTGTCAGAAAGCCTTATAAAAAATCGGAAAAAACTATTCAGGCAATTGTAATTAAAGAATCATTAGCTTCAAACCAAATTTTCTTATTCCACACCCCTTGGCACTCTGTGTCGTAGTAAAAAAGTTTCTATTTTTCGAACCAAATATATTATTACTCTTACCAACAAAACTACTGACTGGGAAAGTAATTTTATTTGTACTAATATAAAAACGATTTACAGGTTTTTTGTTTGCTTCTTCCATCTGCTTTAATTATTGAAATCAAATTCCCAATAAAAAGAAACGTTTCTAAAGCACCACCAACTTTAGTAATACTGTTCTTGTGATAAAGTGTCCACACTGTTAATCGGAAAAACTGCGAAACACTGACGAAAACATTATAACAGTGGCCATGGGGTGGTTTTTGGTCTATATCAAAAACAAAAGCCATTTTTTGCTGCAGTCATTAAGAAGGGCACTTTAGTGGTCCTCGGTGTAACATTGACAGTACATTAAGCAGTTGTTTTACTATAGCGCACCCTGATATTATTCAGATTAGATGCCGGGATGTAATGAAAATTCTCCTATTAAAATATTCAATTGGTAATAATGGAAACAAACAGGGTATCTGCCTGAAACGGTACACAATACAAATTTTTGAAATTTTAAATTGATAGCGATAGTTGAAGAAATATCTTTTGTCGTCAAGAAATTAAACTAGAAATAGCATTTTTCATCAGTCAATTTTTTTTAACTGCTCAACAACCTTCAACAACCTTTATACTCTAACAGGAATGTCACTGCTGATCCATCTACATGTGTTCGCGTTGTTTTAATTAGCAAAACCATTGAGTGGTGTGATAGATGGAAACAGCTATTTTATCCATAAATGTATTGCAGATAAAACAGCAAAGGTGTTTGTAAAGAATCTTAGAAATAAGTTATTTTTAAGTTCTGTTGAATAAAGAATTAAAAAGGAAACGTCTAGAAAAAACAAAGAAATACCTGGAGAAAACTGAAAAATTTCTAGCACATAACAGCCTGTTGACCAGTTCAAAAGTTTTGGAGTTCAGAAGCATTACTGTTCCAATATAAAATATACAAAGGGAATTTACAGCAATACTAGAGTGAGGTGCAGATCTTCTTTTCTTCTAGTGTTTTCTCTATTCCATTCGTTATTCTGAGGACCTGGTCAATAGTGGAAAGCTTCAAGCTTGTTCCTAAATCCAAATTGGTGGCCAGGTATTATATTTTTACTATAAGTGGTTTCAATCTTGTTACTAAAAGTTTTTTCAAAAGTTTAGATAACACTGGTAACAGACATATAGGTCTATAGCACTTCATTTGGTGGTTTTCCAGGTTTGGGTATCATTATAATTTCAGCGATTTTCCAGATGATAAACATTTCTAGGTGTAGGTACTGTAATGAAAACACCCTGTGTTCAAATACAATAATCATAATAATAATAATAATAATAATAACACTAATAATAATAAGCAAACTAATAATAATTAACATACTAACAATAATAACAACCATATTAATAATAATAATAACAGTAAGAAATAAAAATAATTTCGGAAAATATTATAACCCTATATGAAAAATTTGATATGAAAGTCTTAAGTGTAAGATACGATGGGTAGTAGGTAGAAAGGATGGTTTCGATGGGATGAAGATTGTCAATTTTGAAATTTAAAAAAAAAAGAAACATGTCAGAAATTTGGGAGGTAGAAATTTATTATTTTTAAAAGATATGGTCAAAAAAGAATTGAAAAACTGATAATGTAACACATTTAGAATAAACAAATTTATCTAACCAGAGGAATATAATTAAAAGTTATAAGATATATGGTGTAAAATAGTTATAGAAAACATTGGTAATTACGTTCCGGCGAGACACACATAAAAAACCAACAGAGGAGAAATAAAGCGAAAACCGTAATGGAAATAAACAATTTCAATAAGAACTGTGAGTAATTTTGTATAAACTGATTACTATAAATAATTTGTGCGAGAAAAGTCAGTGATAGTAAATATTTTTTTTGTAGAATTTAATTTTAGTAAATAGTTTAGGTAGTATGAATGAAGAGCGAGTGTATTTAGAGTAGTTTTAGTAATATAGTAATATAACCCCATGAATGTAAACAGCGGGGCATTTTGTTAATTGGAGGTTTGATACTGTGTTTAAAAATAAAACTTGTATTTTTGGTTTTGAAAATTTGTTTATTTTATTTAAAATACAGGGTATAAAACAAGTTAAGTTATATATATTTTAAATTTTTTGATGATTATTGATTAAAATAAAATTAAAATTAAATTATAATAACATTGAAATAGAATTAAAAAAAAATACAATTGAAATAAAATTAAATAAAATTAAAATTAAATTAAATTGAAAAAGTAATAATAATATAATTGGAAGCACCCCTGAGATAGAAATAATAATAAAAAAAAAAATTAAAAAAAAAAAATACTTTAATTAAATTAAAAAATAAAATTGGTATATGTGTAATATCATTACAATATACCCTTTACTTCCAACCGTGTTAAAAACCCTGAATTTACAAACATAACATTACAGTCAGAAAATAATATCAAGATTTACGAAGTAAATCATATAAAATACTTAGGGGTGGAAATAGACAGACATCTTAAATGGGATGTGCATATAAAAGGCTTAGTAAAAAAGTTAAGATCTATTTTGTACAAATTTAAATGCATCAGAAAAATATTGGATAATACTCATTTAGAAATGGTGTATTATTCATTGGTGTACTCACATATCCAGTACGGAATTACAGCTTGGGGAGGCGCTTATAATAACCATATCAAACATCTTGAAATTATGCAAAAAAAATTTATTAAAATAATCTATAATCGAAACTATGATTATCCAACAACCTCTCTCTTTATAGAGAGTAAATTACTTGACATTAGACAAATTTATTTACAAAAAGTAGTTACTTACCAACACAAAAAAAGACGCGAACTATTAGATATTCAACACGAACACAACACCCGGCATAAATTAAGAATGAAAACAAAAACAATAAAAGTTTACAAATCAGCAACCCAAAAAAGTTTGTTATATATAGCGCCTCACATATATCGCTTTGTGCCTGAAAAAATTAAAGAAATAAAAAATTCCAAAAGCTTTGGTAAAAATGTTAAGTTTTGGTTAAAAAACTATCCGCAAAAAAAGTTTAAATATTTATTTGAATGAAAATTAATCCTGTCATCAATATTTTTGTTCACACACTTTTTCTAATTACTTAAATAATTAATTTGATTTATTTGTATGTACATATTTAGGTAAGCTTTAAAAGATACATATATATTTTTAGTTTTTAGGAATATAATCTATTAAATTGTAATAATTAACTTTTCTTTTAAAAGAGAAGGAAAATATAGTTTTTTCCCACGTACTAGTCGTAAGACTTCAGTGGAGATATTTATTATCCATCTTCATTTGGAAAAGATATGTATAAAAAAAAAATTGTATGTAAATTGTAGAATTTGGGAAATAAAATTATTATTATTATTATTATTATTATTATTATTACAGTACCTAGTTATTCCATAATTAATTCATTGTTAGTAAAAGCTGGTTTTGGTGTTCAGATTTGAACAAAATAAGTGAGGCTATGTTAATATACAACAAATTTTACACGGATTCACTAAAACTCACATTTTTAATTTTTTTTTTTAATTTGATCATCATGTTGTATATGAGTTTCACCTGCCAATAAATATTATTTTCCTATATTTTCATTATTTTCGCTAAGCATTTATCTTAGAAAGCCTTGAAATATTATTTATTAAAGAAAATTAAATTATCATTTAAAAACAACGAAATATGAAAATATGAACATCATCTTTGGAAAAACAATGAAAAATATTGATAAAAAAATATATATTAGAAATGTTTTTAGGATGTGAAAAATTTGTGAGGGCATTTCTTTTGAAAACGCATGTCAATTTTTCTTGAAACTCATTTTTTGAATAGTCTTTTTTATTAAATTTGTTATATACTCACAATACAAGAGGTATAAAAAATGTATAATTAATAAGTAACTTGTGGTACGAATTTATTAATTTTTATCCCATCACTAGTTGAATTTTATATAAAAAATCATAAGGCAATTATTTTATACGAAAAATTGAAATAACATTTTAATGGCTTAAAAAACTAAAGAAAAACAAAGCACGAGACACTAGAATTTTGATTTTTTTTATATAAATGTGTTGATCATTACATTACGAGAAATATTATTCAATAAAAATATATTATAAAAAATTGTTTGTCTAAGAAAAGTTAAGATATAAAATTTTCGAACAAAAATTTGTTTTAAGTACTGATTTAAAGATACAAGAAGTTTCAACGCAGATTTTTTTATACAATTACATTGATTTTGTGGTTTTATTCTTTAATTGAACATAAGTACGTCAAATAGAGAGATTAAAAATAAATTTCAAGTAAATGTAGGTTCAGTTTTGAATACATTTCTGTTTGGTTTAAAATGAAATTACTGGAGGCAGATGATGTGATTCTACTTAGTAATTCTGTAGAAAACTTTCATAAACATAGTAAAACTATAACTTTTTTTCAGCCTCATTATGTTTTTTTATTGGTGTTTTTAGCTTAGACAACTTAGGCCATTATTAGCTTTGTGTTTAGTGTATTCCTTTAATAGTTTTTTAAATGCGAACAGATAACTATTTGGAATTCATTGTACAAAATCAAATTTAAACATTTCCTTAATCCTTTCAAATCTACTAATTTTTATTAAATTTGATATCATTCTTTGTAATTATTGGTTGTAAGAAAATTTAGAACACTCGCTCTATATACTACATCTATTCCAGGAGTTTCCTGGGCATTCGGAAGATGCATTTTAACGTAGGACGTGTCCGACGAGGTGGACAATCCCCCTGTTCCGACGGTGGTTAAGCCCGACCTGTTTGATGGATTACCCCATCGATTAGATTTGATTGCCGAACGGAATCCCTGTTTGTTGATCTCTGCTTAAGCGGTCTGCTAGCTACCTTGTTCTGCCGTGTGTAAAGACTTGATAGATTGGGAATTACTAAAAGTGGATCAGTAGTGAATAATGTTTTCTTATTGCTAACGCTTGTGTTCTATTAGTTTTTTTTTATGAAGAATACTATAGCTACTTTTATTTTTTGGTATATAAGAGGAACCAAGTATATATTTATATTATTTTTTATGGGCTAAGCGCTGTTTATAGATTTCAAGTTAAAGCCATTAAAATTGCTTCAAATGTCTCAATGTCTCATGCAATAAGTATGAGTATAAATATAAAATAATTTTAAAAGGGTTACGCTTGTAAAACTTTTCATTATTTTAGCGCTAGCAACGTGGGGTATTATAGATACTGTTTGTAGTCATCGGCATTCACCCATTCACCCGGTTACTTCTGTTAATATAAATTTCAAGCAACATAAGTCAGTTCTATAATAACTGTGACAAATTTACTTTGATTTATTCTCTTGTTAAAAATAGTCAATTAAATTTATTTTTATGTATTCATTGATGGTAGAAAAATTATGGTACATAACTTGCATTATAAACATTGATAACATTTTCTACTGGTTCATAATTTATAAAAGATAACTAGGATTTTATTTCAAAAATTTAATGTCGTATCACCTGTGTTCCAAAACAATGAACAAGTAAATAATATTTCCACGTTTTTACGATTTATTTTGTTCAGGCACGCTCCGCGAGGAATTAAAGACAAATTCCACAAAGTAAATGTCTGTGTAGATGCTAATGATAATATACGCGAACGGCTGAGGTGAGACGTTATCAAAATTTAGGGAGCAATATAAACGTTTAGGTGTAATATAAACGTTTGAATGACTAACTTCGCCGAAGTTTATCTTGGGCTAATTTAGAGAGCGAGATAGAGAGGGATTTTAAGCGAGGTAACAGGTTTATGTGCGTAAATTTGTAAAAGGAAGTATATATTATTTCTGTCTATAATTTTCGAGTTGATATTTAGATTTATAGATAGATATAACAAGTTAAAGCAAATTTTGTTTATCTCTTACTTACACATTTAATTAATATAGTTCTAGATGGGCGGATAAAAACATTTCTGAAAGAGAAAAAAATAGATTTTTCAGACTTAAAAGGCATCGTTTTTGAGATACAATTTTTTAAATATTTTAACCCCCTAACCTACCCCCACCCCCTGTCATTTACATTTTATATTGTTACCTATTACCTATTACCTGTTATCACCACTTGTTTTTTATTTCTGATTTTAAATTTCAGCCCCCCTTTAGGCTTCAGTGCCTGATTTTTACTAAAAATTTCATATTGATATCGGTTGTTCGATTATAATTTAATGATTTTTATTCAATTTCAACACCCCGTAACCCCCATTCGTAGCATATTCCCCTTATAGACGTTGATTTTCCTAAAAATGTTAAGTTGACATCATTTTCGTTTTTGATTTATAATTTTTTTATTTCAAGATCCCTTAACCTTCCATTTTTAATCAGATTTCTTCAAAATCAGTTGAGGTCGTCCTTTTACAAAACCTGATTTTTTCTGAAAATTTCTAAATGATATAATTTTTCGTTTTCGTTTTTGATTTATGTCTTTTATTTTATTTTAACCCTTCTAATGCCCCATGTCTTCATATCCTTAAAGAGCTAAATGGGAATACAGTAATTAATTTAAAATGTGTTTATGATAAAAACTAACTAAGGTCTTCAAATAATTGAAGTTCAAATAAATAAGCAGTTATGGAAATATACCAAAGCAATGGGAAACAATAAACAAATTTTTTAAGATTGTAAATTATTTTTCAGTCACACGCTTTAGAATATTTATTCTTTAAACAATACAATCCTTCAGGCTTTCCTATCACCATCCAACGAAGGTGCTTTCACTACCCCCCTCCCTTATTACTCCTTGATATCACCTCGGGGGCTTTCAGAACATCAGAAAGTGTAGCTTGGCGATGATGACGCCGTGGAAATTGGATGTCACTTGGAGGTGTCACGCGGAACACTGTTTTTCCAGCAGTGCCTCGAGCCACTCCACCATTCTCGATGAGAACCAGACAAATCAGCTAGAAACAAATGAGCAGCGCGGCGGCTATCAAACCGACTTTTCCTGGATGATGGCTCTAAAAGCGGGGATTGATGAAAGGTGCTTTGGAGGAGAATTGAGAAAGGTACAGGATCGGTGTTAGATAAAAATATTCTCAAAAATTATATAAAGGAAGAAAAAACTCGGCCTCTATGGACTATCATCAGACCTAAAAATATAGGTTACAAAGTAAAGTTTACGTAAAAGAGTAAACAAAAACTTACAAAACTATTTTTACTTATATATAGGTCAGAAATGCATTATCTCAAAACAGTTCTGCTACTCCAGAATTTGTCTAATGTGCTGTGGTAATTGAAAACAAAAATATGTCAAAAAAACCTGAAGGAATTGAGTAAATGTGTCGAACAATTTGTTTAGTTATTCAAAGATGAATTTATAAGTCTAAAAACATTTTTCCTGATATTTTTGAGAGTTATACTACTAGCCAGTCTAGGAAAAGTGAAGTTTTTAACATGAATTCACATCAAAAAAGCTATCCATTTAATCATTCAACTAATTGACATATTGACATTTTACCAGATTTTAACAGTTGCATTGATTATGACATTAGCTAAGATTATGACATTACATCTAATAAGTTTCCTTTTTCATTTTCCAATATTGCTGGATTCTGATCGAAATAAAATGTCATATTGAAAATTTCATAACAAATTTTATATTAATTAAATTTTCCTTTTCCATTTTTTAAATTAAAGTTTTTTGCACAAAAAATGCAAATTTTTGATTTCCACTGTACAACTTTGGAGGTGGCAAATATGGTTCTAAAATTTTTTTAAAGTACTTTTTCACAGAAATTCCACATTCACGACTTATTGTTCTGGATGACGTTTCGGGGTTGATATAAACTTGAGACAAAACATTTATTTCATTTACTGTATTACGTTTTAAATATTTATCACGTTTTTTTTTTAAATATTCATCGAGAGCCATATTTAAAGTTACCCTATATTAAATTAATGTCCTTTCTGGACACAACTGAAGGTATCTTTTCACAGCTTGTCCACATTTTATGCACGCATCTTACATATCTTTTTTCTCATTTCTACTGTAGAACCATATTTTAAATGACCAAATTAAAAAATTTCATGCATCCAACACATGACTTACCTGCCTAGTTATTATAGGCTTTTTCCGGTTATTTTGTACAACCTATTGCAGCATCTCTATAAATGTTTAGAGGATAAACTAAATATATACATTTTCCACATACATCTAACTCGAAACATTTTTCTATAGATATTCAATGCAAACAAAAATACTGAAAAATTTAAATTTAGCACTAAATCATGTAAAAAACAAAAATTATAGAGATCGATATCGCAAACAATTTTTAGTTTAACCAAAGTATATTAACCGTTGAGTAGCGACAGCTGGGGAACCGAATTCTAGTGCGCCGACGCGAAATAGAGAGGCGAGACGTCTTATAAAGATGTAAACACCCCTTTCACTTTAGTCCGGCAGCTGATACAGGAATTCGTTGTTGTGCTCTTCTATTGTTTTTGTGGGTTTTTCATTATGCCAAAATTCATTAATTTTTCGGTGATATGTAATTAGAACCAAATAAATTAAATAATTAAAATCTTCTAAAATAAACGATTTTATTAAGGTCGTCAGAACACTAACATGGAAAAATATGCACTAAAAAGTGAACAATATGTAAACCTGACAAATAACTACTAAAAAAATATTCGTAAACGAATTAACGCACTCAAGTAGGTACCCAGTAATCTTGCCTGATTTAAACCAAACCATCATCTCTGCACTATCTCAAAGATATATGTGCCATTGACAAAAGAACTAATTCTCTTTGTTTAATTAAATAAAGATCTGTCCATTCAATTTACTTTTTAGTGCAATTTTGTTGATCTGGTGACTAATAAAATCATTTACCTTAATAAATGTCTATTAAATTTATTGATAACTTGAATAGCAACATTACTACAGTATTATCATTTATGCGTAATTATTACAAGACTTTTTTTGTGATAACTTTTCGCAATTCAATTCCTCAAATCACAGTCAGTGACATCAAACATACCAAATCCAAGTTTGAAACAAATCGGCTCATCAATACAAAAGTCTGCCAACTTTATCTTTGTTAAATTTAGGTTAAAACTCATATTTGGCGGCCTTAAACATCCCCAAGTTTAGGACAATCGGTTCATTAGGAAAATCCGCCATTTTGATATTTTTATGTTTAGATCAAAAATTGTATTAAGACCACCAAGTTTCTAGTTTGAGACAAATCGGTTCTTAAACGCAAAAAAACGCCATTTTGATTTCCTTGATTTTTTGTCAGAAATCACAATTAGCGACCTTGACTCAACAACCCCCAAGCTTAAGCAAATCTATTCATAAGTATAAGAATAGTAAGATTGTCCCCTATTTTGCTGTTAACTACGAAAGCGTAGAGGGTCACGGTGAAAAAAAAGACAGTTATATCTTCCATTAGTGCTACTGCTAATTGACATTTACATCTGTCAATTAGGCTAATTCCTAGTTCTGTCTGTTAAGTTAATGCTAATTGACACTTACATCTATCAATTAATGCTAATTAACATTTACATCTATCAATTAGGTCTAAGTGTCAATTAATTAGCATTAATCGACAGCCAGAACTGGGAATCAGGCCTAATTGATAGATATACCTAAGGCCAATTAGTAGTAATTGACAGCTAGAACTGGGAATTAGACCTAATTGACAGATGTAAGTGAAAATTAGCACTAATTGACAGATATCACTGTCAAGTGTCAATTATATATTTTTTTCACTGTGATTCTTCTACGCTTTCGTAGTTTACAGTAAGATTTATCAAAAATTAGAATGATAGACGGAATGTCATCACATTTGACACTGACTTCCATATTGTTGTATGAATAACTTGTCAAATCAGATACCTCTGTCAAACACTTTAAACGTGAATTAAAAGTTTTGAGTAACGGGGCACATTATTAGTCAAAAATTGTATTCAGCGACATGTTTAAACAACGCAAAATTTAAAGTTTGAGACAACTCGATTAATATATAAGAAGGTCCATAAGTAATAATTTCTATTGTTATCAAAAATCAAAACCCTGTGCACCTACCAACTTTCAAGTCTCTAGCTCATCCGGACGTAGGTAAAAAAATTTAAATTTATCAATAGTGATATATATTTTTATATTTACTACATAAGTTAACTACTCATAAATATAAAACTGCATAATGACCAAACCTTTATTATAAATGTAAACTACAAAAGAGTTTTACTTCAAATTACGTCGAGCAGTGTAAACATCACATTCAAGACCAGTTCATAATTCGAGCAGTGTTTTAGTGTGTCCTTCCGTCAATAACGTCAAACGAGAGAGAAAGAAAATTTGCACCACCCAAGATCAAAGACACCGACGCTTTATGTCGCTACTCAACGGTTAATATACTTTGGTTTAACAACAAACAGAATTTTGCACATTTCGTCAAATTTCTCGAATACGGACCATTTCAGGAATATTTGGTTTAAAGCAAAAATTATAGATAATAATATTGGAAGTAACTTTTACAATTTTCATTTCCAATATACATAAATAACAGATATATTCCATAAAGTATATATTCTATAAAATACCGAGGGGGGGGGGAGATGTTCCGACGTTGTTCAAAATCTAATCATTTCACTTCAAGCCGAAATCAAATTTAAGTTTAAATTTTAATGTTTTTTCCTTTATCGGTTTTTGAGTTTTCATCAAAATTTACACATTTTCTCAACTATCTCGAATACGGTCCATTTTAGAGAAATTATGTATAGGATAAAAATTACAAAGAATTATATTACAAACAACTTTTATTTGAACAATTTTTATAAATAATTATTTTTTTTACATTTTGTCAAATTTCTCGAATACGGAATATTTTGTATAGTACAAAAATTATAGATAATATTATAAGTAACTTTTATTTGAAGAATTTTCTTTTCCAAACGTAATGTTTTTTCTTTGTTCGTTTTTGAGTTTTCTTCAAAATTCGTAATTCACACAATAATGACTAGTAACAATACTCTAACAAAAAAAATGTTTGAGTCCTTATGAAAAAGTAGGAACCAGCCCTGACTAGTACAGACAGCAAGATGGGCGATGGAGTAGATGCCGTGTGTCGCCAGGAAATTAATCTTCTAGCGACTCAACTCTTGAAATATGAAATTCTGAATTAGAAGAGAATTTTTTTCAAGGTATCCAAAGCTACTTGTCATAGCGGTTAAACGACTGAAGGAAAATACATAATAACGTATTATATATAGAAAATAGTAATTTTGTGTTTTGGGATATTATTGTATATAGGTGATTAATATTGCGTATAAACGATTTTTTTAATAAATGAATGATATAATCAATATAATACGATTAGTTACGTTTCAGTTTCGGGTTAATATTCGGCTTTTAGAAGCTAAAGGATCAACTACAAACAAACATTTTGTTGCTAATGAATCATCGATTCAGATCATACGAAATTATCCCCTAATAATTATTGTAGAACGGATCTGTTTTGAAAATGATCTCTATTACGGATGTTATATTAAAAGTCCGGTCTGTCGGCCATGTTTTGGCCATGTACCCGACTAATCAGCACGTTTTATACCAATTGAAACGCACCGTGCATGTCATTGCCCATTAGAATCATCGCAATCGTATACTCTCTATTTCAAAGCTTTAATGCCGAAATGTGTTTTATGTTTGTGTGTGTATGTGTAAGTTCGTGTGATAGTTCGTTTGCCGGAATTGGGGACGTTCAAAACTCAAATAAGTGTCAAAATGTTTCGCGAGATTATATTTCGGCCTCGTCTCACAAAATCATTTGTAGTTTCTCTTAGATTCTAAGATTATTCTTTTAAAGATCGTCGAGCAGTTCATATGGTTTATTTGCAGTAATAAAGTTAGCCATTGTAAAATTAAAATAAACAACTCTTGTATTTTTGAGTTAGTATGAAAAATTGAAATTTTTTTTAAACTTTTTCTATTCTATTTATAACTTTAAAACGAAAGTACTTAAAAACATGCGGTTTTCACCGAAATGTATCAAATTATTCCAAGTTTTATTTCAGTCAATCCAAAATTATTTAGCACTTCCGGTTTTCTGAAAAACAACATGACGGTTTTTTTAAAGACGTATTTGTTAATTTTTTTAATAGAATACCCCATATATTTTTTAATGCTCCGAAAGCCTGTTCTTTTAGCTATCTGACGATATAAAGTTTTTTAAATCGATGAAGAAATGACTAAACAATTAAATTTTCTGAAAAAGCCTGCAAATCAATAATTAACAATAACTCTCATCAATAATTTTATAGTAGGCTTTGATACGTTTGTAAGAAATGTCAAAATTGTTGTTTTAACTGTTCTAAAAGCTTAGACTAAGGTTTTAAGTGATTCTTTTTACAATAAAATGTTATTTTCTGAAACAGAAAAGGCAAGTATCATAATTAATTTTTTTTTTTTTTAATATTAGAATTAGAAATTCACATTAGAAATTGAAATAAACAAATCTATTAACTTCTTAGATCTTAAAATCTCACACAATAATAACAAGTTCAACTTTGACATCTATAGAAAGCCAACACATACAGGCACAGTTATAGACAATACCTCTAACCATCCAGCAACACATAAATTGGCTGCCTTTAATTGCTACTTAGAGAGGCTATTAAACATTCCTCTGTCTACGGAAAACTTTAATAAGGAACTAAATATAATTAAAACTATTGCTATAGATCACAACTTTGAACTGGATATTATTGATAAAATGCTAACACATAAACAAAATAAAATTCAACAAAACTTGGTTTATATTAATAATCCTAATTTGGTACATGAACTAACCACCAGTAAGAAATACATTTCTCTTACCTTTATTGGAAAAGCATCCTATAAAGTGGCAAGCTTACTTAAAGACCACTTTAAAGTATCTTTCAAAACCCCCTCCTCATTAGATAAGTTATTTGTTCATAATAAAGATAAATTAGATCCCTTTGACTTGTCTGGAATTTATAAATTGACTTGTAAATCTTGCCATTCTTTCTATGTGGGACGCACATTTCGAAATTTCAAGATCCGTTTAAAAGAACATTTGCGTTGTCTTAACCAAAATACAACAGGATTTTCACATTTTGCCAACCACCTACTGGACTCAAATCACGACTTCGATTCAACTGAAGGTTTCGAAATCCTACATAGTTCCTACCATAGATTTACTCTTAATAGCTTCGAAAGCCTCGAGATATTGAGAAATTTAAAATTAAATCCTGTTGGTTGCTTAAATGCCCAGATAATGTCGGAAACTCCTCCAGTTTTCTCAACACTAATCTAAATTTATCGTTCTAACTTCCTTTTTAACCTCCCCCTTTATTTCTATTCACATATTTCCTTGCAAGGGGTACATTTCAGTAAGTAATTTCTTCCCACAAAAAACCAACGTGCATGTTTAAGGACTAGGTTAAGTTGTGTGTTTTCACATCTGTCATTTTCTTCTTTTCTTCTTATTTTATTTTTCAGTTGCTTCACAACAGTTAACCCAGTCATTTCTTCTTCTTTCTTATTTTATCCTACAACATCACATACACTTGGTGATTGGTTCATGGCCCAAATCTTATATAATAAATAATAAATATTTCTTCACTCATAGTTTACATCTTATTACCTATACCCTGTCATAAGTTTATCCAAGAATTTTTCGTTAGTACTTACCACCACCTGTAGAGGCCTTCACTTGACAGGTCTCCTTTCAAAAATGTTAGATTTTTATAAAAAACAGCAATGTTGCTTAAAATAGGCCTTATCTTTTAATCTGTTTAATGTATGTGATTTGTTTTTGTATAGTCTTGAATATTTTAAAAATTTTTAACTGTTTATATCGACTAATATTTGTTTTTCAAATATTTTTAACTTTTTATAACTTGTAACATTGTTTTGTTTTACAATTTATTTCATCCCCCACGTTTTGATGAAACTTGTCTGTAGTATTCCCTAGTGGATGGAGAGTATGGTGAGTTTTTCTATTTTTTACTATTTTATATATTGTGGGCTCAAAGTCAACACACCTTACACCACATATTCTCCTTTCCACTAGGCGAGCCTGAAGATGAAGTAATGATACTTCGAAACCGGTCGCACTCAATGTTTTGTTGAATAATTAAACATTGACTTTCCTTGTGAGATATAAAGGACTTTTTCTCCCCCCTTCACCTTAAAATTACCTCAACTCACACATGGCTACCCCCCTTGTCAATAATTAATTTTGCTGAAACAAAATCTATTATGCGAACAAGCCGAAGATTTTTTAGAGAATTTAATAAAACAGCACCGACATACAAGACAATAATGAAGTGCTTCTTTTTTTTACTAATTTCCTCAATGTTTCTATTATCTTCTTGATTTTAATATTAATATCTTTTCCCCAATTATTTTTTATTTTCTGTTTTAAAAGTTTTCTTATATTTATTTTCTATTTTCTTCTTATTAAATTTTTAGTTTATCCTCACCATTTCTTTTAATGTTTCGTTTATTTTTTCTTTATCTTTACGTCCTTTTTATATTAATTCATTATATTTTTCTTTAATTGAAATATAATTCGCAATTACATATACTGGCACGTGGATTTTAATCCTCAATATGAAAACGTATTTATGTGTAGTGAGCAGTGCGTGCGCTCGGAGGTGTTCGTGTCATGTTTGAGCCATTTGAAGGACTGTTTGGCAACAACCTTCCTCGTCTCGTGGATATGCTAATGGCGCTAATGAGAATTGCATTACGTATTACGTTAACGATTCCGATCGTTTGTTTCAGTCCGATATCGCATAATTAATAATAAAGCGGATAATAACCCGTTTATGGATTACTATTTGCCTTGCATGTCGTACTGAATGATAATGTTTACCTACTCAAGATTTATTTTGTCAACTAGGTATACCAGGAGAGAAATTTCAGATCTGTTTGCGAAAATTTTACTGTATTTTCTTGCAAGAACTGATTCAGTGCAGATTAAAACACTAAAGAAAATATTGTTTTATAAATATATACTGTGATGTTTGTTTATTTTATTAATAATTTTTACAAAAAAAAATATTTCTGTGCAAAATAAAAGGTTACATTATTTTACAATAACTAATAAATAAAAAACAGACTCCATTTTCTACATAAAAAAGAATCTACAATTATTTTTATATATAATAATTTCTTTGAGAATTAAATATTGGTTTTTTACAAATCATCAATGACGTCGTCATTTTCTATTGTATTTATTATGATATGTCGTTGGTTATGACTGAGAGTACACCTTAGGCTGTAAAAAAAAAGTCCTGATGTGCACCTGGACGAGAAGTGAGTGTCATTGTCAAGATCCTTAATGTACTTCTTTCTTCTATCTTTCTATTTCTTTAGTTAGTTTGAGACTTCTCTTATGGACGAATTATGATTGGCTGAATTACACATATGTCCGTGCCAAAAAAAAGTTACTTCAGTTTGGAAAAACTTCTTTCGCAGTCAGGGTACTTCTGAAATTCATTATAAATCATTATCATCTTTATACATAATATTCTTCATTATACTCTATATCTCAAAATACACAAATTATATTTATTCTTCTTTTTCTTTAAACATTTTCTTTTTTAAACTTTATACATTTTATACTCTTGTAAGTCCGCTCAGTTGTGGATTTTACATCAACTGTAAGTGGGCCACATCAGTAACTATACCAAGATGGTTTTCGCCTATTTGCAATGCGAGGGTATAAAATTCGTAGCATTCTAAGCGCTTATACTGCGAATTATTACGCGTCCCTGGTACAAAGGCCTGTGTTGGATCGAGTCTAGAAACACTATACACTAAAATTGTATAGAGCGCATGATTTGTACCGAAATATTATCGGAACAAACCTTATATCATCTAATTTTCCATAATTTAAAAAAATAGAAAGCTTTACATTTCGTAATTTAGAATTAAAAATAAACTGCCATTCCTTTTATTGTATATAGGGCGTCATTGTTATAGGTTATGAAATTTCATCATAAATCATCAATATGAACATTTCCCCGAGCCAGTCTGGGAATGTGACGTACCGTCACTAGCCCGGCTTAATGTTTAATGTCCCCACATCTACGTCGCCATATTACTACCGACTAAGATTGTATTTATGAACACGGCATGCAAGAGGTGAATGCGAAATTGATAATTTACCTCTATATTAAAGTTTCTTACTCGTTTCTCGCCCTCCATTATTGTCATTCAGCTTCATTTACATTTAAACGTTGGTAGCGCCCACGTCAATAGAAAGGAATGAATGCGGGGTCCTTAATTGTCGGGAATTTTTCGATCCTGCGGTTATTAGAGTCTGAATATAGGGTTAGTTTCGTAGAAACTTTTATCTATTTTGTAACAGGCAATAATTTAAATATTACTATATTGTTTTATTAACTCGCGAATAAAATGCAGATAATAGAAAAGTCAGCAGCAAACTATAAGTCCAGAAAATAAGAATATATACATTTTACTCTCTAAACAACTAAAAAGAGAAATACAAGAACTCAAAAATTGAATCGTATCTCCATGAACTAACAAACTACTTTGTAAAGCACTATGTACAACTTCTGGAATAATATATAAGAGATAGATTTTTAAAACAAATCAAAGCAGTAGTACCACAAGGGAGCTTCTTTGGTCCTATCTTGTATCTACTATTTACCTACGATATACCAGAAATTATTGATGTCAAATTAGCTACTTTTGCTAATAAGACTGCTTATTTAGCAATAAGAGCGTGATGTACTAACATTAATACATTGATACCACCCCCTTTTGAGAATCTGGGCAAATTTTTTAAATTTTTTTTAGAAAATTAGATATACAGGGGTCTTATACCTGTCAATAAACAACAAACACCAAGTCGTGCCTAAAAGCCTATTGAAAGGCGTAGGTATAGTTATAAAAACAAAATATAGATATTGTATTTTTATATTTATTTTATATATAATTTATTCTTATATTGTGTTTTTAAATTATTACATCCTTTGTACATTCTTGGATATGTGTTAAATAGTGATAACGACAAATTGTTGTAAAACAAATAAAACTTAAAGCAGGTACTTACTACTTTGGATTTTATACAGCTTGAGACGTTTAATTACCTGTAACAAAAGAAAATAAATGTTAAACTAATTAAAAAAATAAAAGTAGCATAGTTAGACATAATATAAGGAGAGGCAGATATAATCATTTAATAAACATCTTGTTTTTAAAACATATGCAACTATAAACTCTAATTTATTAAATTAACTTTCTTTAGTATATAAGTTAAAAATGAAAATCAACACATTTCGTCACCATTTCTTTTTGAATATTCTGTTTTATATTACTTTCCATTTTCTCCATAAATTCTCATTTGTTTTTCTCATTACCTAAAATCCATTTTTCTTAGTCTTCTCAATAAATATCTTGTTTATTTTCTCTTCTATCATTATCCATTTTCTTCATATAATCATCAATTTTTTAATTAATTTTCATTAATATTTCCAGAGTTGAAATTGATTTATTTTTAAATATAACATAAAAGATGAAAGAAACATTTCAATGTACTCACAATTTAGTTAATGTAAGTACACTCTTCATATATATCAAGATTATTATAACAGATATATTCTTATATTGGAAACACTTCTATGAATAATGCAATTTTACCGGATTCCCCACAAAGACGTAATCCCCTCTCGAGTAACAAATTTGCTAAGAGCCGGACTATAGGAAATTGAACGATAATAATTAAAAATATATTCATTACGATAAAAAATTCATAACACGATTTATAAGAGCAGAAGATTTTAATTTAACTGGGCTATGTTTAATATCAAATACTTGAGAAAACTAATTTTGAAAAGATGTGCATCGTTTTCAGTTAAATTTTATAAAATTTAAACTGTCAATTGATAAAGTAAATTTATATTGAATATAATTATTATTGACTGAAGAAAACAAATAATAATAACAATAAATAATAGTATGGATCTAAGATAGCAAAAAAGAGTAGGACACCAGATAAAAAATAGAAGAAATAAAACAAAAAGATATATCTAAAATGGAAAATTAATATATATTTGAAAGAAAAGCAGGGAAAAGGAGAATAATAATTAGGGAAGAAAGGAAGAAGCAAAGAAGAACAGAAGAAGAAATCATTGAAATAGAGATAAAATAAGAAGATGAATAAAGATATGAAAAAAATGGAGGATGATAGAAGAATTGAGAAAAATTGGTTTGAGATGATGAGAAAAATGAACGAAATAGAAGAATGGAGAGAGGGAATATAAAACAATATAAAATGGAATAACCGAGAAGAAATAAAAATGATAGAAAGAAAATTGGGTAAATAAATAATATATAAAAGAGGGGAAAATAAAGAAGGGTTCAAAGTTTATATATAAAATGATAAAATAAAAGAAATTATTGATGCATATTGTGTTTTAATAATTCGCTTCTACTTCGGAATTATAGCTTTTTTCGTTTTAATCTGAGAGGTTAAAACAAGAAAATTAACAATTCAAAAGCAGAAGAGTAGATTAAAACGCACATTATGTGTTTTGACTATTTTTGAACAAATTTAAATAAGTTTGTGTTTTAAAACTTAAAATGACTAATTAAACCATTTTATAATAATTCTTGTCTGTTTTAGTCATACAGTAATCATTTACTGATGTGTCTGAACTAACAATAAATGCGTAAGTGTGTTTTCTTTATAGTATTATTCCTATTATCTCATTAATTATTTAATTTTTATATATTGTTTTGTATTATGTTTCATTATTTTGCGTTTGACCAAGATGGCCAAAACTATTTGCATTTAAATACATTTTTCTTGTAAATATAAATTTTTAAGTAGTGAAGATTTATTTTTCTCTATTCTAACCTAAAACCGACGTCAGAAAAAACAAAAGAATGATTTCGGAAATATCAAATTGTATAATTGTCGTCGAGGAAGATTATTGTGTTCGAAAAATCATTAATTATTGGAGAGGTATTTTAAATATTATAAAAAAGTGTTATTTCCAGAAAACTAAAAATAATTGAAGAAAAAACTTTCATTCTGCAATCCGTCTCTGCCTCAAAGTAGAGATTGCAAGAAGGGCCAGTTAGCGGAACAAGTGGCGTGTGCTAAAATGGAGTTAAAATTAAATGGGGCATGTGATAGTGTCGACGTAACTCATATTTATGATTTTTACTCGTTTTTTTTTAAAGAGGAAATCAGCATGGTGCCTGCGCTCGGATTTACCCTAGTCGTCGTAAATAGAAAATGCGCATTTTGTAACTTTTGCTAATAATTCCACGTGAAGGATATAATTTAATTTCACTTTTATAACAATGTAGCAAAAAAGTATTTTGGGGATGAAGCCGAAATCTGCTGTGTATATTCCACAACACATTTCCTTAACAACTTATCCACTTTATTTTTTGCAACAATAAAGCAAATCGATGGTTATCCTTGACAAAAACTCGGATTTATGACATAACACATACAAATTCCGAGTTGAAAAATCACCTTAACTCATAACCTTAACAGCCGAAAGTGTTTTGATCTTGAGCCGCTCTCGGCCTATTTCGACAATTGCCTTTCCAATTGGATCAGAGTTGCCCAAAATTGTCCTCTTTTATTTTTTTTTATATAGTCGGGAAAACATAGAAAATTTGTTAAACACGCTACACGCTAAAAGAAAAAATTATATTACTTTGATGTTGATACACATTATTAATTTTGACTTACTTCTTTAACAGTTGCTAGAGTTGGTATAATTGAAGTGTAACTTAGTTCTATTTTGCTGAGATGTGCTGGAAAAGTAGAGTTTCGTTTTTTGGGTTTTTCGCGACCCCGTACGAAATTTTTCTCACTAAACGATATTAAAAAAAAATGTATTTCACAAAATTTTTTTCATTAAAACGTCCCGGAACATACTTTTTTTAATTTTGAAATATCTTTTTCGACATAATTACAAGCACTGACAAGGAGGATTCGGCAACATGGCGGCCGGCTGTCATGTGGGCTGATATTTGACTGGTGGCACATATTTATCAAGTGATAATGTATTAGTTAATATGTGTTTCACAATTTGTACATGTAAGCCACAGAGAAAGATAAACTTATTAACCAAAACATAAAACACAATTCGTCCTAAATCTAGTGTTTATTTTAAAGCTAAATAAAAGCTTTAGTAGGTTCTGCTAGTATTGAGATACAGGATACAGTTAATAAAAAACGTATCAGGTATCAGGATTTTAGTTCTACATTTAGTTCTACACTGTCGAGGTGAGTAATGAATAATGCTTATTATTATTTTGTCATTTGTTTGCAAGCTTGCAAGTTATTATAATTTATATAGTGAAATCTGAAATCATTAACCTAATAACTACTAGTGACTCATTTGATCTTTATCTTCTTTAGAAAATTATACATAGACGATGATATTAATTTGTTAATCAAAATAACAAATTACTTTGCTACTGTAAAACATGAGAGCTGAGTACTCCAAGCTTTATTATTCCTAGACAAATGGCCCTAAATCATTTGAATATCTGTACTAAGCTGTGATATCCAATAGCAAATGATGAACGTTTACCAAATATTAACAAGAACGTAAGTAATTCAGATTGTAGTATTGTCCTCTGCTCTTACCGGAAAACAATATAGGAATTTGATGGTTTACATTTTCAATTTAAAAGAAACTATAGTTATTTTTTAATACAAAATTATTTTAGATTGTTTGGAATTGATTCAATTGGCAGATGAAAAATAATAGGAGTTGCAATTTATTAAGTTAGTGGCGTTTTAATTGTATACAGCTGCTTGTGATGAATAAAACACTTTCTTTCTTTTGCAGCTTGAAATCTAGAAGGTATCGAGGCTCGTATTAGTCGGATCTGACCATTCCCTGCAGGTTTAAGATGCAGTCTCACTAAATATTGGCCGTTGTTGAGGTGGACTCAACTGTAACAATAGGCTAACCGAATCTGATAGGTTCCATGACTCAAGTCTTGAATTTCATTCTGTTAGAACTGGAAAATCTGGAAGATCCAAGTAACCATCCACAAGTGGCCAATTGATGCGACTTTTCAATAGATGTTCTTCAATGACTCTTCTAGTAAATTATTCGGACTAAAAGTTCTAAAACACGATTGCAGAATACATCGTCTTCTGGACCGTTTTCGGTTATAGCTGGAAAGAATGCATTTGAAATTGCACATGACACTTGGAATATGTTTGATAATGTTTCACATATATAACTGTTAGGAACTACATTACGTAAGAATCTGAACTTATTCTATAATTGACCAAACACTGCTTCGACTACCCATCTAAGCATGGTGACCAGACGAGATTCGTTAGCCTGTTGTGTTGTCAGTTGTCGTTGGTAGGTAATGTGGAATAAAAACGTTTAGACCTATATTTTGGCATAAACCAGTCTAGTTTCTGTATCTTCGGTCATAAATAATGTTGTCATTCTCGCGAAAAAATGTAACAAATCCATTATCATTCAAAGCCATGGCATTAAAAATGAATGAATCTTTATTTGCCGCATCTGATGCATGAGGACCTGAAACATCTATTATATATCCATCTGGTGCAATTACAACGAAAACCTTAACTAGATTGTCCCTTTTTGAAACACAATAAGTTTTTCTTTGAGATCTGTGATCCAATGGTTTTTGGTGATGCAGATACAACTACCAAAACTACCAAAGAATCAGCTTGGACGGCAAACTCTGTTGGAAATTGTGGTACTGTGTAGTTGAGCGTATATGCCCATAACCAAGATGGTGCGGTACAAAATTATTGGTTAATGAAACCAAAACATCTTGAAAAATCTCACTAACTCGAGGTTGCTGTTTTGGTTTCATGCCGAACATCATCCCTAAAACTTTCTGATTGAGATCAACCCTTAATTTGACAAGAAAAAGTTGCAATACAGTTTTTCTTGCTTAGGGTTTTCCTAGATTTTATGTCATCGTTATGTTCGGCAAGAGTATTGAATTGTGCCCTATTGAGACCAGTCAAACATATGTAGTCTTCATCTTCCATGTTTTGAGAATCGAAGTCAAACATGTTTGACTGTTTCTCTAACGCACTAACACGCTCAGTGAGGAGATTTACGAGTGCCTCACTTTCAAGTATACTCAAAGATCTTGGTGTTGCTCGCAATCTGATCAGTCCAAGTGCCTCGTCAGAAAATACTCCATTACCTAGGTGATTTGGACAGCATCGATTTTCTGGATGGCAAAATATTCGGCACTGCATCCATAATTGTAAAGCTGCAATGGAAATTCATTTTAAGTTTATACTTTATAATAAAAACAAATTTTCGTTTTCCTCCCTTTTGAAATATACTTAGATTATACAAACCTTAGATGGAACATAAGACACTGCGCATAATCCCATTTCGAAATTATTCACACCCACCAATCACAGTTGAGAACATCACATGTCAGAGCGTTGTCCATCCAAATTTAATGTGTCAACGAGAATTAATTTGGTATTTGAGTGACTTAAATTTTGGGAATTAACGTTGAAAATGCCAAGATGTGTTGTAAGAAGCTTTATTTATAATAAAAGTGCGAAATGTGATGGAGATAAAAGAGACTTATATTTATTTCGGTGAGATATTTAATTTTTAAAGATTCTGTCGACGTCCATATTTGTTGATTTGAAAATAAACAGAATCGGACTTGGTCATTGATACATGTTATAAGTAGCAAATAAAGGTTATTTTTATATACTATTTACTATTTCTTGTTTCATAGGAATCTGTTTTTAAAAAGTGGAAAGAGAAACATACAATCAAATACAAAAATATCAATTTCATTGCCAATTTATTTGTTTCAAACTTCACAACTGGTTTCAACAGTTTTTTCAAAACTATTTAGTATTTCTCTATAACAGTGTTACTCAAAGTGTGCTCCGCGGAGCCCTGGGGCTCCGCAAAGCCATTGTGAGGACTCCGCGAAGAAAATAATCACAATAAAAAAAATAGTACTCTCGCCACAAAATGGAGGGACCTGGCTTGAGGACCTTTTTTTTGAGAAGTAATTTTTTTAACTCACTAAGAGGAAGGAGGATATGATTTTGCTTTAGGACTTTTTTTTATTTTATTTTTAATGGGAATCTTTGAAATCTTTGGAATCTTTGAAATTAATCAAAAATAAATTAACAACAAATTATGTTCTTGTGCATTTTCAGCCTGAGTTGCTGATTAAATTAATCGTAGATGCATCAAATGTGGGAATAAGGGCCATGATATGTCATGTTTTTGAAAAATCTATAATTTCTGCTTCGTGTACCTTATCAAAGTCCGAACAAAAATATTCCCAAATTGAAAGTGAGCAATAATTTTTGGCTTAAATAAATTTAATGAATATTTATATGGACATTTCTTTATCCTAGTTACAGATCACTTACCTCTGGCAACTATTTTTAACCCAGCTAAAGGTATACCCCAATTTTCAGTGAACAGACTACGTAGATGGGCAGTAATATTGTTAAATTACAATTATAAAATTGAATATGTGAAATCGGAGCATAATATAAAGCCGATTGTTTATCACGTTTACCTATTGAAAGTCAAAATGAAGAAACATTTGAAAAATATTTTTTAAATTATGTGTTTTATCTGTTGAGGGCTCTGTCAAATATTTCGCTTTTCAAAAAGGTTCCGTCGCCAAAAAAGTTTGAGAAACACTGCTCTATAATAATATGGGATCTATCCATTTAATTTACATTTTGTTTTCTCTAATTTTGACATATAAAGTAATATATTTTGTAATCGCAGCAAGTGCCAAAACGATCTACTTTATGCAACATGCATAAAGTAGAACATTATGCAACTGATTACGAAAAGTTGATTATGTCACCAGTTACGAAATCAAAATAAATAAAACTGCCGCTTTTTTGGTTTTTAAGTCGAAAAATCGAAAAATCGAGTAATCGAGTAATCGAAAAATCCAAAAATCCAAAATCCAAAAATCCAAAAATCCAAAAATCCAAAAATCCAAAAATCCAAATATCCAAAAATCCAAAAATCCAAAAATCCAAAATCCAAAAAAACGAAAAATCGAAGAAACCAAATATCGAAAAAAGCAATGAATAGTGACATTTCACATTTGAAAATATGACATTACGTTTAACAACAAAAAAGAAAACAAAAAAAGAAAAGCTGTAAATTGCGTTTTATTTTTTAAATAATTGAACAATGTTATTGAAAACTACCTAGAAATGTTAGGGGTAAAATTTTGACGTACTCCTTGGGTAAAAATATTTTTTTTTCAAATTTCTCGCGGGTAATGTCAAAAATCCGATCTGCAACACTGCACATGTCCCTTATTTTTATTATTACTAATGAAAAAAAAAAAAAAAACGTGGTAGGGCAATCAAATAACACAATTTTCCGAAATATTTGATTGGAAGTACCTACAAAAGTATGATGGTGAATCATTTTTCCACAATTTTACAAATAATCAAGACAAAATTAGAAAAACCTTGTATGTAAACACGTTACGAAATGCCGTTTTGTGTAACTCGTTCATTTTGCGGGACCTCGCTCCGTTCGTCCCGCAAATATTTAATCGTTACACAAAATAAGGCATTTCCTAATATTTTAAATCATTGACCGGTATTTTCCATAAATAATTAAATCATAAATAATTACCGGTATATAAGTACCAAAACATTTTTTTCTCTTCGAAGAGTAGGCTTATGTCAAATAAACTTAAAATAATATAACGAACGAAAAGGTAGCCCATTTCTAATAAAACTTAATTATTTATTTTATTTTGGTGTGATCGTAGAAAAAATCTTGTGTGTAATTCGAGCAAAAAGTACTTTGGCTGTTTTGATAACTTTTTGTCTCAACAGCTGTTTTATTATAATAATTTTATAAACTTTTACTTAGGGTCGATTTCACCGTTTTGTTTTAAAATACTAAACGAAGATTAAAATGACATTTTTATATTAACAAAAATAAAGTTTAAATTACTAAATGGAGTTTAAAATGACATTTTTACATTAACAATGTCATTTTAATCTTCGTTTAGTAATTTAAACTTCGTTTGACACAACGGTGGAATCGGTCCTTAGCTAGTTATATATTGATAATGTGTTATTACCCTCATCATAAATGAATAGTGCTAATAGTCTAAGATCCGAAGTAAGGTCGACCTTCACCTATATGTTTAATGGATGAAAGTTTCTTTTTATTAAATAAAATGTATTTATAAATATACCGCAAATGGGTTGCCTAAGAAAATACGGTCCAGACTATTTATTTTCTTAAAGTAAAAAAAACGACACCCTGTAAAGTATTTTCCAGATGCTTTGACTATACCTAAACTTTAATCAGCTCACCTTAGAATGAATTGAAGCTTAAGTTTAAAATTTGGTGTCTTTCTCTTTATCCGTTTTTGAGTTATCTTCAAAATACGAAATTTGCACTTTTCCTCAAATATCTCGAATTAGGTCCATTTTAGGGAAATCATGTATAGGAACAAAATAATAGATAATGACATCATAAGCAACTTTTATCATGATTCCTATACTTTCCTGATCTGTACACAGAAAGGAAAGTAAAAAATGGCCGTGACCGTATTTTCCTAAGCAACCTATTTGCGGTATATTTAAATACATATTTTATTTAATAAAAAAAAACTTTTATCCATTAAACCATCTGGTGAAGGTCGACACTAGTTACGGATCCCGGACTATAACAAATAAAGTCAAAAAAAGTCTCATAATTTTTCATCTTTTAGTTACCTACCAAAATTAGGCACTACAATACAAATATTTAAGTCCGGCCCAGAACATCTCCCTACTCCTTCCACCCAGTTTTTCGGTTTTGACAAAATTTGCGCATTGACAAATGCTTCCTATGTTACCTCTACCCTTTCTAACCTCTTTGGAAATATAAAAAAAAAATCATGAGAAACACAAAACATCCATTCAAAACGATACTCTCATTTCCATGATTCAGTCGGTGAAGTAGCCTGGTACTCATAATGTCTAGTATTTTCTAGGAAGATCTAGAATCAGAAAATATAATGACATTATTAATATTCTCTGCAATTCCCATGGTAATGCTTCCTCTATCTCATAAAGTTTTGCAATGAAGATAGATCAATAGTTTGGAAGTATAGAACTTTTATTTTTTGGTGTAAGGCGAGTAGATTGCACAACCTGTACCATCTTCCTTTTTAGATTCATCAGTATATATAAGGATAAAGAAATTCCTGACGTCATCAAAATTATTGTTAAAATTGAATAATACTGGGGTGGCGAAGTTTCTAGAAATCAAAATTAAAAGTGAAAAAGAGAAAATCGGGGGTTTTTGATTTTGAAATATTGTCAGAGGAGAATTGGAGATTGTCAGATGGGATTTTGAGAAAAGTCAGTCGTGCGAAATCATAAATGTTCCATTAAAATCAAGTAAGATAGATTAATAAATTAGAATTGAAGAAAGATTATTTATAGTGGAAGTGAGAAAAATTGATAGGCAGAGACAGGTAGAAGCAGGACAGATATATACGGCAGAGACAGGCAGACACAAGCAGTACAGACAGGTAGAAATAAGCGGACAGGTAGAGACAAGCGGACAGGTAGAGACAAACAGAGAGGTAGAGATAAGCAAACAGATAGAGACGATAGAGATAGGCAAGCAGGTAGAGACGATACAGACAAGCGGAGACAAGAAGCTAACGGGAAATACAGAAGAGAAGACTGAAGAATTTAAAATTAATTTATTTTATTATTAATTTGGTATAATGATATATTTGTAAATTTGTAAAGCCGAAGCACCCCCTTTTGAGAGTCTTACTGTAATAAATTAAACCTTTGCTAATAAGGTTTATTAAAACTAAAAACGATGCATGACAATTCCAAAATAAATTATGACATTAATCAAACAGTTAAACAAATATACAAGATAAATAAAATATCACTACACTTACTTTTGAAAAATTGATATACAGGGTGTTTCTACATTAATGGATGTATATAGAATATGTTTATTGTATTAAATTATTGTTTACACTATTCCCAATATTTATCAGCAATTATTCCAAAAAAGTACTCCTGTTAACCGTCCTATCAGGAAACCAAGCGTGTTGAAAAAGTGTCCTATTCCATTTTTGATATTGAAATCGTAGGCGAGGCGACGCGACGGGAGTATTATGATAATTTCGAGGGCATTGCGTGAAGATTTGTACGCGTAAATGTGGATGTGACTTTCACTTCTTGGTGAGGCCGATGGGAAACGGCTGAAAAAGCGGGATTACGCCGGCGACGGTTTTCCGGGCGCCGCTGAACACCGGGAGGCGGCACTTTTTTCCTGACATTGTGATGAGGGACACGCACCCAGACATACGTACACGGAAGCGTATATAGGCCGTCCTACTATCAATTTATACGATGATATATTCACAGTGTATTTTTGTAAATTGGGGATGTGATCAATAAAAGTTATATATTATTAAATTAACAGAAAAATATAATAGTTCCTATTTAAAGTGAAAAAAATAAAAGTTTCGAAATTATAATTACTTTATCTTCAGGAATAAGAGAAGGAATAAGTGGTGATTAATTTATAGAAAATAATGTATTAGATAAATCTGAACCAACATTACTAACACTACTAATTTTACTAAAAGTTATCCTCTTTCTCGATAACATTCTTAATAGGCATTGCCTATAAAAAGTAGGAAAATTTTGTGCGCCAATATTAGTATCGACTTTGCTAATGAATGTCCCAAGTAACATTTTTAGATTTATCAAAGTGAATCCGCGAGATACCCTTAGGCCTGCTATAAATATGCTTTAAGAGTAAAAGGGAGAATCCTATAACGATTTTTAGGTGCATTTTTAAAACAATATCTTAAAACTAAGTCCGTAAAAGTATCTTAAGAATTTTATTAAACTAAAAACTTTACAAAACTAATCAGTTTTAAGAGAGTTAAATTTTAACTGTTTTACCTTTATTCTGTTTTATCATACTCTCTGACAGAATGATTTTACAAAATTGTTGGGAAGACTGCCATATTAGAAATTAATTATTATATAGTGTATGTTTAATTTGTTTGGTTACACTTGTTATTTCTTCAATTTTCAAACACACAATAAAGTACTGTTAAAAGTGGGCAAGGTGGGTCGTAATAAATGATGAACCTTATAATATATAAGATATATTTGTAAAAACAGGATTAATATACGGATTCTAATATATTTACCGAAAGTTATTTAATAGAAAATAACATTGTAAACAGATTTAAAGGAATCTATAAAACCAAGTAATAAGATCAATTTATCCTAGAGTCCTATTAGCAAAAAAATAACTATAATAAAATAATTATTTTTTATGCTTTTACAAAATTCTATTAAAATATAACTTGGGGTGCTATTCAAAAATCTCTGATAAATATTCTTGAATTAATCAGTCACACTCTGCACATAGATTCACAAACTAGAATCACAAAAACAACATCTACAAAATTATTGATAATAAACTCGCTGATGTGGAGCACCAAGTAATTATCTCAGGTCACTCAGACCACGAAGCAGATTTTTCCAAATAACCCCGTTTTTTATATTGTACTGTCAATTTTATTATGCTGCTTTTCAGGTAAATAACGGCAACTTTTTTATGTACCTGAAGTTTGCATCTCTACAGGGTGAGCTGTTAGAAGAAGTCAAAATTAGGGACTGCAGCAAAAATATTGTCACATATATCTCTACCAATCTAAAGTATTTCATGTTTTTTCCATGAAACGTAGAATTATGTACATTCATACAGTCTTAACTGACACTAACGGGCCACCCGGTAAACATTAAAAAAAATATTGAGATCGTACAAAAAACGAATAAAGACATACTTATCTGACCAATCTGTTAACCTATTTATTCCATGAAACTTTATTTTTAAACTCTGGACCTTAATTATACGAAAACCTAATATAGAGATTAAACAAAATGTTTTGAACTACTTAATTTTCAAATTATGTATCAATATTCGGTACGAAAACAAACGCAAACATTTAGAAATCTCCGATGATCCCGGCAAAGTGAATCTTTTCCGCTATTCGGAGAATGTCTACGTCTTAACAGAAATTAATTTCCAAGATTAGAACCCTAACTTGGAAAATAATTTCAATAATCTCGGTAATATCCTTGAAGATATGCGAAGGCGAGGAATAAGGCACAGGAAGCAGGACGATTTTGCGTCTGTCGGCTGCGACTCCATCATGCCCTTTCGGTTTTAGTTTCCTTTAAGTTGCGAAACGGTCAACGGACATTACGGGAAACCTACGAGATAATGTTTCCCCACAACAATTTCTTGGGTTGTTATTCCGATGCACATTAATCTGCATCTCTGAGCAATAGGGTGTCTTCAGCAACCGGAAGGACTCACCACCTAGATATATACATGAATTCCTTGGCTATCTTGGCTTTTGTCAGGACTGGATTTAGGAAATTAGTTCTACCTTTTATTATTCAAAGAAATGACAGAATTGAAAAAGTTAGCAATAGTATAGTATAACCCAATCCATTTTTAGGACCCCTAGAGCTCAAGCATCTGTAGCCTTTGAGGCTTATTGTGTCAATTTTTGAGAATACGACTGAGTGTTAGTTCCAATCGTTCAAGCAGTAGCTGTTAATTTAAATTCATTTTAAAATATCTATCTAAAAAGAACCGGGTTCAAATTAAACAGGATTATATATATAAATAAAAAAACAGAATTTTAAAAATCTTGTGATCTAAAGAAAACAAGATCTATTGTTTAAATCCATTTTATTAGACTTACGTTGCCAATGATTCCTACATAAGGTAACATGCTTTTGTATCTCTTTCGCCTAGAGTTAGAAACCTTAATCTAGCCAGACTTTTACTGTGCTACAAGACAATGATTGATATTTTCTCTTCTTCTTCTCTTCTGCTTCGAAATATCTGCAGTGTTGCTTATTTTGTTACATTGATGACATTAATGCCTACCTTCTCAGGCGCACTTTCATTATTCTAATGATCTATCGTTTTTGGGCTATTATATATTTCTTTAATGAACTCTCCCCTTGCACACTGCTTTAGCAACCCATTAGAAAGGTTCGGCGACTGTCATGGCCTTATTTGAGCAGTCCCGGGCTAATTTGTTTGGCCTTTTCATTGTTTCCAGACTAAGGTTACTTTATTTCGAGTACTGAGCTCTATTAGGCAATCTAGGCACCAGTCACCAGTTGCTGCTATCAGAATACATTGCAATGATTTTGCCTGACACTTGTACAGTTATTTTAAGCTGGAACAACGTTGCATATTCTCTTAGACAAAATTTCTACTTTAGACTTCCTGCTACAGCTCCTACATTTGTTTTAACTGTCTGTGTACCAGAATAGTTGACTGTATTGAAGATCTATGTTTCTAGGATTCTCAGGTTAGTATTTGGATTACATATTGGGTTTCTTCCCTGCATTATCTGGCATACCTGGGTTCTTGTTTTATGTAAAATGTGTAGTGTGAGTTGTTGCTGCAGTTGGTATAGTAAGCATGGTTCTTGTAAAACAAGCGATCAGCTGAATACCATTGAGTTGGGATACTATACCGACTAATTCTTATTACCCAATTCACTCTGCAGGTTTTCATGGAGTAGTTCTTGTGGAAAATAGAAGTATAAAAAAATTGTTCTGAGGATATTTTAAATAGTTATTGTTTAAAATTAGAGTTTATAAAAGAAATATAAACATTTAGTAGTATGATTTACAAAATATATCATGTCTTCTAAACATAATAGTTGTTAGAGCTTCTACTTGATCCCGGTCCTGCAATCGTTAGCGAAAGACACTCTTCTCAAGTAACTGGAGGTCCGGCACATAAGGAAATTAGAGTGGGCTGCGCTCCGAATTCCTCGAGCGTTTAATTTTGGCCCCGTACGGCGCTCGGCACCCAACGAATCAACGAACAATGTTACGTTTGCCCGGCGTTCCAATAAACGGCCCACAGTTCAACGCACAAATATGAACGTAATTAAAATTTCTGATGGGGATGGGATGTCTTACATTACCGCTATTCATTCTGCCTGACCAGCGGCGGTTCTACGGTTTGGAGAATTCACAAAGTTTGCCTGTGAGTAAATAATAATTGTCTGTTCCAATACAGGCACAGCATAATTGACGGTTTAATCTTGCTAGAATTGTATATAGATGGGATTGTAGTATTTGCATGACTTCTTCTTTCTTTATTTTATGGCAGTTGATAAAATAAGGGGACAACAAGCCACTTTGTTAACATTACCATCAAGTTCTTGTATTCTTCAGTCGGGAAGACGTAGAAGCCTTCGGAAACTCTAAAAAGAAGAAGATGAGGAGGTGAAGAAGTGATGAAGGACCATCTTCGGTTGGGAAGATATTGAATAAGCAGAGGTCTCGGAGAAGAGGAGGAGGATCTGAAGGAATGACGTAGGAGCATCTTTGGTTGGAGGAGACGTTGAAGAAGCCTCTACCTGACAGTTCTTTGCAATTTATGTCTACGTTTTATAATAAGTACTCCTCATACTGATTCATGCTTTATTGTATAGTACAGAGTGCAAGCCGTACATAATGACGTTCAAGAAGCATTTTAGTTGATAAATACTTATTAGATTTATTTAAAGTAAGCCAAAGTATTGACTTCTTTGAATGAGTTAGTCCAGAGACATCTTTCCAGTAAATGATTGTTTATTCAGTTGTAGATAACTTCTGTGACAGTACTCTTTGTATTGCTAAGAAATCAAAATAATTGTTTCGAAAAAATTGGGGAAATAAAAAAGCAAAAAGAACGATTTGGGAAAATATTGGATGAAATCGATAAATATTGAATGAAATCGATGAATATTCGAAAATGTCTTTACTAATTTTCTTATTTTTGATTACGCACCCGCTACTGATTGAACGTATTCTTCCTTTGGAACTTGGCCGGGACCTTCTTGCTTATATTGCCTGTAATATGGAGCTCGTGTTTTTGGTAAGGGTCCAGAAAATCATTTACCGTATATATTTTTAAATGAAGTACTAAGTAAATTGTCTTTTGGTTTTGAACAAATTTAATGTAGTATATGTTATTTAATAATGGTTGCAAGACAGTATTTGCATATTTAATCAAGATTTACTGCACGTCCCATTATTTATTACATAATTTTTTAAGTCAATCAAATATTTTTAAAAGTAAGGAACGATTTTTAAAGAAAACAATTATATAATAACGGTTTCAGAGATATTTAACAAAAAATCTGATTTTTAATACGTTGTGTAACGCAAAATGCATATCGCATCCGTATTTGGTGCGCGTGGAAACCTTTTTACATCGATATTAGAAATTTTGAGCTATCTGGATATTTATGTATACCATTAAGTAATCAGTTTAAGACTTTGCCTCAACCAAAACAAGGTTGTACATGAAGAATAGCTTTGTTTTAAAAATATATTCTAAAATTAAATTTTTGATGGTTACAACCTTGTTCAGGGCAGATATCTATTGAACTAAAGATTCAATCCAATAGGCCATCGATTGTGAGGACTAAAACTCCCTAAAAGCTAAACTTAATTCATTAAATTAATCAAAATAGTGCCCCAAAGGTACCATCACTGCTAGAGCAGCCTAACGAGTTTCGGGTACAGCCCTTTTTGTCCACTATCGACTCTGTATTTAATACATACTCTACTTGACAGTTTAATTATTATATTTATGAATATTAACGTATCATCTGATTAAATTTATGGTTCAATATACTGAAGTAATAACTAATAATAATACTAATTATTACACAGCCTCTATACTAAATAAAAACGTTACAAAGTACGAGAAAAACCTAATAATAAAAATACAAGCCTTAAATCTCATTTATATGCACTTCTGAGCCGTTCCTGGTAAAAGGTACAAACTACATTAATTTGCAAAAGTTAAAAAGTTAACCTCTTTGGTAGCTCTTTATAGTCTACCCCGCACTTACGCTAAAGATCCTTTTGAAAAAGTTCGCGACTTTGCATCCATGCAGGTTACCCATGTAAGTGCTATAAATATTGCGGACTTATCTCAATTTACACTCATAATCAGCTTAAGGAAAGTGGCGGGTTTTAAAATGTACTCCAAGGATTACGGGGATGTTTTCATCCTCTAGCGCCGACCAGGATCATAATTCTGCATCAGTATATCTTGTTTAGAGCTTGTTGAGGGGAACTTTTTTGTTTTTCGTCGACAAACATAATAATATATTTGTTTAAGTCTCATAACAGGTGGATTTTGTAAAATCTAGAAGATTAAGACTACTATTTCTGAAATTTTTCTAATTTTGTGGGTTTTGTAAGTTAATTTATCTCTTTAAGAGGGTATTAGATCCTTAAAATTCAGAAAACTATGTTTATTTATGTAAAACTATCACTTTAAATTAGTCATCCTGTTTAATTCATATTATGTTATGTTATGATTCCTAAAAGATCTATTGTACTCTCTTCTAATCTTATCTTCTCAAGGAATTGTGGGATTTGGATAATTAGGTTCAAAAAGGGGATTTGCTGATAGTTACAGTTTTTAAGGTTACAGATAAAAAGAAAAACGTATGTACAAAGTTACAGTTTTCAGTTGAAGGTATTGTGGAAAAAGCTTCAATAAAAGGACTAAAAATCTTTTTAAGAAATTATTTATTGACAATTAATTTTTTGTATAAGTCACAATCAATAAAGTCATAATAATTATTTTGTTTTTGCTAATTACTAAAAAACAATAATACAGGTACATATAGGATTGAAAATGAAAATGATAAAAATATGGAAGAGAATTAAGTTTAAAAAATGGAATTTTGCGATTTTTAGAGCTTTGAAGGTTCTAGAAAAAACCCAAAAATATATGTGCGAAGCTAAAATTATCATTTGAACGTCCATATGTGACTAAAAATGAAAATTTTGAACATAGTTATTTGTTGAGATATAAGGAAGAAGATAATTTTTTTTACTTTCAGGATTTGTATAAATATAAATAAATGTGATGTATAGGAATTGTCGTGTAATGTTGTTGTTTAAAATTGGCAGTTATTGTGTGGAGAAGATCGGTATGTCAGTTGTGTGAATTTTAAAATTTAATATAATTCAGGATGTTGAATAATATTCAAACACCGTATCTACAACTTGGGGGAATTGATAAGGAGACGGATTTTTTGCAAGCCTCTGATTTCTGATAATTGTCAACTTAAAAAGGGTAGTGTGATTTGTGCTTTTATATTGATATTAGAAATTTGTTTTGTAAAGTAGCAAAGAAGCGGATTTGTTTATATAATATCAAAAGAGATCCAAGCGACGGGGCAAAGATAGATAATAAATATTCTTACATGGAATATTATAAGAAGAAAATGTGTTTTCCCTTTTATTACAATCATCTCTTTTACTGGTGTATAAAATATATATCACGCATTAATTTTAATTAATTAAAACGTTCTGTTTTTTCCAAACAAGCTATAAACCCATGACGCACGTCTCAAATAAAAGTTTCTCTCCCCCACACAATATACACGACATAATAATCAATTTTAACAACCTTTTCGAGTATGTCATAAACAAAGTAACGGTCTATAAAGTGATCCGGATAAATTTTAATTATTACACTTTTACACCGAGTCATAATTAACGTTGTTATGGTGCAAATAAAAATGAAAACGAGTCTATCTAGTGATTCCGGTTTCACCTTTTTTTATTACAGAACTAGTATTTTTCAGGTTATGAATTTAATTCGGATAATAATATTATTTGAGATACAGAGTTATATTATGAAAAAGTTATTAAGGAGGTCCTTTCGCCACCAATGTTAAATAAAAAATATTAGATTATGACTAAAATTAATTTTTTTCTAATAGTGATGTCCTTATTTATCTAATAGTGAACTTTTAACTATACCTTACCGTGCAAATTTTTGAGAGAATTTTTTTTTAAATGTGTGTGTTTGTACAGTGTCTTATGAGAAAGTAAGACTTCAACAACAATTTTCGAATTATAATTAATTTTACTATTATTTATTGATTAGATGGAGTAGAAAAAAACTAAAAATAAGGTTTTTGAAATATTTAGGTTTTGTATTTTTCAATAAAATATATAGGTTACCGTGGAATTTATTGAGAAATTATTATTAAAAAAATCACAAAAAATTTTCAACTAGGTTAATTGTTGTTGAGGACTTACTTTCTCATGAGGCACTGTACAAATACTCACATTTAAAAAAAAAAAACATTCTTAAAAATTTGCAAGGTAAGGTATAGTTAAAAGTTCAGTATTAGATAAATAAGGACTTCAACTATTAGAAAAAAATTAATTTTAGTCATAATCTAATAACTTTTTTTTTAACATTTGAGGCGAGAGGTGTGGCGAAAGGACCTCCTTAAGAAGACATATTAGGATCGGTTATACTTGGTTTTAAAGAAATAAAATTAACAGGTAATCTTAACATTTGGATCGATATTAGAAACAAGTTTTTTATAAAGAGATCCAAAAAACAAGATTTTAAACTAGAACATGAACGAAAAGCTTTTCGAAAGAGAAAATTTTTTCTTATAATAATTGAATCAGATTTTGGAAAAGTGGCTCTATAGGAATAGAGACTAAACTTTTAATACATGTATAATATTTGTTCTTTCACTAAAAATAAACATAAACACCAGAAGTGTGCTTCGTATGTTAGATAGAGACAATTGCTAAACTAAATTAGCCATTTATACAGTGAAAACAAATCATAAAATGAATTAAAATCTTGTAATACAATTTTAGTAAAATATACCTGATAAATAAATCTGATATATGTTGCAAAAACAGATCAATTCATGAGAATTTATTTATTTTTTGTCATATTTTACAGGGCTGTGACGCTATTCATATTTTTTCTATACCCACATGATTATTATCTATTTTACGAACAGATTAGAGAACGAAAAATTTGTTGGCTTTCAAAATTCTCCTGACGGTACGGTCACCTACTCCAGATAATTCTGCAAGCTCTCTTGTACTAAGAGTTGGATCTGCAACAACTTGTCCTAAAACGGCTACCTCTACGGCTTCGTTTCTTACTGGATTTTGAATCTGCCGTTTTTTATTTTGAACAGATCCTGTTTGTCGAAATTTTAAAATAAGTTCCAAAACGTACTTACGTTTAACCTGTTTGTTTGGTTGTCGCTCATTGAAAATTGTACAGGCAGTGTTAGCACATTCGTTATTTTTAACCGACTTCAAAAAAGGAGAAGGTTATCAATTCGTCGCGATTTTTTTTTTATGTATGTTCAGCGATAATTCTTTAACACGGTGTCCGATTTTAATAATTCTTTTTTTGTTAGAAAGGGGGTACTTTAGGGGTGGTCCCATATAAATTTAGTGAAAATCTAATAATTGAGTCCATGAGAAAATCCTCAAACTCTTCATTTTTTATGTATGTTTAGCGATAATGCTTTACCACCTTGTCCGATTTATATGATTTTTTTTTGTTAGTAAGGGGGTACCACAGGGGTGGTACCATATGGCATCTGCACGTTTTTGAAGTCGGTTTTTTTTAATTTTTAATTTCTAATACTTGTTTAAATAACATTCAACAATTTCTACTCTCTCCTGAATAGAATAAACCATTTTTATGTTTTACTCGCTAATAGACTTGAAGTATCAATGACGATAAACTAAAAAACAGACCTGGTAGTTATGGAAATAAAAACCTTTAACACAGGCGTAGTAAGTTCAATTTTATTCCAAAGGTAACTATGCATTAAATTTTTAAATTTGGCTTTCACATGACAATACGTTTATTTGAACTGTCACATGCCACACAGTCAAATTCCTTATAAAATTACCTTTTCAATGATGTGTCACACTTAGTACTTTCCCTATTTCAATTTCATTGGTAATAGTGACAGCGGGGTGGGGAGGGATGTAGGATAGTTAGGGATATGATCGAAAGATGTCCCCTTTGAAATAAAAATCGACCTCTTCTTGCATTTCCTCCAAAAAAAAATGTGTCTTCAAGATATACGATCTGTTTCGTTTCCGGTGCCTCACCCTGTATTTATTTATGTTACTAGGAACAATTAGTTTAAAAAAATATATATAACTAATGGAAAATATTGAATTGCTTTATGCGTAAAATAAACATCTGAACAAAAAAGCTGTAAATACATTTTAAGTTATGGAAAATAAAACTGTAAGATAGTATATTTCTAAAAAAAATTGTTCCACCACTTATAAAGTGGGAATCCATTATACCAACTAATGGTGGTGAACTAAAATATTCTTGTTTATGGAATGGAGCACCCCTTGTGTCTAATTTAACATGTATAGAGAAAACAGAATATATTAAACAGAGAAACAAGTCAAGTGCCAAATATCTGAATAAATCACCTATTTCGTTTTATAAAAGTACTAGTTAATCAGTTTTGTCTATAAAAAATTGAGCTTCGGCACAACAATAGAGATTTTCATTTTAATAATTAATTTTTTTTTTCAACCGAAAATTTTTAAGAGTTTCTACAAAGTGGTATACCATAGCTGAGCTGCAAGTAAAAGAGAGAGAAATACGCAGTTGGAAATAAATTGAATCAGAATCAAGCAAACCGTTATCAACGCCACCCACCCAATAAGATCTTAACGCAACGCGACGGTGCGACGATGTCGGCTCGTTAACAAAACAAAAAGTGCAACTCTCGCTAACAGTAACACATCAATCGTTCAATTTCTTCCCACTTAACATCCTCTGTCGCTGCAGTCACGAATCCATAACTCTTCATTTGTCCCCTCGGTAACATCCATACTGATTCCACGGCCCACTGGATGGAGACTAATGGAAGCAATTCACGGAGTTGGCGTTGGAAGTTTCGCTACCTGCGTCCTGCATTATGTGGTGTATTCTTTGGAAGGCCGGACTCATTTGTTACTCGGCAACGTTGAGGACGTTTTTGAGACCGAGACAAACGGCAATTTTCTTTCATTTGTTTCGTTTCGCTTTTGTCGCTTCGAGAAGGATTTGGATATATCGAGTGGGGATTGTAGCCTATTTTTTTTGGCTTGTCTAGTAATGAAAGTAGATATAGCTAGATTTATTAGAGGAAGATCTATTAATAGCAACTTTATTGGGAAAAAATGCGACGAAAGCTCTAGAGGACAAAATGTAACTGGACACACCCTTATAAAGATAATACCTACATAGACATATTTGGGATATCACTGAAAATTATTATAACAATAATGTGGAAAAGGATAGGCTTTACTAAAAAAAATAAATGTAAAGATTCTTTAAAATTTTTTTTTCTTTGGTGTACGGCTTCAACATCTAAGGTCATTAGCTTAGTGTTCTATGTAGGTTATGGATTGTACTAGTAGTCTAATAATCTATAGTGCAGGAGTATTAGTACTCTAATACTCCTACACCCCTACAGACAGGCCTTGTTACTGTTTTCTTGCGCCACTTTAGGAACAGCACTGTTAATTAGAACCCAACAGTGAATGGTCGAGTGGGGATTCTTTAAAAATTAATCTGTTGAGAAAATAAGAAATTTTTTGGGCATAATTTTCAGTATACGTTTCTGAATTATCTCTAATGCCCTTGGATGAACTTGATAAATCCCACTCCATGCTAGTATTCCATACTGTAGCATAGACTCAACAAGTGAGGTAAATTATTTTTAGGTGATTATACTCAAAGATTGTACTAAATTATTTAAATTTAAAAAGTAGACATCTTAATGTTTTTGTTTTATTTTAAATATGCTTTTCCCACCTTAAATTACAGTCAATAATAACCCCTGAATATTTGATATGATTCGTTTTGTTTATATTAATATCAGCATTATTGATTTTAATTGTTAGCGTTTGATAGTCAAGCATGCTGTTAGCATACGATGCAAAGGGTATAAAAAAGTTTCGTCGAAATTGATTGTTAACAACTTATTATCAAACTATTCAATTATTTTTATCATATGCCCTTCAACAATCTGTTTCAGTTCTTGTCATGTGCGAGAACTGCACTGAATAACTGTGTCGTCAGCAAAACAAGTAATTTCTCCAGATATTTCTAGATTTAGCAAACTATTTACATAAAGTGAAAATAAAAGTGGGCCCAAAATAGTTCCTTGAGGCACACCATACAATACGTTAGTTAGGTCACTAAATTGATTGCTGATTTTTACTGTTTAATTTCAATGTTCAAGATAACTTGTCATTAGTAGGTGTGGTATGCCTCTAATTCCTATATTTTCCAAGGTGTCTAACAACTGAGTGTGAGACACTGTCAAACGCTTTGGACAAATCTATTGTGGGGATACCTCTGTAACCCCTCCTGGGGTTTGTTCGGGTAGCAGGTAAATTCTAGATAGTCGGAGACAGAGTTCTTTGGAAATAAAACTTTATTCTAACAGTTTATATACAGATAACAATATTTACAATATGTACATGAAAAGGTTCTAACTAAATTTCGAATCGTCGTGTCTTCAAATGTTGTTTACCCAAAATATATTTTGTGCGTCGGTTCGGCGTGACTTAGTGGTCCAGGATGGTGTGGCGAAGATGTGACAAGAGATTAGGTCACGTTTACGGTAATGGAAGTCCCTCGAAGTCTTCATGGGAGAGATTCACGGAAGGGAAAACCTGCAAAGTCAATACCTTTGCAGGCAAGGGTCGGGACGTCGGGAAGCCTACAGAGTCAATACCTCTGCAGGAGCAGGAGAGGAGACTCTTACTAAGTCAGTACCTTAGTTGGACTGACGAGAATTAAATTCGGAGCTCTTTATATACTTGTCTCTGCTTGGCAAAAATGGCTGCATGTTGAACCATAGGCGTCTCTAGAACGGTGTTACTGGGGAACATCGTTACACCTGTATGTATTAATTTGTAAATTTTTGAAGTCAAATTAGTTATGGCGTCTATTGTTGATATACCTTTTCTAAAGCCATATTGTTTATTAGAAATTAAATTATGTTTAGTGTACTTTATAGTGTCAATCTTAATGTTATCGGAATCTGGTGCCTTGTGAGGTTTGCGTGAATTGATTGTTTTTAATTTATCTTTCGTCTACAAGTTCTAGGAAAAAGTTGTAAGGATTAAAAGCAGGACGTGGATTTGGAGTGTTTGGTTTTATAATGCGTTTTGCGTAAAGCTCGCCGATATTTGCAAAATAGCTGTTGAATATATTTGCCATATTTTTTTATCTTTTACTGTACTATATTCATCATCAAATATTTGCTTTTATTGATCTCGAATATATGGATCTGTCTATAGGCATGTAGGAGTAGGTCTTGCATTATGGAGTATTAGAGTACCAGTACCACATAATTTACAAATAACACGAGGTTGATGGCTCCAGTAAATAATAGAAAAGATAATTAAATTCAGAATTCCATTAACACAACTACGATTGTATTATGACTGATTGCTCATTTCACGTTAAAGTTTAAAATCGAATTATTTCAATATTTTACTAATGTGACTTATCTGGTTTTGGCAGTAAACCGACGATATTTTATGAGATGAACATTTTTCTACCTTTTTCATTTTTCTTCCAATCTTTTAAATTCCTAGAACGAGCTCAAACGAAATTTCCAATTAAGAGGCAACTTCTCGAAATCGCCGTTGTTCAAAATTAGGCATTTAATGGAAAGAATGCCTAAAGGTTTCCATTCGAAGCAATCGAGAGATCTCCGCCGCTGCTACCCTTACGCTTAAGGGGGGTCGGAGACAGGGGGGGACGAAAGCGCCCAAAATCGGAATTTATAAGCAGAATTAATTAGAGTAAAAACCACTGCAGCAGCCTTCCCGCCACTACTCTGAGCTGCTGTTTTAATTTACAAAAGCCAAACTTAATTCTTGTTCTCGACTAAAGGAATAAAGAGAAATGTAAAGGAAAATTAAAACGATTCGAGTCCTCCGCGGGACTTTGATTCGGTTTAGCCTCCACCGCCGGCCTTTCCCCGTTTATCCCGGTTCCCGGATCTTATTCTTTGCCTTTAAACTCTCTACGAAACGTAGCTGAAGTTACCGCGAATGAATTTCGCCGTTCGAAGAGCAGACGCTAATCTTACAGGTTTCGATGCCGCCGCTTTTCGACTCCCATCCCACCTCCCACTCGACGGAGAGGTGGGACCGCACGCCGGATACCTCCACCTCCTTTTTTCGTTCGTACGGAGTTGTGCAATCACAAAAATTTGCATATATACATTATTTCAATTTGTTTGTATAAAGAACGTATGTGTAGACCACTGACTTGTAATATTTACTAAGGATCTAAAATTAAGATCGCAGCGCCACCCAATATATTTGACTACTACTTATTTATAAATTGATATGGAAACATCCACTCAGGGTATTTATGACTTCCAAACAATATAAAGTCCAACTCTGAGTGGGTCACAGAATTTTTTCTATGCTATGATTTCTCTTTTGACTCTGTTTGTATCTGCCTTGTATCTACCTCTGTGGTTGATCTTTCTCTATTTCTGCATCTTTGCTCGTCTTTATAGCCTTTGAAATTAACCTTTGTTCGATTTATTTTATTTAACATCAATTCAAATATAAAAAACCCATTAGGGCATTTCTTATTTTCCCGCAACAATTATGATGAACAAAACTTTTTCCTTTACCATCTACAATTTCTTCACACCACCCTGCACCCTCCAGGAATTTCCATATCAACATATTTACAGATAATAATAATTTACTCACCCAAAGTATAAATTACAATGATTATTTTCATATATAACCAAGACAGATAGGATTATTTACAAAATGTTTGAAGAATGAACGGTGGTGTCCGCGGTAGAAACTCAATAATCGGATTGAACATTGATGCCAAGTTTACGTGCTTTTAACTATAGATATATATATATAACCAATACAGATTACACAATTTCTGAAGTCAACGCGGATGATCCTCGACAGAAATGCAATATTTGGATAAAATTAAAATATTGATGCCAAGTTTGCGATGTTTTTAACTGTAGTAATGTTATTGCGTTTGCTAGGTCTTTAAATTGTCAAAAAAAAAAATAATGTCTGACAACAGCGGAAGTAGAGTAGACCGCAATTGTGGAGGGTCGTATATTGTTTCATTCATAAAAATTCCTTCGATACAGTACTAGTCCAGGAGCCAGTGAATTTTTTCGTATTTGTTTTCCCGGTCCGTGTATATTTAAATAATCTATTCCCGGTGAACTGTATATTTAAAATGGAACGCCAATCTATTAACAAAAGTAAGCCAGATTGAATTCGCGCATTACGTCACATCGATACAAGTGAGATTGTTTACAAAGTGCCTTTGCAGGCCTATTTTGCCCATTTCATGTATTTGTTTTTAAATCATGTTAAATTACTATTTTTGAAACTCAACAAGGAGAAAATCCAATTAACTCTTCCGTTGTGTATATATATAAGATAAATTAACTGAAGTTTTATTAGTAAAGTATTAATACTAAAATTTTAATGTAATTTACAGAAAATAGCTAGGTATGTATTTGTTTTTAAATAATTTGATAATTTATGAAAAAAGGGAGTAAAAGTGGAATGACCAGTGGCCAGTAGGTCAGTCAATACAAAGTATCATATATTTCTATTATAACATAACTAAAATACCTACATTTTTTAATCATAAGGACATAAGTTAAAAACCATTTTAATATATGCATTAGAATGAAGTAATAATAACTTAAAGAGACGAGGTCTTATAGTAATAGCTGGTACAGCATGTTTTTTAAACGTTTCCTCATTTCTGCTAGAATGAAATCACTTACTATGAAATGTGCTCTAAAAACGGCATTTATAGCAGTCAGTGTTCAGTCTTAGGATCTCTTCCTAAAGCCCTCATCCAAGCTGCATACATATTAAAAAATAATTAAAAAAAAAAACATATATACCTATACAGTTTTCGGTTCTGGGTGCCCTAAAAGAGGACACTTAGCCGACAATTTGGCTCAGATAGCTAAAACCCAAAAGTCACACCCCGAACCAGGACGTATTGCTATCCTTTTAAGTAAAAAATAACTACAAATAACTTACCTGAAAAATGAAGGCGTCTAACTTTACACCAAAAAAACCATACACTTTTTCCCATTTTTGCAAGCACCCGATGACGATTGGGTAGATATCAACTAGAAGCATGTACTTAATGGTTATAAAGCTTATTTTAACACAAAAAGAATAAAGCACTAGTCGAAAAGCAGCAATCAAATATAAATAGACCACAATATTAAAATTCAAATTAAAAACTATATAAAAGACAAATACTCTAAAAGCCCAAAAGATCAGAACCAAATAAAATGAATAACCATAATAACCTAAAAATCACACTAAAATTGCAAAAACTATTACTGTAAAATCATGAGATTACATCAATAATGCATATGCGTCGGAGTATCGCAAATGTCAAAAGTACAGTGTTTCCATGAAAATTTAGCTATGTTTTTAGCAGTATTATAGGACCATTTCTACCACGCACATCCAACGATATTGGCGTTCCACAATTCATTGTATTTTCCTCACACCTCTAGTATAAATGATTTGACATAACGAAACTAACAATAATTATAATTAATGTAGAGTAATAAGTGATTCGTGAATTCTAAATAAAACAATTATTATATAAAAGTGTAAAAGGAAATGTAATATATTTCCCTATTTTCTTCTGTAATATCTTCAATTATTATGTTTAATTTCTAAAAATAAACCAACTGGTTAGGTGAAACATTGTGACATAAGATTTTATTTATGTGTCCTATGCGTACACTTTAATATACAAAACACCTGGAACATTCTTTAAATAATTGTGGTCGTAGAAATAATTGTGTACATAACTCGTTTGAAAGTGTATTTTATGCACTTGCCAAATATATTATCCATACAGATTAATCAGACTATTTTTTTACTTAACTTCAGTACATCTCTTACTACTAAAACTATTTTTATTAATGGAAAAAAAGGGCCGTGTTCTCGTGTGTTTTGACGCATTTTTGGCCTCAGCCCATCGGATCCCCCCTCTAAATATATATGAATTTTGCTTAGAATTGCTAATCCTACAATTCTCTATTCGTGCTTGCTGACTGGGAAAATAAATACCGAAAATCGTCACTGTCTCCTGGACTATACAATAGATGATGATGAGAACTTCACAACAAATACACTTTTATGAATAGCTAGTTGGGGATGTGATTATTTCCCACTATAATACATCAACCATGTAACAGACTTTCTTTACCTTATGGTACTGTTCTAAATTAATAAGAAAATACCCTGACTTGAACTTTTTCTTTTGCTTTAATTAATGTTTAGGTCTAGTCTTCTAAAACGTCAATCTTATTATTATTATAAACCATATAGTAAATGGAAGGTGAAACATACACCAGGATCTTAGAATATATATAGTCAGGAAGGAGGAATCCTAAACGACCTTGAAATCGCGATGGTATCTAATTTTGACAGTGAACTAGACGAATATGGCGACAAGTGTTTCCGGTCTACCAGTGACGTACTGTCATAAAAGGGCGTACAAAGGAAAATTATAAATTCTCATTATAAATTTATCGATTTCTCTCATTTAAACGAATTGCTATTTTCTTGCGAGAAGTTTGTATTTTTGTTATTAACCTTCATTATGTGAATAAATTTTACTTTAAAATTGCATGTTGGGTGGGATATATATAGGAAAATATTTTTGGGATAATTTATAGAGGGGATTTCATTTGAAAAATCAAAGCAATAATGTATTAAAAAATATATTGACTTTTTTACGTCTTTATTATGACAATGTCTTTATTATTCTACATTTTACAAATTATTAAGGTTTGAAAAATACATATGTTTTGTAGATTTGCGTTAAAAAAATTTAATATCCTATTCGCTCCGTGCGAAGTCATGGAAAGGGAAGCAAAAGCGATACTAGCGCTAGCTGCGGATAATTCGTGCATTTTAGGGGGATATTTTGTAATTTTGGCATATCAAATACACGTATACATTTTACTTTTTTTCAAAAAAGTAGGTAAAAACAACACAATAAGCAACCGGAGTTGCTGTGTTGAAAATTGTACAAATACTAGCAAAAAAAAACAGTGAAACTTATATAACAAATTTCACTAACAAAGTGGAAATTAAGTCAAAGAAATAAATGGATAGGTGTACAATAAGAAGAAAAATTACCTTTATTTTTGTGATAATAACAGTATTGCTGGAAATAGTAGACATCAGAAACTAGAAAGTTTTTAAATAAACAATAAATTATCATTTTACGATGTTCTTTAATATCCCTTTATTCTTAAATGTTCATTCAGCAAGGACTAGATTTCAAGATTTCTGCCGTTGATTATAATATTTGGCTGGTATGAAATTTTGTGACTTACTGATCGGAAACCAGTTTTAATCATTCATTCTGTTTTCTTTAGAACAAAAATGAAAATATAAGTAGCGATCCTTTTTATGCATTTTAACTTCACGCTATTATAAATGGTTTCTTCAATGACAACTTATTATACTTAGGCAACTTCTCATACATTTTCCAGTAAATACTGTTGCCTGCCTATATTTTATTATTGATTTTTAATGATTATACATAATTTTCTTCAATTTAAGCGTGAAAAATATATAATAATAATAAATTAATGTTTTAATTGTTTTATAAATCCATATACTTTTATTAAAACTAACATATATACTTTTTATTTACGAATTCTATTAAAAATTGTATTTGTCAGTATAGGCAGAAATACTCCTTTAATACCAAAACAAATTGGCGCTGCTGTCGCGCACGGAGCGAATACTTATATTTTATATATTATATATATATATATTATTAGTAATATTTTTTGCAGGACAATTTTGCATAAGCAGGTAAAAACCTTTCCATGAAAGGATCCTATAATGTAATAATGATTCTATGAGTGCAAAATAGATTATTTTTAAATGTATATTCAACGCATTATTTGTATGATTTTGTATGATGAAAGTCAATTTGTACTCTAAGGTATTTGATATCATTTGTAATACTACTGAACGTTACCTTTTTTTTTATTGTTTCTATAGGAAGAGGCCATCTTTTTGTAACTGTATAATGGAACAACATAAGTTTTATCAAAGGTTTGTAAGTTTTTATAATTAAACCATTCGAAAAATTTTATAAAATCTGTTTCTATTAATAATTTTAATCCATTCCAGTTCTCTGCATTTTACAGAATAACTGTGTCATCTGAAAAACTTACAATACATCCATCTGTATTTAAACGACAAATTATTTAAAATAAAATTAAACAAGATAGGACCTAAGACAGTATCTTAAGGCATGCGATATGCTACTTATTTCCTTAATTGAGATATTATTAATTCTATTTGTGTTCGTTTTTGTAAATAACTTTGTAATAAATTATATAGGGTGCATCACATTCATACAATAAACTTCTATTATACGAAAGAAACGGCACATAATATACACTCACCGGCACGAAAAACGGAGCAGTTGAATTTTTTTAAACAAACTTAAAATTTTAATGCTTTGTGATGTTTTATTATTATAATATCTTAAACATAAACAAAACAACGTGTTTTGAGCATTTTCTAACAACAATTTTAAAATTTTAAGTTTGTTTAAAAAAATTCAACTGCTCCGTTTTTTGTGCCGGTGAGTGTAGTTAGTAAAGAATTTATTTACTTATATACAAAAAAATAAAATAATAACTGTGGTTTTTACCTATTGGGTACCCCAATCCGCGGATACACTATTTTTATAGATTTTTACCTATATTTTACAAAATATATTTGATTATGAACTCCTATGTAATACAAATCTACGCGTCATGCAATTAGCATTAATTTGTTAAAAAATTCATTCCATTTTTAATATTTTTCTGTTTAAAATACACATTCCAGAACAGTTTTTCTTTCCCTAAAGTTCCACCCCTACTTCACGACGAATTTTGTAACCTTTTATATGCAAAACGAATCTGATATGTGGATATGTTTATGCTGGATTATAAAAGTCCATGAGACGTAAAAATTGTGAGTGACAAGAACCGCCGGAACACGTCGTCAAAAAGGGAAATGACAACGGGAAATTCGGTGCGTGCGAAAAGACGAAAAGGGAAGACCGAAAGTGAAATGGAATAAATGAAGCCTTAAGAGAAAATGATGATGATGGTCGTGTATGACGACGGCTAATGGTGAGGTAAACACTGACAAATAGGGACGAATGATGTGTAAGTTTACGAAGTTGCCGTCTTGAGTAAACTGGATCGTGAACTACGTTTTAAGACTATTTTAGGTATTTTGATAAATGCTAACGACTTCGTACTCCTAAGCGACAGAAAAAGAACTTATAATGTAGGTAAGTAAAACGAAGAAAAAAAGATAAAACCTAGTTTACATAGAGAAATAATTTAAAAATAATACTAACAAACTTTTCTTCTAACTTTGTAATATTCTTTTAAACATTCTGCATTAATTGAAAAATATATCATTGGAACTCAAAAGGATAGTCAATTTTTCGATCATAATTTGTTAAATGTCTATTTTCATATAACAATTGTCAATTCCTAATTCTTGATACAAAATTAAAGTAAAATAAAGTAGGCAGTTCCAGACAATTTATTATGTAAGCATCATGCCTTCGTTTTTTAAGAGAGTAAATATAATTCCAGAAATTTGACGATAGTTAGTATCTAGCCAGTTCATTCCAATATTGTATACATAATGTCTGAAAAATCTCCTCTATATATTTAAATCACATAAATTTGTCTAGGAAAAACTTCTGTGATATAAGAATGTTTTATATAAGACTTAACCTGAAGGCTGAGTGCCTCGTGGGTGCGTCTTCAAGTAGGACGGCCATTATCTCTGACTAGTGGTAGATTTAAGTGGGGTGAGGAGACTTGAAAATCCCTAAAGTCCTTTGCTAAAACTGTCATCGCGATCCAACTCCCCAAGTTAAGGTGTATCATGACCCGTGCCAAAGACTGAATGATACCTGGGTTAAGGTATTGCAAGCGGAACTTCTGGGACACCGGGTCATCTCCTAGTGTATCAAGATCTTACTGCAGTATTCGGACTATTTGTCCCTAGCTGCTCGTGGGACCAAAAATGAATTCTAAAAATAATGACGAACAAAACAAGGCAATAACATCAACCTCGAAAGGGAAAACGATGAAAGCAACACCTTTTGCGAAGGCTGAAAAGCTAGTAAAGAGGCGTAAAGTCATCTTCTCCTCCCTGGAAGAGGTAGACCAAATGCCCGAGAACGAGGTAATACTCTTCCCGTCTAGGTGGACATTTAACAACATGGCTAAAGGAGCTCTTGAAAACTGGCTTTACTTACACAGCCGTAAAAAGGCAGGTAATTGGGAAAATTTTTCAAAAATCCCAATTAAGGCCACAAAAGCTCCAGATACTAGAATGTCAAAAAACCAAGGCACTAGAGGCTGTCAACAAAAGCACAAAAGTTCTAAAACGTCCACACTCAACCGATGTTACACCACCATAGGTCAGTTGAATGAGGAAGAAGGCTAGGACAAATAAAGTCTCGTTCAAAGAAGCCCTTACCTTAGTGGAGGTTGCAGTGAAATAGTACAGTACTTGGAGAACAAATTAAGTTCACATAGACTAAACAAAGTCCAAGACTCGATCTCCGAGGCCCACGATGAAATATACTCAGAGGCAACAAAGGTGAGGCTCGCAAAGTTCAGCCACAGCCACCGTCATAACAACTATCCAACCCTGGGAAGGAGCAACTGCAATTATGTTTATTGTATCACTATCAATCAATTATACACTTCATCAACACTATCACCAAAGTTTTCAAATTAAAAACCGTTTAATTCTGTATTAAATACACTAATTTACTATACAAGTATTTTACTCGCACACGGGTGTCGTATGTGAAAGTTTTAAAATGATCTACTAGATTTTTCATGTGGCATTTTTGGGTCATAGAATGAAATAATTTGTCTTTGTGGCTAGGAAGATAAAGACGGTTGTGGCAGAGTAGTAGGATCAAACCTTCAGTACTCCTTTATTTGTCTTGGAGTGAAAATTAAATTTCATTTAGATTGTTTGTATCTGTATTAAACAAATAAATAAATAATAATTATTACTATTAATAGTATTGTAAATTTCGCTAAACTCTTTTTCATTAAATACATTTCCTTCATTGCCAATTTGGAATCTATTTAGTTTTGCCGTGTGTATCAAGCAATTATTTGAATGATTCCTTCTACGTCATGTATTCCTATCGATATATAACCCATAAACTTCATCCTAGGACATACAAATACCCTGAAAAGATTTTCTCCCCGCAAGCGCGGGCTGCATTTCGCTTCACTAACTACCAAACTGAAACTGAAACGTGGCAAGAACCAGAAATGTCGTCCTTCCCAGTTTATACGTTCAATATAATTAATTGCGGTGCAACAACTTACTCAAAGGGCCCAAAATAAGGAGCGCGCTTCCTAAGTTGTGTAACTTCGCCGACTCTGCCTTCTCGCCGCCACCGCCGCCCAAGTTTAAATGTTAGTTCAGAGATGCAACTTTCGAAGATGCTAAATCCTCGAATAGTTTCCTATAATACCTACTGGTCAGCCGGAGTTTACTGTCGTAATTAAATTGTGCAGTCGAATTCGGGGATTTGCGGAATGAAGGCTGTTTGAACTCGCTGTTCTTGGGGCTCGGGGGGCCCTTATGCATGCATACTAATCGTCCGGGGTCCGAAGAAGGTAACACGTAAATTGCAACTCAAAGGTCGCGCTGATAACGTTATTTAATCATCTTAAGATAATCCGGAAACTTCGTAGGAAAGGTAAACGATTCATTTGCGACCCGAAAGCCCTATTACGGCTGACCCTGGACCCTCAGGATGTGCTCGGTTGAATCATAATAGCCTTTTAGTCTTTGCAAGACAATTTACTTGATATTTATTAAATAAAAGTCGCTTTGGGGAGGGTGTAGCATCAGGATCGATGCGAGGGTGCGTATAATAATGGATAGATTTTTTATGTAGGCCTAGATCAGATGTTCCCAAACTCTTTTGTTTCATAGACCACTTTCAAAATTTTGCTGGATCCGGTGGACCCCTGTAGCTACATCAAAACTGTAGCGGTTCACAAAGAAATTACGGTAAATAAGGTCTAGTTGATTTGATTAAATTTGTTAATAATTTAGAATTAGTGTATTAAGATAATTTCCTTTTTATCCTTTCTCAATATTTTATTATATTTTTTCATAGTCATTTTTTGATATATCATAAGGTTTCTTTAAAAATTTAACGTTCATTGTTTAATTTTCGTACTGCCAGAAAATAAAAACCAGTCCCGCATTTAGTTATGATGGCGCGAAAGTATTTTTTTATGAGTTGGAAACAATTTTAAGAAAAACTGTCAACGTGTCTAGATAGATGAGTGAAATTTCCGCGTGTGCTTACATAAATAAGCAGCAAGGAGACCAAAAAGCAAGAAGGGCAGACCGGGAAAAAGTGAAGGAAGAGAAACAGGATCCCAAGGCGAACAAAGTGTTCACCGTACCAACACCAACAACATGACTCGAGTAATGATTCGTACACAACCGCTTTGAATTATTCATTGCACCCCTCCGACTTTTGCCAGGATTTATACAAGGACTCCTGATTTTAGGACTGTATCAATTATGACGGTATAATAACAGTAGCGTCTCATAGTATAATAAAATTTAAGAACATTTTTGATAGAGTGTTCCCAATTAAATAATATTCCTTAACTTGATTCTTTATTGGAACTAAAGGAATGAAATTTTATCAATGATCCAGTCAGAGTTTAAAGCAAGATTCATAGTCAGCGGCACAGATAAATTTTACTATCCCACAATTAAATATCAGAATTATTTATATATCTATATATAATTCACAAAGACACAGCTGAAGTTTAGACTTAGAACATACAATCAAAATGCAAAAAAGTGATACGTTTAATTATATTACAGCTAAACGACTGTGTACGTTTAGTGCATAGTACCCTTCAAGCAAATATGTTCGAAGATAGTATTGCATAAATATCTTATGCCTGGCATCGCTGTACGATGAGACCGAAAGGTGCTCGATTAATGATAAACAGCCTAATTTTAGCGTCTCATATTGGCTGAATACCGGTCAACGAGCACCTCGATATCCAATAATAAGTCTGGAAGAGGAGGAGAAGGATAATCAAAATTTTGGAATGTGGATGTCACCCTGAATTCAAAAAGTTATTCAAAATATGAACCACCAATTAAAATTTGAAAATAATGGATCTAATTGTGGTGTCATTGAAAGAATACACGTTTTGACAAAAATATCAAAATTTTCGATTAAATAACTTATTATAAGGCAGGAATATCTTCCAAGAAAAAAAGCGAAAAGATCTCCAGTTAATCTATGATGGAAAATATCAGATGAAAGGTTTATAATTTTTATTTTAACAATATCATGCCATATTTTCAAATGATTAAAAATCAAATAAAGTTGGTTTCCGGTTCCCCTTACAAATCTGACAAAACTACTAACAAAAAGGCTCCCATTATTTAAGTTTTAGATATCGCACCTTACATAGAAGACAGCATATTATGGAATTTAAAAGAATGATGATTTTGCGTAATGAATGCCTCACTAGAATAGATGAAGCTAGTCGGCAAGATACGTTTCGTAGTGTATCTTGATGAGACTTGGTACGACATTACGACATAAAAGGATGAAGCAATCAATCTGCTAAATGTTCTGTAAATACTCTTTCAAATAGAGGACGTAATAATATTACAGATTAGCAATGAAAACGGGTTTGTGTTGAATTGCTTGCTATTATCAGTAAAGAATATTTTGAGTTGTTTTAGCAGATTATCACCAATAGTACATGACATCTACCTTGTTCAAGAAATGGTTTTGTGAACAATTTATTCCAAATTTTTCACCAAATGTTGTTATATTGCCCCCCTTACCACTCTCGTCAAACTAGTGAAACTCCAAAAGAGAAAGCTCGAAAAGAGGACACAAGAGGACAACATGGGAGTATCATATTCACCTACATCTCAAAAAAAGATTTGCTTGCAATATTGAAAGGCTTAAATGTCAAACCTAGCTATGTCGTAATAGGTTTACCACCGTATTATTGTATATTAAATGCAATAGAATTCATTTGGAGTAACAGCATAAGAGAGGCCAGAAAAAAAATTAATCCTGCGTTGTTTGAAAGTGTTTTAGATCAGAGAAGTTGTTGGAGGTCTGCCTCAAGAATTATGCTCCAATTGCGTTCTCCATGTTACCAAAATTGAAAATAACCATCGAATATTTCCGGCTCATTCTTGCATTATAAACCAGAATGACACGTCAACTGAAGATGATAGATCTGATGAGATTTAATTTTAAATTTTGGTTATAATTTTACGTTAGTATATTTACTATAATACATGATAATGGTATAAACCTTTTTAAAAATCAGAAATCAACAGATTTTATATCCAAATAAATTGTCAAATCATAGTTCTGTTAAAAGAAAGAGTTAGTTCTTGAATCAGTTCTTGGTCTGTTCATATTTGAACATTTTCTTATTTAATATACAATAATTTAACATTCTGTATATAAAATAATGATTAATATGCAATTGCTTATTAGATTTGTGTCAATTTTACTTCATTTTCCTCAAGTTCAATGCACATGATGTAATAAAAACTACTTAATTTAAATTTGCTATACTATAAGTTTAGGTTAAGATTATTAATAAAGCTATTTTGAAACCACCATGAAAATCATCTCAAAAACCTATTTATGGTCCATCGAGCCGGATACTCGATTTATACAAACTATATTTCGTCTCTTTTAGAAGATTTAATAATTTACAGATACACTGATGACTTGATAATCAACAGTTTTATAATTTTATAATACAAATAAGTTAATTTTAATTGGTATGAATTAATGGTATACAATTATATATTGCAAGAACTTGACAATATACTAAGGTTCTTAAGTTATGTATGTAAAAAACATAGAATAAACTCAATATGCTTGTTATTTTATATGTTCACAGGGTACTTGAGAAAGACCAGCCTTGCTGATATTGTTAGAATCAGCTAAATATTTATTATATTTATTCGATTTATTATTTTACAATTTTGTATCATTATTTTTACTTTGTCTGGTTAATAAAGACAATTATTATTATATTGCTTGACTAATAAATGACTGGATTCGGGAACAACATATCAACTATTGGGGAAGCACCCCAAAACAGGCACATGGAAAAGCCTTCATAGGCAGACCATGTCCCAAAAGAACTGGAGAACTACTCTTAATGAATAGGAACCAGTTGAAAGTGATAACAGGGTTCATGACTGGGCATGCCCCAGTAAAGGGACACTTGAACAAAATTGGCATGTACAATGGGGAACTCATGTGCCGACTATGTCACAAGAAACCAGAAACGGCCAAAGACATACTGTGCGAATGCGAAGCTCTAGATCGCAAAAGACAGGCTCTTTTTGGACAACCCCAGGTTGATCCAACAACGTATAGAACCCACTCACCCAAGGATCTGTACAAACTTGTACAAGGTACAAAGGTGATAGAGTGGATGCAATGAACTAACATGGGGTAAAACACAATAAGCCAATAGGCTTCAGTGTTATTCGGAGACACATAGTCAGACGAGCCCAAGAAAAAAAAATATTGCTTAACTATTAATCAATGTTTTCATATCTCACAGCTATTTAAAACAATTGTAAATTCTAAACCTGACTTGTTCCAAACTTTTATAATCAATATTATTATTATTATGATCCTGTAAGAAAACAAGTCATCGACGACGCTGGTTTTACTTCTGGCGAACGTTCAAAAGGTGCATAATATCTCTCAAGATTCCTGCGCTATTGTGTGGAAAGCTTCTCAGGATTAAAAACACGTCATTAATTTAATATGTATGGCCTAATTCAGTAGAGCGTGCGCGACTTACATTTACATATGAATCCAAACGATCTTTCACGTAATATCAATCATCCCTGAGATTGCGGTGACAAAAAATATTCGCTTCTCTTCCTTGAGAAGAAGACAAGTGGGTAACTAGGAGGGGTGAAGGTTGTTTGAACACAGAATGAGTTATAGATTATACAGTTTTAAAGAAAATAGTTATACAAGAAATTTTCAGTATTATAACTATAAAACAAAGCGTATTTTCCTCTAAAATAATGTTTACAACCAATAAACTTGTTAAAACTCGTACTTATCTATTCAACTTTTTTCCGCTTCGCAGAAAAGATTGTATATACAATTGGCCAAGTCGAGCCATTTGAAACGCAAGCTTATTGCAACTGGATAACTACCAAACGCATAACAATATGTCAGGGCTAATGTCTGGAAGCTAGGGGGCGCTGTATCGCGTCTACAGCTTTTCATGCATACTCAAAAGTAGATGTAAGCGACCAATTTATAACTTCATATTCCGGATCTACTAATTTTGGCAAGACTGGCACGCCTACTAGTATGGAAAACCAGACGTTATATTGACATATGGGAAAATTGCATCCTTTTACTAGACTTTTAGAATGGAATAAAGTTGCGCAAATTGAGTAGAAATAAGAGAAATTTATTTCTGTTGTTTTTACGATTTTAAATTGGATTCCGATATTTATGTTTGAATAAAACAAATTTGCTTTGGATTTACGAATTAATAAAGTTATTATTGAAAATATTCATTCTAAATTTCATGAGACAATAAGTTAATAAAATGTGATGATTTAGAGAAAAGATCGGTACTCAGAAATCATTACTTACGATGTTAAGTAGACCTTTCTTCATTATAACAGAATGACTGGACTAAAATACGAGTTTTATGGAAAACATTGTCATTTGGAAATCAGAAATGAGAAATTACCAGTTTGGAAAATAATGGACTGTCCAAAGATTATTTTTTTTAATGATAGAGTTTAGTTTTTTATAAGCTAAATTGTATAAATGACGGAAATAAAATAATATTTTTATTATAACCATTTTTTTAATGATAGAGTTTAGTTTTTTATAAGCTAAATTGTATAAATGACGGAAATAAAATAATATTTTTATTATAACCATTTGTTGTAATTTTAACATAACCCGAATCCAAACAAAACACTTACACAAAACAACAAAAACTAATTACAATGAGTCTATTTCTGTAGATTTCAGCAGTCATATTTGCAAGTTGAGTGAAGAAATAAAAAAAAACACAAGTCGTCGTATACAATGGAACATCTCAACACCTCATTAACCACGCATTCCATCGGAACAACCTTTTCATTTCGACGCCGTTTGTTGATTTTAATCATGACTTGCTCTATTAACTTTCGATTTTTGAGTTTGACTTTTGCTTCCTTATTGGCAATCACTTGTGTCTGGCTGTCATGTTGTGCGATATTTTTTGAATGCGATTTTGCTGCTACAAAATAATAAAACCGGTTACCGTTTAATGGGTATTGGCAGGATGTCAAATGTTTGGGAGTAATAATTCTGAGATTATTATATTTGCAGATGTTTTCATTTGATTTGCAGGTATTATTTTTCATTTTTAGTTTTGTTAGAAACCTTACTAAATATCCTTTGTAAATTCAAATCAATATTTTTTCTATTTAAAATTCATCAAGTATTATTCCTTTTAAATTCATCAAAGACTTTGATTCCTTCTTAAAGCACTTAGGACAATTTGCCTTTCTGTTTTCTCTATTTCCTCTATTCTCTTTTCTGCTTCATAGAAGACATTTTATTTTTTATATATAATATTTTAGCAGATACATTATTTCTAAGGAAGAAATATCAAAAGAAATTTAATTTCGTAGGGATTATTATTCTTCAAATCGGAATTAATTTCGTTTTTGATAGAAATCATATCATTAGACACCATTTTTTAAAGAAAGAAATATTAAATTTAAAAATGTTTGTCCAAAATCCTTCTCATCAAATTTTAAATAATTTTTAAAAATGTCCGTCCGATCAATGTCGCGTTTTTGTTCGCATGATAAGCCGAAAACGAAAAATGATATCGATTTGAAAATTACTTGAAAAGTCAAGCTACATAAGAGGACAAAGCCTATTGATTTTTAAAAAAATCTGAATAAAATAGGTTAAAATATTATCCTAACTCAACAAGGAAAAATTATATCAACCTGCAATTTTTAGCATGTTTGCGTTATAAGGGGAGATTTATATAGATTTATATAGATTCATATAGATTCATATAGATTTATATAGATTCATATAGATTCATATAGATTTATATAGATTTATATAGATTTATATAGATTTATATAGATTTATATAGATTTATATAGATTTATATAGATTTATATAGATTTATATAGATTTATATAGATTTATATAGATTTATATAGATTTATATAGATTTATATAGATTTATATAGATTTATATAGATTTATATAGATTTATATAGATTTATATAGATTTATATAGATTTATATAGATTTATATAGATTTATATAGATTTATATAGATTTATATAGATTTATATAGATTTATATAGATTTATATAGATTTATATAGATTTATATAGATTTATATAGATTTATATAGATTTATATAGATTTATATAGATTTATATAGATTTATATAGATTTATATAGATTTATATAGATTTATATAGATTTATATAGATTTATATAGATTTATATAGATTTATATAGATTTATATAGATTTATATAGATTTATATAGATTTATATAGATTTATATAGATTTATATAGATTTATATAGATTTATATAGATTTATATAGATTTATTATATAGATTTATATAGATTTATATAGATTTATATAGATTTATATAGATTTATATAGATTTATATAGATTTATATAGATTTATATAGATTTATATAGATTTATATAGATTTATATAGATTTATATAGATTTATATAGATTTATATAGATTTATATAGATTTATATAGATTTATATAGATTTATATAGATTTATATAGATTTATATAGATTTATATAGATTTATATAGATTTATATAGATTTATATAGATTTATATAGATTTATATAGATTTATATAGATTTATATAGATTTATATAGATTTATATAGATTTATATAGATTTATATAGATTTATATAGATTTATATAGATTTAATAGATTTATATAGATTTATATAGATTTATATAGATTTATATAGATTTATATAGATTTATATAGATTATATAGATTTATATAGATTTATATAGATTTATCATAGATTTATATAGATTTATATAGATTTATATAGATTTATATAGATTTATATAGATTTATATAGATTTATATAGATTTATATAGATTTATATAGATTTATATAGATTTATATAGATTTATATAGATTTATATAGATTTATATAGATTTATATAGATTTATATAGATTTATATAGATTTATATAGATTTATATAGATTTATATAGATTTATATAGATTTATATAGATTTATATAGATTTATATAGATTTATATAGATTTATATAGATTTATATAGATTTATATAGATTTATATAGATTTATATAGATTTATATAGATTTATATAGATTTATATAGATTTATATAGATTTATATAGATTTATATAGATTTATATAGATTTATATAGATTTATATAGATTTATATAGATTTATATAGATTTATATAGATTTATATAGATTTATATAGATTTATATAGATTTATATAGATTTATATAGATTTATATAGATTTATATAGATTTATATAGATTTATATAGATTTATATAGATTTATATAGATTTATATAGATTTATATAGATTTATATAGCATTTTTATAGATTTATAGATTTATATAGATTTATATAGATTTATATAGATTTATATAGATTTATATAGATTTATAGATTTATAGATTTATATAGATTTATAGATTTATATAGATTTATATAGATTTATAGATTTATAGATTTATATAGATTTATATAGATTTATATAGATTTATATAGATTTATAGAGATTTATATAGATTTATATGTATACCAATAGTGTTTGTATCATAAACAATATCTGCTTTTTCAACTATTGGTGTTGTTATTGATATAAAATTTATGTAGATTGATCGGACACATTGGCAAAGTTCCATAAGATTTTCATATTGTTTTCACTTGAGTTTAGGTTTTAATCCAGCTGGCTGAAGAACTAAAAGCTGTGCAGAAAACCGACTTGATACGTGTGCCATGTTGTCTTGTAAAAGAGGGTTTTGGACAATTCCTTTTATCGATTTTGGAAGAAAGTGTTAAATTATAGAATATTAATAAAATCGTCATTATCTTCAGTATTACTATGAACTTTTGGCTTGAAGATGCAACCAGTTCTTTGATTTTTTTATTTTTATTTAAAATCTTGATAGCATTCATTATATAAATAAATTGCCACCAAAAAACCGTGAGTCACCGTTTAAATTGAAGTATTTTTTACTATGCAAAGCGAACATTTTGTTATATATTAAATGTTATAGAAAAGACTATGTGAAAACCTACAAGACTGCTAATGTATAAAGCACAAGACTATTCAGATCTAAATGGATCCAATTAATACATAGACTCCTAGAGCTCTAAGTTGGTGTAAGTGATCCATACCTATTAATAAATTTCTTTACCAGTATTTTAACCAAAACGTTCTAAGGTTCACATTTACATTTTACAATTAATAATAAGTTATTTTAGCCATAAATAAAGCACAGACAACCGTAAATAACATACCAAATTCATCACATTGTAAAATAAGTCATTCCCATCAATCCCAACCTTATTTTTCCCAAAAAAACATACATCGCTGCATTAAATAAGCAAAGTTACTTAAAGCTGTTTTTCAGTTAATGAGCCACATTTTTTTTTTCTTAATTTAAAAAGAGCATTCGAATCGTTCTTAACACTCGAAGAATTTTCGAACGTATAAAACGTTTTTGCATGACAAAGTTTATTCGCGGCATGAACGGACATTGCCTTTCGGTCACTAAGTAAACTGTTAAGAGCCGACATAAAGTTAAAGAAGACGGGAAATATAATTCGTCGAAGGAAAAAAGCAGGAGTGAAAAGAAGTACTTGCAGTGCCGTTTTGAGGGGTGAAGCCAGACATTACGTGAAAGATCGTTCAGGACAGGACGTACGTTCTTTTATACAAAAAAAAAACACCTGTTGAAAATCATTTTTGGTTTATTTTTGATGTCCATTTGGACTGGAAGTATCTATAGATTCTTTACCTTTATTGCGGTATACAAGGATTAATGATTAAGGATGTTTGTTCTTGAAAAGATGAGGAAATCAATTTTGATTTTAAAATTTTTTGAAAAGAAATTGTCAGAGATAATGAGTATTATCAGGTTTTGGAAAAGTTTAAAATTGTTTTGGAATATGTTACTAAAGTAAGAGATGGAATTGATTAATTTAGAGCTGTTGAATTATTTAAATTTCTCCTCTAAAACTGACATTAATATAATAAGGGAGATATAAATGTGAACATTTTATCGGATAGTGAATGTATTGAGGAATATAAAAACATTTTAAGTTTTCATGGTTTCATAACATATATTAATGAGTACACAATATTACCAAGTAAAACATGTTTGGATCATTTTTGGGTAAAGAGTCGGTGAAGTACAGAAAGTAGTAACATAAAATCATTCATGTGATTATCCCCTATTGTTTATTCTATTTTTTTTTAATTGTATTTATATTGATGTATCATTATCTGAATAAACATTATTATTATTATTAATCACTCTTATTTGGCACCCTAGGATTGCAACCTAAGGTATCAGAACTATGTTTCGCTTTTAGTCAAAAAATAGTATCTTACTATCCGTCAATTTTACAAAAATCGAGGTATTTTGAGTGTTTTATCTTAGAGCCGACCCTGTGTCTAAGGAGGGTAGTAAAAATACGTGTCTTTCTCGTGCCAACGGCGTTTTAAAATTTGGTAAAGTTCAATTAAGTTAGATTCGTTGAGGAAACCACATTAGTTAAGGTCGGCGGTTCTTTATTTATCAATAAATTTGACCCGAATGTGTGGGATGCACTCAAGTTGTAACAGCAACTTTAAAATTTTTTCATATAATTTAAATGCTTGAACGTGGAAAGGTTTTTCTTTCAGATAAATTCTTACTCCAAGAAACCAAAGGCTGTATGGATTTATTTTTACTAAAAAAGGACCAAAAATTCAGTTTGCAACTATACAAAGTGAAGTGTTAGATCACTCTTGAGTAATTCATTTAAATAATAATTATGCATTCTTTGAAATGAAAAATAATGTAATTAAATTTGAACAAATTCTGAATGTACCCAAAATCAATTAAAAATTATAAATTAAAAACATTTTTTTTTTATTTAATATTAGATAGAGTATTTCCCTATTAGATCAGACTCTTTTATTAGAAAAATAAATTTTAAAAACAATATGAATATTCTAGTGGTTGTTTTTTGGTTACAAAAGCTGTATTAAACAAAAGGAAATGAAAGGAAAAATTAAGGATAGCAAACAAGTGTAATTTTTGGAAGAAGTTATTGTTAAAAATGTTAAGAACTTGTTAAGAAAATAAAACAAAAATTGATAAAAAAGAAAAATATATAATTTTATATCATATCATTAAAGGAGAATAGACCAAAAAAGTAGTTGTAAGCAGTTGTAAGCAGTTGTAAGCAGTGAGCGGTGATAAAATATTTCCATATCAAAGAATTATCGCCGACGGAAATAAAAGCTGAACTAGATGCTACACTAGGGGAATCTGCTCCCTCATTTACCACAGTTAAAACTTAGGTAGCGGACTTTAAACGTGGTCGTACTAGCACTGATGATGCTCCGCGATCTGGCAGGCCAAAAACGGCAACTTCTGAAGAAATGGTGTAAACCGTTCACAAACTAATTCTAAAAGATCGCAGATTAAAATTGGAAGAGGTAGCTGAGGCTGTGGGCATATCAAAAGAGCGAGTTCACTATATTTTGTGTGAAGTTTTAGGTATGAGAAAGCTATCCGCCCGATGGGTGCCGCGTTTGCTCACCTCAGATCAGAAGCTCACGCGGCTAACCAATTCAGAGGAGAATTTGGCACTATTTAGACGTGATCCAGGGGACTTTTTGCGGAGATTTATTGCGGTTGATGAAACATGGGTTTATCATTATACCCCTGAAACTAAACAACAGTCCAAACAGTGGACGGCAAAGGACGAACCAGTTCCAAAGAAGGCAAAGGCAGTACCGTTTGCTGGAAAGGTCATGGCAACGGTCTTTTGGGATGCTAAAGGGATACTCCTAATAGATTATCTCAAAATGGGAAGAACAATAAATTCCGTATACTACAGCGACTTACTGGACCAGCTTAAGCAGAATGTAAGCGAAAAACGCCCTGGTTTAGCAAAAAAGAAAATTTTGTTTCATCAGGACAATACACCTTGCCACAAGTCCGTTCTTGTAATGGCTAAAATTCATCAGCTAGGCTTTGAACTGTTAAACCATCCTTCGTATTCCCTAGACCTAGCCCCATCAGACTTTTATTTGTTTCCAAACCAAAAAAATTTCTTGCCTGCATTTTCACGGATTTAGAAGTAATTGCAGCCACAAACGCCTATTTTGACGAGATGGATAAATCAGACTACAGAGACGGTATTAAATCGCTTGAACATCGTTGGGTCAAATGTATTACACTACAAGCGGACTATGTAGAAACATAAATTATTATTCAGTCACTATTGTTGCGTTCTATGTTAGGCCGGAAACTTTTCATCCCATCCTCGAATCTATGGAAACTTTTACATAATTAAATTCACTTACCTCAATTTCGGTGACCAGATTTGCAAAAAATGTATGGTACTAACAATTTTTATAATTTTTCAGGTTTTCAGAGGAGGAAAAGTTAGTTAATATGATTATTGACAGTAAAATAATTAAATATCGTTTTTATTGTTCGAGCATTTTATATGGAAATTCCGTTAAATTGATATAACTTATTAACCTTTACAGTTTTCATGACTTACGCCACCCTCACCTTAAGCCAGCCAGACTGTTATATCACCGGCCATTATCCAAAACCGCCCAAATGCGGGGATGCCCGGCTGCTTTAATGCACCGTTGGCAGCTAGGTAAATTATTTGCACGCGCAAAAAACACGTTGAGCCTTGCTAAACGATGTAGTTGAATGAAATTGTTACACACGTAATTTAGCTGATGCTAATTGGAATTTACAATCTGCGTCACGGAGTGGAAACGAAACGACGAATGGTTTCCGGTTTGGAGGCGATTTTTTTTTCTAAACGTGACAGCTTTTATTTAATATTACGGAGAGGGGTTGTTTGTTATAAAACTAGTGAGAGGTTATCAAATTTATTCTAAGCTTTGACTCCAAAATGTAGTTTAATTTAAAATAAGTAATCTTGTTTTGTGTTTTGTGCCACACATATTATTATAATATTTTTTCCAGTGTATAATCAAATAAATGAACGCTAGGTATAAAATAATGTGATAATGATTTATACCTTTTTTTACCTACGTTTACCTTTGTTTCAAATAGTGCTCATTACAGATTAAAAATAACGAACTACACCATTTGGAGAATAGTAAAATACATATTTTTAATTAAAAATTATATACAAATGTGCCAGTACGCCAGAGCATACACTGGAAATAATCTAAATAATTCAATTATGTTTTAAACAAACAAGGTTAACCTTTTTAATTCCTACTCTAGTGAACACGGTCTTACGATATCAGGTCGAGTTTTAAATCGTGGTTATGGCTTGAAAGAATGTTAAGAAAGAAAAAACACGATATAGAAACAATAATACAACTTTAGTTATGGTTTCATTAAATGTGTACCAAATAGTAAATAAAAGTAAATACTCAACAAGTTTCTTAGAAAACCAATAAACTTGGTGCGTAAATTGTAGACATATGAAATATCCAACCTTTAATACAAGGTATTTGATCTAAATCATGAATTTTATTTACGTTCGTTTTGAAAAAACTAAATGAAATCTAGCATGACTAATGATTGAGTGTTAAATTCTGGTTTGTTATTTGTTGTATAATTTACAAAAATCAGCTGATCTTCTAAACTATAAATATGGCTAGTAAGTAATTAAATAGAATATAGTACAATCAAAAGGCAAAACACAACTAAGAACCGAAGAACAACTAGAGTACGAGCTGAAAAAATTTGTCATTGACATTCAGCAGATCGTCATGGAACAATACACCAGAAATTACAAGAAAAAACGTAGGCAACTCATACCCTAGATAAATAAAATAACTAATAAATAAGAAGAGAAAGGATCTACATGAGCACAATAGTGGATTTTCACCTGTAACAGATAAAAAAATATCCCAGGTGACCTAAATACCCCGCAGCTTTGTCAGACAATACTATTTTGAAGACCTGTATGAACATTATGGCAATTAAAATTTGACATTTGCCTGTGCAAATCATTGAAATCCTCTATATTAAAACTTATATGAACTTATTAATTTATTATGTACAATATTTTCTACACCTAATAATTATTCTTTTATTATTATTACACATTTTTCTTGCTATTACTATTATTCTTTTTTATTTGGGTATGACTCCAATTAGTTAAAATGTTCTGACTTTTCTTTGGCATTATATTTTATTTTGAACTCTATTTGTAACTTTTAATTTTGATCCGTTTGCAATCCGTTGCATTATAGACATCATTGAACATATTTAAAATATTTAAAGATATTCACGCTTACCTCTGATACACACTTTAATACACAATACTTTTAATTTGAAATTATTATAAATAACTTCGAAACATAGGGTCTCAAAAGCCTTTCGGCCATAGTTTCGGGCACAGCTCTGTCGGCTCTCTATTTAAATCAAAACTGAACGTGACTGGTTAATAATTAGTTTTAAAAATATCAACGTATTATCTTGGATAATTCTATATTTTAATAAAATTCATTTAGAATTTTTGTTGTATTCTTTAGATATTTATTATAATAATGTCAATTATTACACCTCTGTGGGCTTCTTTATTTTGTTTTTAATTAATATATACATTACTTTAATAACGCACCTAAAAAATATCTGTCCCTTGTTCTTGCATCGCATAACTTTGCGCTCATGACAAACTAAGAGTAACAGAAGAACAGGTCCCGGAAATGTCCCGGGGCCAGGATAATACATTACAATTCCCAACAATCCGAAGATGTTTGAATTTAATAGCTACATACATCATGAGCGAGAAACTTTTGCGAGTATGCACAGAAAATGGATGTTAGAGACCACCGCAACCTCTTGAGAGGCCCTCGGCCTAGCTCGAACTAAGGGCCAAGAATTTCCCTTCGCAACTTCCTTACTACTCTAGCGGTGGTAGGAAGGCCTGAATTATTTTATCCTGTTTGAAACTTAATAGAAAATTTTACAAAATATGAATTTTAACCAATGGAAATTATAAAAAAGTATGGTATAACGACAATGGCAATAGACCTTTTCATCACAATTTTTTTTGTGCGCATGCGTCATTATCAGCCATCTTTTTCGTACTTTTTGTTGTTAACAAGCATGTTAAAATGTCCACATGAAAAAAATTATAATCGATTAATATTAATTTTAAGAATATTCGTTTAAAAAAATAGGATAAAAAAAGTAAAGTAATAAGTGTCTTAAATGAAAAATCAATTTTTGCAATCAATTAATTATGTTATCAATACGGAAACGAAAAACTAAAAGGTATTGTTATGAGTATGTAAAAGTGACACACGGTATAAATTAATATTTTATAAAAAGACTTGCGTGCAATATCGTAAAAAACTATCAAATTAGGCAAAATACATATTAAAACAAGTTCAAAATGAGCATTATGAGTGAAAAAATGTGGTCGAAGTGACAAAGGTTTTCGATCGATTGATGGATGATGTTAGGTACTAAAGATACTTATATTTGTTCACTACATTTTCATGGAGAAAGTGGTTCAATAGAAGAAAATCCTTGTCTGGTATTACACAATATTTTTTAATATTAAATACTACTACCTCGGTATACACAGTAATATTATTGATTCTTAAAATTTTAAATAATTTATCTTATTAATTATACTCGTGATTAACTTTCATGTTAAAGTGTTTTTGCAATTATTATTAGTTGGTTAGCATAATTAATTAGAATAGAGTTATAATTATTATTTTTTATTAATTTTTTACACAGTTAATACTGAAATCTAACCTTTCAATCACACTTTTTTTTCTTGTTCTGAACGTCCACATCAATTCAAGAATCTTTTTAATTGCTCAAAACTATGTGCTTCCACAGAGTTATAAAAATGTAAATCACCATCAAAGATTTTTTCTAATGATTGATTTGTATGTAGAGGATAATAATATTTCAACATGGCGGCTGCGCTTACGCTCATCACATGATGAAAAGGCCTATACCTCCGAAAATATAAAGGAGTACAAAGCATAATGGAATAAAAACATGGGGGTGGTCATGGAGAGTTAAAAGTTATATGATTTTTGACTTATTTTTTTAAATATTTCCATTAAAGTTTCAACTTTAAAATTCATTGCTTCAATTCCTTTATTTTACTTAATTCAATAATATTTATTCAAAATGCATACTACAATACAAATAACCGTAACGCATAAACTATTTGCATCTGGAGACTTTATCGTACACCGATAAAACGAATCACTGAACAGTTTTCAATATGTTCTAACATCGATATCGCATATGTTGGGGCTGGGCTTATGTCATGAATTTGCCTAACGTTATGGACTTGGCGGCACAAAATTTCATGTTTGCAGTTTAAGACTGCTTCCTGCTTCCTTGTGGCCGAGTTTCACTATAGTTTTCTGCACTTGGACGTTCTTTATAGCGTATTTTTGTGGTGTAAAATGCTACCTATGTTTTTAAATTATTGTTACGATATTGTTGTGAAATGTTTGTTAGATTTTCAGAAAGTGCATCTTTATTATTATAGTAGTTTACGTTATAAGCCCATTACCTAGATCTTCGCATGCGAGCACGTAGAAATTAGGTAACGGGCATGTATCGTACAATGTTATACTGCAATTTACAACGTTTTACAATTTTAAATCAAATAAAACTTTATCATTTGACTATATCATTACAAGTTTTCGAATGTGACTTAAAATAATGACAGTTCAGTTAAAACTGACAGTTGTAATATGCATGATTTTCAATAAAAATTACTGATTGTTGTTATGGTTTTATTAAGTGATTGGTTAAAATTTTTACCGGATCGTTATGACCCCCTTAACAACCATAAACAGAGGTAGGTTACCACGGTATAACATTGCAGTGTATCATAATTATTTTTATTGTAGTAAACTGAACTTTTTGGACCTTTCTATCCACAGGCAGGGTAACAAATTTGAATTTAGCATATATAGAAAATCCACCCAAACAGACCACGTGATACACTAATTCTTCAAATCACTCTCACCAACATAAAATGTCTGCTTTCTATTGCTATATTCACAGACTTCTATCAATCCCTCTAAATAAAAATAACTATCTTCAAGAATTGAATATACTTAAGGTGAGTACAGCACCCCCTTATAATTTTCGGACAAGCATATTTCAAAAAGTAATTTTTTTAAAAGTTAAAATTTTGGCACAATAAATTAGGCAATATTATCTAGAATATGCTTATATTTTAAAATTTTAATTTTTTTCAGTTTCCAAGAAAAAAAATAAAAGGGCTTTAAATTTTGAAATATCATAATGAAAATAAATGCATTTCTCAACAGCAGTATTCTTAATATAATCCCCAAATTTAAGCTCTTAATCTCTTGTTAATGATTTTTTAAAATTCGCCGAAATTAGTGGCTAAAACGCCTCGTTAAGTGCTGCTTTCTGGTCTAACGCGACTGTAACTATCGTATCGTACACTCTGAGTCATCATTCGTTTCTTGCAATGATTTACACCAGTTTACACCAGTTTACACCAGTTTACACCAGTTTACACCAGTTTACACCAGTTTACACCAGTTTACACCAGAAAATAGCACTTAACGAGTCGTTTCAGCCACTAATTTCGGCGAATTTTAAAAAATTATTAACAAGAGATTAAGAGCTTAAATTTGGGGATTATATTAAGAATAGTGCTGTTGAGGAATGCATTTATTTTCATTATGATATTTCAAAATTTAAAGCCCTTTGATTTGTTTTCTTGGAAACTGAAAATAATTAAAATTTTAAAATATAAGCATATTCTAGATATTATTACCTAATTTATTATGCCAAAATTTTAACTTTAAAAAAAAATTACTTTTTGAGATATGCTTGTCCGAAAATTATAAGGGGGTGCTGTACTCACCTTAAATAAATTGCATGTAACAACGGGCATGACCCGGACATAATTTAATCTCTAATCACCAAAATTAAATTCAAGAAAATTCAAAAATTAGCTTACCCTAATTTGAGTCATATTAATAATTTTTACATATCAATATCCTTTTGGGAAAATATCTTAGCTAAGAGCATCTCAAAAATTTTTGCTAACAACGTAGATAACATTAAAGTCTCTTTCAAATCTTTTAATAAATTAGACTCTCACCAAAGACCAAACAAGTTTGTTACACAAGAGTGGAGTGTGCAGGTTGCAATGCAGCGATTGCGATGCCAGTTATATAGGCAAAACTTGCAGATCTTTAGGAGTCCGGATAGGAGAGCACATCAAGAAGCCGGACATATCTGCATTTGAACATCACTTGAGGTTCACTCAACATAATTTTAGCCCAATAAAAAACTCAAAATTATTAGTTAACTTGAACACAAAAAATTTCAACTCATTAGATTTCCATGAAGATGTTGAAATTACCCTTGAAAGAGATAACAATATCCTCTGTCTCAACACTCAAGTGAACCTTAACAGAAATTTTATACCACTCCATACACAACTCAGTTAACCCTCTATGATGATGTAAGTCCGAGTCGCTCAATATAAGCCTTTGAGAGCCATCCCCTCCTAAACTCGATTTCACCCAACAAATCCTACCTTTGGAACCATGGTACTTGTATGATTATTTTTGTTCTCTATTTTGTCTCACTCCAACCATGAGTACGCTTGTTGAGTGACTTGGAATTTTTAAGACTAAACATCAGATTCACCTCTAGGGACCGCGGGTTCAGTTGTGGCATCTTGGGCTCTCTAAAAAAGTTCTGCAGAGCCCAGCCTGGCACAGCAGAATCACGTGAGTGATATTTTTGTTTTGCCTTGACATTAAAAAGATCAATTGTGATTAAATATTTATTCAAATTAAAATTTAACTAACAAATAAATCAAATTTAAAAAAAAATCTTTAAATTCAATACTAACAAATCTTGATTTCCTTTAACCACCTCCAATCACTTGAATCACACTTGGAGAAACTTGTTCCACACCGAGGCGAACGCACCTGCTCTCTTGACGTTTGACCGGTCAACGTCTTTAAGTGTCGCTTGTCACCACTGTCACAACAATAAAAATGAATGTATAAATCAATTTAAATTTTAAAATATTATTAATAGTATACAATTATGATTTAGCAAGTTGTGAATCTCCAGAAATATTTATATTTTGGAGTAAAGATGACTAAGAACTTGTTTGTGGACAGTAGGTAGACTTTTTTACAATTATAATGTAAATAGGAAAAAAACCTTCAGTTTTTTTTGGCCTTTTGCCTTTAACCTTTTTCATATTAACTATTGTATTCTAAATTTAGATTTCAATATATTTTCCTCAGTCACCATCTATTTGTAAATTTTTTTAAAATTTTTTAACTAATTTGTTAACTTGTTTTCAACTGTACTCAATGCGAATAGTGAAGGTGGTATAGAATTTAGTTGAATATAGATCAATATCAAGCTTTTCATTATCACTTTCGGTAACTTTAAATTTTGCAACTTGTTTTGTTAAGGTTGCATAGCGATTAACAAATGTTTTATTTCTAAAACTTTAATTTCAAAAAATAGTAATTAAAATTAAAAAATGTATTGCACAGTATTGCGAGATACCTTGCATACTAATAAAAAAAAATCTAATTAAAGACGGTCAAGTAACTCCTTTGTTAAGATAAATCAAATCCGAGAACGTTGCTGCTCTGGAAATTATGGGGTATCAGTTTTTATCGGCCCACAATGACCACCAGTTATTTATGGCACACATGTACTCAACTTTCATCTCTAAGTGCTTAATTGGATCGTATTCGGTTTTCATTAAACTAATTGAAAGTCCAAAGAGACAAGTAGAAGGATATATTATCATCGGGCGGTGTTAGTGTAACTAATGAAAAAGTGTTAAATTGTTCGCAACTGGTTTATATTAAACAGCTTTTTTAGATTGTCATGTACAAGTTATTCTTCTAGTGATACTAACAGGGAAAAAATCGTGGGAAATTTTAATTCGATTAATCTTCTTTGAGTGGATGTAGTTTTATCTTTAAGTCGTTCATAGTAATCCGCAATTTTATGATATAATTGTTAGAAAAAGGTTATTAAATTTTTGTTTGTTAGAATAACTGTAACAGAAGTATAGTCTTTCTAGACACAATCCAACACGGCAGAATAGGGCGACGATTTGCCGGCAAAATTTCTAGAATCACTAATGGCACATCTCCCGAGAAGTACATGAAACTGTTTATAAAGAAATATGTTGTTTAATTGAAGATAATGTCATAATTCAAGGACGTTGTTTTTTTCTAAGTTATTTACATGAAGAATATCTCGAAATGTTTAATGAATTAAGTGAAGGCTCTGACGCAACATCAGTATTTAATACACACTATTTAGAAGAAATGATTCACAAGAAATTTAATGACAAAATTCAAATTTTGATATCGAACAAAAAAAAATTGTTATCTACCTTAATATTTGAGATCCTTTCGAAATATACTTACCTTTTTATCATCAAACATATTAATTCTTCTAAATAAAGTAATAACGTAAATCATATTGATGTAAAACAAAGAACGCAATACACATACATCTAACCGGATGGTAGCTATGGTTTTGTTGTCTGCTGACTTTTTAAGACCCTAATAAATAAAATATATTAATGGCAGATCTGGTCAATTACTTCAATTACTTCAAAACTGTTTGCCATAATGTTAAACACGCAATAATGGTCTGCCATTGTTGTTTTCTGATAATAGAAATAATATATTTTCAAATTCAAATGCATTTAAAAATCGATACCTGTCTTACCTGAGCACCTTCCGCGTCCACCGCTTTGGGCTTAGTGACACCCCATCTCAGGTATGATAGATACAGGGCCTCAGTGTACAAAAACTCAGGTCTGGTCAAATACACTGGCTCTTAGACTATAAATAGTAGTATCCTAGATTAGAGTAATGTTTAGAAACTTAGATTTTTACAGTTGGCCTTATATTTTGATTGTGTGTCGTCAAAATTATCACTTCTGATGCAGTAATTCAAAATGAATGAAAACAGTTTGTAACCTTTTCAGAAATACCAAAGTAGTTGAATATCATTAAGGTTGTAGCTTAACAAAGCTCTGTTATAAATCTAAAACACTATTTTTATAACTAATCAAATATAACCCTCGTATATTGAGAATCTCAAAAGAATTGATACAACAGAATGCGATTTAAAGTCTGGTCATCATCGGACCAAACTATACCGCACAGAAACGTTGCTCGACAACCGAAAGAGCGAAGAAGGAACAGCAAAAGAGCAAGAGCATGGCAAGCACAAGCAGTTTTGCATGTATTCGAACTGAAACCCCAAGTTTTGAGGGTCAACCACATAAACTTCCGAAGCTCTGGTAGCCAGTCGTCAGGAGTTGCAAACTCCTTTCGAGCAGCGTCTTCCGAACGTGCCCCGCAGCAACTACGATCAACTATGTTAGGTATTTTATTAAACGCAATCTTCAGGTTAAGTTGCGAAATGGAGGATGGCTAAGTGGATGGGATGGGTCTCTCGGCCGATCATTAAGATGAAATTTACTAACTTGTATTTACTTCAGATTAGTAGTCATGCGAAATACTTGGGGTTAGTCGATGAACGCTAAGCACTTCTGACGCTGTTAAGTGATCTTCGAGATAATTATTTTATTACGTAATACATGCATGCAGCTTATTAAAAACATATTTGATGTTTAATGGATCCATTAGAATTAGAAGGTTAGTTATATATGAGTTAGGGATTAAATTGGCTATTATTACATATAATACAAAAAAAATTACAGATGTATGATACTTAGCCGATAAAATCTCGTCGAGTTCGCGCATGACGTAGTGTGGTGAGAAATATAGTTTTCTATTGGCCATGAGCAGATAAAAATTTTTTCGCACGTAGTTTTCGTCCAGCTGATACTTTAAATACGTACCTTTCACCACAATATGTCACCGCGACAGGAATAGTATCAATCTGCGTAATAGCATACCTTCTTTTTATAATAGGGAGAATAAAAAAAGAAATACGCGTATTCTCTCTACTGGTTCATGTCCCGGAGTAGGATCTTCATAAAAAAATAATCAAATAATGTCCATAAACGAAAGAAAACGAGATTCATTAAAGAACCTAAGGTGTTGCATAATAAAAACTCAACTATTAAGGGATTTCAAAACCTCATACTAGCCCAGACACAAAGCAATGCGCTTTTGTCGGCTTTTCAAACAGAGAAAACAATGCTCCTCAAAGAGTCAGAAAAAATATATATGAATTTTAAAATGAGAAATTAGAGTCAGTTTTTGATTGGATACAATCAACAATTTGTACAAATGAATAAGTATATGTAATAACCGTTCACTAAGAGGCCAGCTGCTTCAAATATAAGAGAATAATTATAACTTCTGATCACAGCATTAGTATCGTCAGAATTCAGTTGACAAATTCAATGCTTTCAATGATATTTTAATCTTTATTCATCATTGTTAATACAGGGTGATTCATAACTATTGGGACATAGGGCAGGTTATTTGGACAATATGGCGATTGGACCAAATATACCTTTATAAAATATGGCTGTGGAATAAGATACAGGTTGAATTTTATTTTCGTTTTTTCTTCTGATAATGTCACTGTTTATTTATGAATTGTTATCAAAATCGGCACAAAGGCATATCTTTGAAATATGTAATATTTCACATTTTGTTAAAGGGTGCGCCACGTGAATGATTCCTGATCATGAAATTAGGTGGTAACTTTTTTTGGCGAAACTTTTTAGTGCTTTTGATTAGAAAATATTACCTAAAAATTATTTCTACGTAATATTGGTACTCTTGTTTAAACACGATAATTTCACCTGTTTTCGAGAAAAACGTAATTGAACAGTTCAATGTCTCAGAAGGGGATTCCAAATAACACAATAAGAAAACTTGTAACGTAAGGCTTCTATTTCAATGGTAAAGCAAAATTAAAAACAATTTAACATAAAAAAGCTAACTTAAATTAAATGCTCAATGTGACCTCCTCCGACTTCTATGCCTTTTCTAATTTTTTTAATAAAGGACTTTCGGATGGCAAAGAAAATATTATTCTGTCCCCTTATAAAATTACCCGCATTTTGTATGTTCCTCCAGAGTTCGTCTCGTGAATTAATTTCCTGGGTATAAACTAAGGACTTCATATGTCCCCATACATAAAAATCAAGAGGGTTATAGTCAGGACTTCTTGGTGGCCATTCAAAATTACTTCCTCTGCCAATCCAACGTTGAGGAAATATGTCACATAGATAACTTCTAACAACTAATGGGAAATGAGGTGGAGCTCCATTCTGCATAAACCACATTTTCCTTCTTACATCTAGTGGCATATCATCCAAAATATCTCTAAAAGTATTTTGCAAAAAAAATAAATAGGAATCTTCATTTAAATTTGGAGGAAGACGATATGGACCTAGTAGTTGGTCGCCTATAATGCCACACCAAATATTAAATTTAAACTCATGTTGAAAATGTCTTTCTTTACGAGCATGCGGGTTTTCTTCTTCCCAGTGATGACTGTTTCGATAATTAAAAACACCTCGTCTAGTAAAAGTCGCTTCATCGGTGAACATAATATTTTTGATAAAATTTCGGTCATCATTATGTTTGTTGAGAATACGTTGGCAGAACTGTAACCGTCTTGGGAGATCTCTTGGAAGCAAATTTTGAACAGGAGTGAAGTGATAAGGATGACACTTTTCTTTTTTTAAAACTCTAATAATAGACGACTGACTTACTCCTGTTGTTATTGACAGTTGACGTGAATTTACTTCAGGATTTTCATCTACTCGAACCAAAATTTCATCTTCTTCATTAGGTGTGATTTGTTTCGGACGACCACCCAGATTTTTACTATGAAATGACCCGGTTTCACCCAAACGATGAAATAGATTTGCAAAAGTTTTGTGATTTGGTTGCCTTCTGTCTGGATATAACAATTCATACCTTCTGGCTGCCATGCGACCATGGGCGAAGTTATGTCATCAGATCTGGGGGGGTTAAAGCCCTAGCCCAAGTCATATAATATATAATAGTTCTAGAGGTATACTGAAGTTAAGTAAAAAAATTCTGGCAAATCTATGAAAATGGATAAAATATCATATAATATATAGTTGTATTAAGTGAAAAATTTTCATCACAAAAATTTTCCTCATTTTCGCAGTCATGAAATAATAGTTTGTGCAACAAGAGTAGATATGGACAATCCACTCGAGTTATACAGTATATTTTTTCTACGAACCACTAACGAAAATTTACAAATTTAAAAAAATAGTTTAGGTTTAGACAAAATAACTAATTTTAAAATAATTTATGAATTTTATTAATTCATAAAACAAAATAAACATAAAAAAAATTAGCCCCTAGTCCAGATTCGAATCCAGGCTATTCGCGTGGAAGGCAGATGCTCTGTCCTCAGCTCCACCGTCATTTTTAGGTTTTTAGTTTTAATACTCGTAATTAAATTAGTTTCATACAATTTGATTAAAATTGATTTTTTTTTAATGTGGCCCAAATAAAAATAAAAATGCTATTTTTTATCGATTCTAAACAAAAATATCTAATTTTAACGTATATGTAATCTTAATGATTAAAAATTAAAAAATATGAACTGTAATTGATGGATTTCATTTTTTTGCAGTGTTCTATGTTATGTTATTTTGGGAATGAGGTGTTAATACACTGCGACCTAAAAGATTTATTGTACCCCCTTCTGTCGCTAATGCAGCAAGGAAATGTCTCAATGCCTATTCGCGATTCAAATTAATTTTCGCGCGCCTGTCATTTGTCACCTATAAGTAGGATGTTTGTTTATTTACATGTGTTTGTTTTGGACGGATTTTGTATTTGTGATTTTTTTAAACTGTTTTTAGATAATATTCTCATTGTAATAGTGTTTTTGAGTTTCATTTAATGTTAATTTTTATCATGTGTATGACTTAATTTGTTGGAAATATTCACCTATTGGTTGCTACAAGAATATTTAGAAATACGTATTTACTAAACCCAGGACATGTTTTATTATGTGGTTTAAAGGACATTTCAGGTACCAAACGTTTATTATTGTTGAAATTATATCTTACTAGACTTATTCTTATATTATGAAGTGAATTATGTAGTACTTTGTATACATGTAAATGGTATTAAAACCGTCACAAATCAGATTACAGTTTCGATTCTAAACAAAGTTTTGCAAAATTTTAATATTGTGAATTTGTAGATATCCATTTATGGTAAAAAACAAAACTTTACGACTTGCATTTGGAAAATAATGAATACTTCAGTTTTGATTTTGACATTAACACAATATAGATTGCAATTTGCTGGGGACTTTTTCGCAGATTTCATTTTTAATATAAACACTATCACATACTATAAGAAATAAACAAATTTAAAGCTAAAAAGTAAAAAAAAACTCGAATTGTAATTGATACAAATTAAAATGTAGGTAAACAATAAACGCCAATATTGCCAAATGATGAACTGATTTTAATACAAAATTAATAAATGAACTGAAATTTAAAAAATCAATATAATAAATCGGTTTAATAAAAAAATCCTTAAATAAATATACAGTATGATTACATATTATTATACACAAATTTTGATTCTTAAATAAAAGATCTTGTCCACTTCTTCAAGAGCTAAAATCCGACGACGTAGCGAAATTTTGCTAGTTTTGGCAACACTGAACGATATCCTACTTATAGGGACCTTCTACAAATTTCCTCCAGAGGGCGTATCACTTAGCTTCTCAAGGAAATGTAGGATTTGGAGTGGCTTCAAGTTAGGTATAGTGCCTTTGGATTCTGGAGTGCTACACATTCAGTTAGAATGTGAATGAATGTTTATTCCTCCTCCTTACAGAATCTGCAGTCACTAGCTTCTACTACTCTCAGTTTACAAAGGTGTCCTTTTAGTTGGCAATGCCCAAGTGTTATCACTACTAGAAAAATGTATGTTATGATAACAGCTTAAAATACAATCTGGCTTATGTGGAACATCCCGAAATACGGTTTCATAACCGAAACAGGAACCAAATTTCGGCTCCTTTCTTAGTTTCGACCGAAACCGAAACAAAAACAAGAACTTTCTTTCAAGGCAATCTCTTATTGAAATTTGCAATATCTTATTGTAATCCTTGTTTTAGACTAATTAACTCGTATTATAAATTTTAGCTACATTTACTTATTACCTATTTATTTATGTGATCAAAAGAAGCCATTAATAAATTTATTGACATGTTCACTTGAAACAAAGCAGATAAGTTTGTGTGTACGTGCACTGTGTAGGAATGGCACCCGGCACAGTCGCCATTGTGCCGGACACAACCAATTATAAAACGAAAACTTTTAAAAGTAGTTTCGTTGTCGGCTGCAATTTCGGCCAGTTTTCCGCCGAAACCGAAACTGTAGTCGAAACTCTAATTTAAAGCCAAAGTTGGCCGAAACCGTAACCACTCCTTCGGTCATACAAAAGTGGGCAAAAAATTTCTGATAATAATTTAGGCACGTGTGGTATTGGGTAAGAAAGTTTTACACCAAAAAATACAAATTTAAAAACTTTACAGATATGCATTAAAACGACTAAAATCAAATAAAAAAATATATGTTTTATATGCTGTGGCCATACCATGACCATTTGCCATATTTAAAGTCGTTTAGTTGACGCGAAAAACCTAATTATTATTAAAATAAATGTACTGTATTTCTACCTAGTTATAATTTGTATTAAATAAAATATTAACCACTGAAATGGCAAATTTTTTAATCACACTATTGCGTTGCGTCGTAATATTATATGCATGAAAGAGCTGCTCAACAGTCAAAAAAATTTTAAGTATAATTTCGTTCAGGGTACCCACCAAAAGAAACATTTCCGGAAATTTTTCTGGTTGTCATAGAAGCGTTTTAAAATAACAGCATTTGATTGGCTATAAAATAGAGGTGTAAAATTATAATTTAATCTATCACGTGACAAATTTTCAAACCCGGTAAAATAAAAGCAAAAATATTATATTTTTTCGATTTAGAAGATGTTACCAGACTCATTAGCCTATTTCGTAAATCAGCCAGACTTATTATTATTCATAATTGTATCAATTTTATATGCTTAATTTTCTGCCACACTCACTTTCCACTATCTAAGATAATCCAAACTGCTATTTTTATAAGCTTTATGTTCTAGTTTAGTAAATGTAAAATAATTATGACTGGGAAAATAAGTGTCAGACTCAAAAATTTTGTTTTTGTCCCTAAGAGAACAATTTATTTTTTATTTTTATTTTCACTGGAAAAATGAATACGAAAAAAATTCACTGCCTCCTAAACTAAATGTAAAATTGCAGAATCAATTTATTTTATTTTTTAATTTCTGTTCTGAAATCTGAAATGTATGAATGGATGTGCGATAAATGTTCGAACTATTTTTGGGGGGGCTAATTTGGTTTTTGGGGGGCTTAGCCCCCCCAAGCCCCCCCTTAACTTCGCCCATGCATGCGACCGCAAAAATTTTCTTGTGCATGTACACAAACCATATCCCGCATTTCTTCATTCGTAAAATGATTGTGACGAGGCATTTCAGTCGAAAAAGCTTTAAAAAATGCAACAATAGACTATAATCTCACAGCAAAAATAATTCATTGGCAAGAATTGACATTTACCAGATACAATTATCTGACAGTCCAAAGCACACTTTTCATAAATAAAATATTTTTTGAAATATCCTTCTGAGACTCTGAGCCGATTTTGATAACAATTCCTAAAATATACAGTGAGATTATAAAAAAAAAACGAAACGCCCTGTATCTTATTCCACAGCCATATTTTATTAAGGTATATTTGGTCCTATCGCCATATTTTGATCTAAATAACCTGCCCTTAATCTATGTCCCAATAGTTATGAATCACCCTGTATATATCTCTTATCTTAAACCATCATCATATTTTCAAGAAAATTATGAACACATTGTATTCGGCCCACATACACACTTGATATATTTATGTGCCGAAATCTAAAATACAACATATTCCTAGGCGTTGCAAACTAAGGAAGAAAACCGGAAATAAGTATACAAACGCGCGTGCCGTGAGTGCCAGGCAACGTGCTGTGTGAGACTTGTAAATTTCAACGTCGTCCCCGTACTTTGAAAACACATAAAGATGAAACAATGCGATATACATGTAACTGAATTCGTATGCGCTATCATTCCATTTGTCTCGTTTCCTTTCTGGCTTTCCGGCAGAACGTCTCTCAACTAAAATGTTGTCGGGCTGCTACGAAATGCAGCAAAGGACCCACCCATGCCTCTTGCTGCGAAATAAAAACCAATTTGTTGCACTGCGATACATAACATTGATCTTGCCACTATATTTCTAGCGTGTAACTCATTTCGTATCTAGTACATTTTTAATATATAGATTTTAGATAAAATTTCGTTATCCGAATTCCCTATCTCTGGAAACAATACAAAAAAACAAAAAGAAAATTTTACATGATAATTATTAACACTAAAAAGTTTGCTAAACTAATGTCGAACATTCAAGTGGCCATCGACTGTATATAAGAATGTTCAGTCAAGCAGAATGGTTAGAGTTAAAGTATGGACTAGAGACTCATAGACAGAAAAAGACTTCTTGCATTAAAAAAATAATAAATTATTACCTGATAGATCTTGCAGACTGTCGTTCAAGCACACCTCTAGCCGATCCTCATCATCACTGTCATCAGAAAAAATTGCTTCTACTAGTTCCTGTTCTTTTCTATCTTGAATCTTAACTATACCATTCGTTGTATCATTATTTATAACAATTGTAGGAGGTCCTTTTTCTTCTAACGTATTTTGATTCTCAGATATTTCGTTGTGGTTGTCATCTGATACGGTCATTATAGGCACTGGGCGATCGGTGACCATTTCGGTAGGGTCAGTGGACATATCAACTGAAACAAATAATTTTTTTCAGAATTTTTGGTCGAAGAAACAATTATCATCAAATAAATGGCTAGCTATCAATTTTTTCACGTAAACGAAGCTAGAGGTAGCTCAACTGCCGGCATATAGAGCGGGGAACATCAAATAAATATCTGAAGAGCGACAATTATTCAGGGTTCTAAAAAAAGTGGGTTATGATAGGAAATAGTGATAGAGGTCATGAGAGTGGTAACTACACACGTCTCTAAAAGATTTGTAACCTGTTATTTATACAAGAAACTACGACTTGAGTAATTTTTTCTAATAAAATTAAAAAACTCCTAATTTTACGGAATATACCTTGCAACAGAAGGTCTCTGAAAAAATCCTGTCAGTTATTTCATACATATATATTTTAACATTTAAAATATGTATATCCTTCAGACGTGAAGGCAACCATAGGCTTTTGTGTATTCAATAATAGGAGCAAACAGAATAAAATATGCTCTTTTTACGGGCATCAATAACTTTTTGAACTGTATCCATGCAAATCTTATACGTTTATGATCTTTTCTTCGCAGAAATATATTCAATAAAAGTACATCCTTTCTGTTATATTATATTGGTTACTAGTTCGTACAGAAAAGTTTTATATTTTGTAGATGGTTTTCGTGAAATTTTTGTTATAATAAATTATATTTAATGATTCATCAGTATGAAACTTGCACAAACATTGCACGACAAAGTCGGTTACAAAAACGTATATTAAAATTTGTAACGGTAAAATGTGACAGTAAATTTATTTTAAAATATTTTTAGATTTGCATAAAAAAGATTCATATCAAAAATAGTCTTAAAAACAAATCGAATGACTTCCTTTTATTTATATTTTAATCGCATATAGCTAAATACAGTAAAGTATGATAAAATACGGTAAAATGCGGTAAAACACGGTAAAATACGGTAAAATACGGTAAAATACGGTAAAATACGGTAAAATACGGCAAAATACGGTAAAAATAAGGTAAAATACGGCAAAATATGGGAAATCACGGTAAAATACGCTAATAAAATACGATAAAATACGGCAAAAGAGGGAAAGCCCACTCATGCGACACGTCGCGCGCGACTGATCGCGAGGCATCGCGCGCGGCAATACTTTTTAAATGACTCAAAGCCCATTAACGCGGTTCTGTCGCGTGGTCGCACGCGGCTGAAAATTAGAAATGACAAGGCCGCGATTTTCCTGCCGCACGCGGCTAACGTTATCATGGATTCATATGGAGCATCACTCATACAAACGTCAAGTCGCGTGCGAAACGCCAGTTGAGAGTTGGAGTTTCCTGTTAACTTTTCGACAGTTCCAGTGAAAAAATGTCCGAAGTTGTATTGATATAGATGAATTTATATCCGATATTCAAGACCGACCTCAACAGTTAATTTAAGTAAAATAGCGAAAAAAATATTTGTTGGGGAATCTGCGCTAACAGTTCGTCAAATGACACTACTCTCATTCTGAAATATTTGAAAAACTTATCTTCGTGTTGACGTAAATCCTTATGTAATAAATTAAATGCGCTTTTTAAATAAGGGTCTATAAATAATGGATGAACCCAGTACCTACGTCGTTTCAATTTTTTCCGCCGACGAACAGAATAAAACAATACCGTTACTACTTCTTCCATCTCTATTTTGAAACAGAACGTCTGTGTCGCTGCTTGTCGTCTGTTAAAAATCGCACCTAAAAAATCGCATGCGGCAGGTCGCGCGCGACCTGTCGCGTAAGTGGGCGTTCCCTCAAATACGGCAAAATACGGTAAAATACGATAAAATATAGTAAAATACGATAAAAAGGCGGTAAAATATGGTAATATACGGTAAAATTCAGTAAAATATGGTGATATACGGTAATATAGGATAAAATTTGTTTATGTAGGTTAATGATATTTATATTTTTTTAGAAGTACGACTTAAAAAATCTGAATCGTCAATTGACGACAGCCGGAATACAAGGCAGACTAGCTGAATTGCTTATTGATGACCGCCGTAGTAAAAGAGCGACTTAAATATCTGAAGCTGGCGCCTAAGATATACAGATTTATAATAATGATTATTCGAAATTCTATTAATAGCTAATAAAAATTTCTTTGAGTGTATCAATCAGGATTTTTTATATTAGTGTAATTGTTATCTTCGTTATAATGGATGTACTACCTTTAATTATTTTTTTTAGTTACTAATTTTGCACAACAAAAAAATTATTATTTACCGGTTTAAAAATACTTATAGTCCGCCATACAATCAAACAATTATCAGAAAATACATCCGAACCGAAATTTACAAAGTTGTTATTGGCCGCGGCACAGAACGAGTCGACGTCGCGACGCTAGTCGCTACCAGCACGCGTCCCGACGACCTGCCGAGACCGCGTCACCAGTAATTAATTGATAGCATTGTCCTGAAAAGTAATTACCTGGCTTTCGGTCGGGCGTCCTATCCCGTTCGACTCTATATTTCATCCTTCTGTTTCTGGTAGCTGCCCGCCTTACAATGGATTATTACTTCGATCTAACTGGACACGATCCATGCCAGAAAAACTGTTTAACTATTTATAGACCGCAAAGTTCGTTATATACGGGTTTATTACAAAAACAATAATGTAATGTACGTTGAAAACGTTGAAGAGTTAGAACACGATGCAAGTGTTTGAACTCTTAAAAAAATGGCTAAAATTCATCAAGGTGCGTGTAAAAATCCACTGGTTAAGAAGAAGAAGACGGTTAATTTTTAACATTTCAGAAATGCAATACTATAAATTACAGTTTGTTTTTGCTTTTAGGTATTCATTTAGAAATTGGTCTTATCTCAATTACTGCGTCTCATTAACCCTTTAATCTCAGCCTTTTTTTTCATGCTTATGTACTTTCACTTACAAATATTTAAATGTATCCACTTGGATACACTTGGACTAAATTAAATTGTCCTGTTAATTTAGAAAATCAGCTCACAGTGCCTTTAGCTGGACGTCCTCGCGAACAAAAGCCCTTACCTTCACTATAAAAATGTATTTACGCCTTTCTGCACATCGATTAGCTCCGTTACCGTACCGGTAACCATTAATTTTTAATTAAAAATATGCTCGAATGAGCGGAGCTTTGATGGTTTCTTTTATTTTTCGCCGTCGCTTTTTTCCTTTTTCAAAGCAAAGTTTAACGTTGAAGAATTAAAAGCCGATAGAATGGCGAATTGATGTGACGGTAAATTTATTTTAAAATATTATGCATAAAGCAGGTTTATATCAAAAATCGAAAATTGACTTTATTTATTAATGCTAAAATATAGTAAAAATATAGTAAAATACTGTAATATATGGTAAAATATGGTAATATAATATACGGTAAAATATGGTAAATTACTAAAAAATACGGTAAAAATACATCAAAAATACAACAAAATACGGTAAAATACAATAAAATACGTCAAATTACGGTAAAATACAGTAAAATACGGTAAAGTACCCCTAAAATTCTGTAAAATCCGACAAAATACGGTAAATTACGGTAAAATATGGTACAATCCCGTAAAATACTATAAAATACGTCAAATTACGATAAAATACAGTACAATACGGTAATGTACTTGTAAAAGCTGATAGAATTGCAAATTGATGTGACGGTAAACTTATTTTAAAACATTATAAGATCTGCATAAAATGGATTTAAAAAAAAAAAAAATAGTCATAAAAACAAATCGTAAATGATTATTTATCCGGTAAAATTCTGTAAAATCCGACAAAATACGGTAAATTACGGTAAAATATGGTACAATAGTGTAAAATACAATAAAATACGTCAAATTACGGTAAAATGCAGTACAATACGGTAAAGTACCCCTAAAATCTGATAGAATGGTGAATTGATGTGACGTTAAATTTATTTTAAAACATTAAAAGATCTACAGAAAATGTATTTTTTAAAAAATAGTCATAAAAACAAATCGTAAATGACTATTTATCCGGTAAAATTCTGTAGAATCCGACAAAATACGGTAAATTACGGTAAAATATATTACAATCCCGTAAAATACTATAAAATACGTCAAATTACGATAAAATACAGTACAATACGGTAATGTACTTATAAAAGCTGATAGAATTGCGAATTGATGTGACGGTAAACTTATTTTAAAACATTATAAGATCTGCATAAAATGGATTTTTTAAAAAATAGTCATAAAAACAAATCGTAAATGATTATTTATCCGGTAAAATTCTGTAAAATCCGACAAAATACGGTAAATTACGGTAAAATATGGTACAATAGGGTAAAATACAATAAAATACGTCAAATTACGGTAAAATGCAGTACAATACGGTAAAGTACCCCTAAAATCTGATAGAATGGTGAATTGATGTGACGTTAAATTTATTTTAAAACATTAAAAGATCTACAGAAAATGTATTTTTTTAAAAATAGTCATAAAAACAAATCGTAAATGATTATTTATCCGGTAAAATTCTGTAAAATCCGACAAAATACGGTAAATTACGGTAAAATATGGTACAATAGGGTAAAATACAATAAAATACGTCAAATTACGGTAAAATGCAGTACAATACGGTAAAGTACCCCTAAAATCTGATAGAATGGTGAATTGATGTGACGTTAAATTTATTTTAAAACATTAAAAGATCTACAGAAAATGTATTTTTTTAAAAATAGTCATAAAAACAAATCGTAAATGACTATTTATCCGGTAAAATTCTGTAAAATCCGACAAAATACGGTAAATTACGGTAAAATATGGTACAATCCCGTAAAATACTATAAAATACGTCAAATTACGATAAAATACAGTACAATACGGTAATGTACTTATAAAAGCTGATAGAATTGCGAATTGATGTGACGGTAAACTTATTTTAAAACATTATGAGATCTGCATAAAATGGATTTTTTAAAAAATAGTCATAAAAACAAATCGTAAATGATTATTTATCCGGTAAAATTCTGTAAAATCCGACAAAATACGGTAAATTACGGTAAAATATGGTACAATACCGTAAAATACAATAAAATAGGTCAAATTACGGTAAAATACAGTACAATACGGTAAACTACCCCTAAAATCTGATAGAATGGTGAATTGATGTGACGTTAAATTTATTTTAAAACATTAAAAGATCTACAGAAAATGTATTTTTTAAAAAATAGTCATAAAAACAAATCGTAAATGACTATTTATCTGGTAAAATCTGACAAAATACAGTAAATTACGGTAAAATATGGTACAATCCCGTAAAATACGTCAAATTAAGGTAAAATACAGTACAATATGGTAAAGTACCTATAAAAGCTGATAGAATGGCGAATTGATGTAACGGTAAATTTATATTGCAAATAACTGCTTATTTTTTGGAATAGTTACTAAAGAATGATTACATTATTACTTTAGTAAATTTAAAAAAATTAGGGCACACCTCAAATTTAAAATAAGGGCAGCGCACAATAATTATATACAAAACATGAAGAACTGTATTAATTGGGACCTCACGCTTTTTTGGAGATTTATTAAAGATAAGAGGTCCAAAAATATGTCCGAATCAAGTTTTATTATGAATAAAAGGGAGATATATGACAAAAAATTAATCGCAGATGAGTTTGCTGATTATTTCAGTTTATTGTATGACAATGATTCAAACTATAACCTTTTAGATATCAACGACTTGACTAACAAATGGAACGTAAATTTCTATCAAAATATAGACTTTGATCAAAGGATCCTGATAATATTCTCTGTTATACCTTAAAAGCTTGAAAAGACTACATAATATACCCTTTGCTGGTAATCTACAATAGGTCTCTTAAAACATCCACATTTCCTAGTGAATTTAAGAGAACTAGACTGACATTTAATTTTAAAAAGGGCCATAAAAATAAAATAGATAATTATCGTCCAATAGCCATATTAAATTGTACAGCTCACTTTTAAAAATACATATCAACCGTAAATCGTAAAAAATCTGTAGATACAAATTTATTAACTTTCCGCAATAAAATATCAAAATTTGTTAATTCCCGTGAATGGGTCGATTATACTGATTTCAAGAAAGTCTTTGACAAGGTAAATTACAACATTCTCCTAGCTAAATTGAAATATTATGGTCTTAGTGATCACCAAATAAAATTTTTTTCATCTTTTCTAAAGCTGAGATCTCAGTACGTAATGCTTGATGGTGAAGTATCTCATACAATCCTTGCAGGCTCTGGTGTCCCTTAGGGCTCCAATTTAGGCCCTCTACTTTTTCTAATATTTGTCAATGATCTCCCTCTACATATTACATTAGACTGCCTCATGTATGCAGATGATCTAAAAGTTCTAGAATTTCGGATTGGTCATTAGAAAATAAATTATTTTTTAATCTTTCCAAATGCAAGGAAATTACATTCAGCAAAATTCGTAATCCTCAAAATTTTATCTACACAATGCAAGGATCAGCATTAGTTTTTCAAAATAACTTCAAATTTAATGAGCATATCCACCAAAGAAGCTAACAAATTATTAGGATTTCTGAAACGTACGACTGGGGACTTTACAGACATACACTCAATTACAAATTAATTTTTTTTCTTCCGTTCGTAGTAAATTAGAAAATGTATCCAAAAGTAGAGTCCAGGCTTTGTCTCATTTGAACCTATTAGAAACGAGTTTAAAATTGAAAAATTGGAACATAAGCGCTTTATAATCAACCTCATATTTCTACATAAACTGTTAAATGGATATATAGATAGTCAATATTTATTGAGTCAAATAGAAATCAATGTTCCAGTGGCAGGTATTCGCCCCCGTAAATTAACTTTTCGTGTGAATAATCATGGTCCATTAGAAAAAATTTGTCTATCATTTAACGTACATTCCGAAGACATCTGCGGTATTTTTGATGTAGCTATAAGCACATACAGAAGGGAACTTACAAAAATTATTAAAGTAACATGAATTTGTAGGATATTCGTGGCTTTCGTGTGGGGTTTGCTAGTGCTCTGATTATTTTAGCATTTTACTTTTTCTTTAAACTTTAATAAAAACATTTTAGTAGCGATGTTTGTTTAATATTAACAAAATTAAGTGTATTAATTATATATGATGTATTTTTGTTGATTTCTTTTTTGTTAATAATATAGAAACATATAATTAGGCTAATGCCTGTTTGTTTCTGAAAATAAAATAAATCAATAAACAAATATCTATAGGTTTTTGGTAAAAACAAAGCCCTGAAAATCGTGCGTTTGAAAACAATCATCAAAAGTGGCACTATCATTAAAGATATGCTTTTACAAAATCTGCAACTATCTATTAAAAAAAACAAGTCAAAACTAACAATTTTTAAATTGATTACATTAACTTTATAACCATACGTTCGTTAGTAGCTCCTACACATAATGCAAGTGCATTTACTCATTATTGGAAGGAAGTGTCGATAAGAACCTTCAGGAAACGGACTCCAGGTTGTGGGCTGATATCTCTTCTTCGCTCTGTGCGTCGGCAATGATGTCCAGCTCGACAGATTACGGAGGTTACAATTTTTTTTCCAAAAGTTCATTAGCTGATAGCAGGAAGCCGGTTCGTAGTTAGGAAGAGCGATAAAATATCTATTTCCGAATAAAATTAAGTTTGATTGAAGGTTTATCTCTCATTAAAAATTACTTTTAATGGTATTTTAACAAATTAGAATTTATATCGATAATTATGAATTAATATATAGAATAGTAGTAAATAATATGTTTTAGAAATAGGTATCTTATTAAGATTACATTTTTATTAATTAATTAGTAATAACCATACATATTTGCTTTCAATTTAAATTTCCTTTGGTTAAGAAAAAAATAATTTTATGCTTTCTTTTTCGTCTAATAAATCAAATTCAAGTCGAAATACAATTGAATATTTTAGAAAATGTCCACTGCGTCCGAAATAGGGTTGAAAATTAACAATAGCGCTTTTTTCAAAGTTCGATTTTATGTATATTTATATCCCACACGCCTACAATTCAACCCTATACCTAAAACTTAACATATAAATCTAAAAAGAAAATATTTCGTATTTCAATATTTGGGCTAGGAGTTAGGACATAAATCACAATTAAATAAAGTGGGCTCGAAGGCAAGCAAGAGGAAGGGAGCAAGAGATATAGAGCGAGAAAAGAAACCGGTGCCGAATTTACACTGCACAGTCCTTTACTAAGCCCTTTTATTAACACTGACAGATTTAACTCCAAAGGGACCGATTTGGTCGTATTTGCTATTGTATGAGAGAGATTTGTATACTTAACACACCTTTATGTTGCGAATTCATAATTTTATGCAAATAGAGGCCGGTTAATACGATTTTGCAAATGTCTCTTTAATTAAATTCGGTTAGAATTCGCAAGTAATTTAAATGGAAATATTGATTTTTTTTTGTAATATTAAGAGATCACCCGTAGATTTTTTAAATAAAGATAAATTGGACATTGCCTTATCTCTGTAAGAAGATCCACATTTGTCAACAGTTTCATTGGCCCAAAGTCATGCTGCGTCTAGACCAGCGGCGGTAGAAGGCTCAGCGGAAAATGGGGGGCGTTAAGGCGATCTAGGGAGAGCAGTGACACATTGAAAAATTATGTTTTAATACGTATTTTGGAAGCTCCATAAATAAAATTGTTTTCAATACCTACTTTGCTCATAGAATCTCGTATTAAAACTAAAAATTAAGTAGATACCTTAGTAGGTAATGAGTCACTTGAGAGCCCCCCCCCCCCCATTACCCCACTTTTTACCAGCCGTTTTTTCAACGTTTTTTACCGTTTTTTTACCGATATTCAACGATTTTCAACGATTTTCAACGGTTTTCAACGATTTTCAACGATTTTCAACGATTTTTAACGATTTTCAACGATTTTCAACGATTTTCAACGATTTTCAACGATTTTCAACGATTTTCAACGATTTTTAACTATTTTCAACTATTTTCAACTATTTTCAACTATTTTCAACTATTTTCAACTATTTTCAACTATTTTCAACTATTTTCAACTATTTTCAACTATTTTCAACTATTTTCAACTATTTTCAACTATTTTCAACTATTTTCAACTAATTTCAACTATTTTCAACTATTTTCAACTATTTTCAACTATTTTCAACTATTTTCAACTATTTTCAACTATTTTCAACTATTTTCAACTATTTTCAACTATTTTCAACTATTTTCAACTATTTTCAACTATTTTCAACTATTTTCAACTATTTTCAACTATTTTCAACTATTTTCAACTATTTTAACTATTTTCAACGATTTTCAAAGTTTTTCAACGTTGTTCGACGTTTCTTAACGTTTATCAACGTTTTCAACATTTTTAGCGCTTTTCATTATATTTTCTTGTAACTCCAAGTTGAGAAACGTTGAAAAACGCCCGAAAAACGTCAAAAAATGTCGAGAACGGCTGGTAAAAAGTGAAGTGGTGGGAGGGGGGCTCCCAAGTGGCCCATTACTTACTGGAGTGGTGGGAAGGCTTCCAAGTGGCCCATTACCTACTAATATATAATTTTTTTTAGGTGTAACGATTTTATTAAAAAAATTGCACTAAAAAGTAAAAAATATTTTAACAGATCCCTGTTAAGTAAAAAACAGTGTTAATGGAATATTTTCGATATAAAATCATGGGGCGATGATTGTCCATTCCACAAAAGTAATAGTATGCCATTAACATTGTTTTTTTTATTGGTACCCTATTTTACTTATTTAAAGTACGCCTCAGGCGTGGTTTAAAACAAACTTTAAAAAAAGCGCGTCTTTTAAAGTTACCATGGCAACATCAACAACCCGAGAAACGTGATGTCTAAATACCAACTTTTTAAATATTGATCTGACAGGAGTGCCTTGTAATGTCAAATAAAATATTTCTGATACATTTTTCAAAAAATTTATTCAAAGCGTAAATCGCACAATTCACATCTTCTAAAAGAGCCAAAGATGCCACAAATAGCAACCACCTTCACAAATAAATACGTAATGTAATCAATGTATTGTTTATAAATATTTACTGGAAATTAAAACTCAAGCGATGTGAGTTGACAATTTGCAAATGTCTATGATTCTGCTGTGTTGTCCACATATTCTAATTTTTATAACTCACATCATAAATACTTGCTTGGAGCTATCTGTTTTCCCAGAAAACTGGAAAATATCAAAAATTGCCAAAAAATCTATATAAGTAGTATTAAAGAACTAAGGCCTATTTTAATTTTACCGGTTTTATCAAAAGTATTAGAAAAAATGGTTAAATATCAAATTGAATTACACATTAAAAATTATAATATCTTACCAATTAGTCAGTCTGGTTTTAGGCGTGGTTATAGTTGTACAACTGCCTTACTGGAGGTTACAGATGATATTTTTAATGATATAGACAAGGGAAATACAGATTTTTAATATTGTTGGATTATACAAAAGCATTTGATACCATTAACCACAAATTACTTTATAGCATTCTACATTATGTAGGGTTTTCTAATAAAGCTATTCAATTTTTTAAAAATTATTTATCAAATCGTGTTCAATTTGTTGAAACAAATTCTGGAAAATCAGATACAAAAAATATCACATGTGGTGTGCCTCAGGATCTATACTAGGTTCGGTTTTGTTCAGCATTTATGCACGGTAACATTTGTACAATTCTTGACAATTGCAGGGCTTATTTGTATGCTGATGATACACAAATTATATTTACTGTTTTCGGAATTTATAAAGTACTCGCAAACGAATTCATTAATTCAGAATTACTAAAAGTAGTCTCGTTTTCGAAAAGGGCATCAGCTTAATATTAATCCTGCAAAAACACAAATATTAGTATTCGGCAAGGATAAAAAGCAAATTTCAAGTCAATTATCGATAAGTATTGATGGCATTAGTGTTCCTTGTGTTGATGTTGCTAGAAATCTGGGTCTTCAGCTAGATACGGATTTAAGATTTAGAATACACGTCAATAACTGTGTAAGAAAAGCATACGCAAATTTAAAAAGTGCTTTTTCCTTATCGTCATATATTAGATCAAAAAAACAAAAATTTTATTGTGTGATACTATGGTTCTAAGTCATTTTAATTATTGTGATGTCATTTACGGTCCTTACATAGATAACTTAGATGCCAATCGAATTCAAAGAGCTCAAAATTGAAAGTACTAACAATAATAGCCACAGTAGTGTTTAAGCAAATCACTGCTTTGTTTGTTAATGTCTTTGTATCATAAATATTCATTAGCTGTCAAGAAGTATCGCTGATATAAAACAAATTGTTCTACCACTGACATCCTTTATCCCTGTTTCATCAATTAGATGAAAAATTAACAGTAATTATGTAAAAATTCTATTAGTACAGTCGCTAAATTGAAAATGTTAAGTTTGTATAAAATATATTAGATTTCTATTATCAGTGTTCGAGAATGGATTTATTTTCTTTATTAATTTCTTAATTAAATTCGCGTTATCTATTTTGACACTTTGCCCCCCCTAAACGGTTCATGCTTTGGACCTTTTCGAAGAACCAAGAGAGATCGATGTACTGCCAACGAAGTAACAAGTTCGCTTGCCACCGCTTAATTTTTGTGCCTTCGCTTTATGTGTGCCGCTCACCTACGATTCCAATATTCTAAAAAAGGTAAGGTGTCAAATACGTTTATTAATTTATTTAGTTTTTATTATTTGAATCAGCCCTTTTGGCAGCATAACATCCGTTTTGTCTCAATCAGTGCTAGAACGGTCTACACAATTGGATAGTATTATCGGAAATTTGGACATAGAATAAGTTTATGTTCTTAAATTACTATTCTATGTCCACCATAAAGGTGGGCAAAATTAGTCTATGTTCACTTCAGCTGATGGAGATACATGTTTTGACTGGTTCGCGTTTTAGACCAATATGAGGGCTACCTCTATTT